>OX328125.1:115697217-116059717 GCA_946811695.1 Gonocerus acuteangulatus
CAAAATTGAGTAGATACCACTCCCTAATAACGCCTATATAGAATAATATGCCTAATAAAGCCAATCTAGTGAATACAGAAGGATCAAGAACAAGTTCTCAAAATTGAGTAGATACCACTGCCTAATAAAGCCTATATAGAAGAATATAACTTATAAAGCCAATCTAGTGAATACAGAAGGATCAAGAACAAGTTCTCAAAATTGAGTAGATACCACTCCCTAATAAAGCCTATATAGAATAATATGCCTAATAAAGCCAATCTAGTGAATAAAGAAGGATCAAGAACAAGTTCTCAAAATTGAGTAGATACCACTTCCTAATAAAGCCTATATAGAAGAATATAACTTATAAAGCCAATCTAGTGGATACAGAAGGATCAAGAACAAGTTCTCAAAATTGAGTAGATACCACTCCCTAATAAAGCCTATATAGAATAATATACCTAATTAAGCCAATCTAGTGGATACAGAAGGATCAAGAACAAGTTCTCAAAATTGAGTAGATACCACTCCCTAATAACGCCTATGTAGAATAATATGCCTAATAAAGCCAATCTAGTGGATTCAGAAGGATCAAGAACAAGTTCTCAAAATTGAGTAGATACCACTTCCTAATAAAGCCTATATAGAATAATATGCCTAATAAAGTCAATAGAGTAAATACAAATTGAACAAGAACAAGTCTTGAGGAAATCTTTTTTTCTTCAATTTAAATACTTTTATCAATATTTAGTCAATGAACCTGTGTTTTTTAATCGCTAATTTATGAATCGGTTCATAACTAAACAGTCGTTATAATTGGTTAGTATATATCCAGTGTTTAAAAATATTGATTGCTTATTGATGAATCGGTTTACAACTAAATAGTCTTTATGAATATTTAATAAATATATAATACGGAATCACCTGCAACTTTTGATGGCTAAATTATGGATCGGCTCATAACTAAATAGTCGTTAAAAATAGTCGTACAAAGAAAACTGTTGATTGCTAATTTATGTATATGTTGACAACTAATTAATCTTTATCAATATTTACAATATAATCTATGTTATGTTATGTCTGAATCTAGGTCAGTTTAAGAAATTTTAGTGAACGAAATCTTAAAGTTGCTCTACCTACTCTTGAAAGGCTTTGTATTTGTGTCGGCAGATACCTGTGTTATATTACCCTACAAGGGTTACTTCTCTTGAGGATTAACTCCTAGCAGGTAAATTTCTAGTAAACCCTCTGTTTGTTTGGGACTGAACCGACTGTCTATTCGTTCATAGTATCTAACCGTTGTAAAGTTTATTTTTACATTTAGGAATTAATATACATATGTAGACTAAATCATAGCAATTGTCTACCTTCGCCTTCGGTGATCTTAACAATGTAGACTCGCTAATGTTACCTGACCTTAGATAAATCCTAATTACAATTTGCTGCGACAACACAACATTTTATCAGAATTCCCTGCCTAATAAAGCCTATGAAGAATAATATGTCTAATAAAGCCTATCTAGTTGATAAAGAAGGACAAAGAACAAGTCTTCAAGATTAAGTAGTATCTCCTGCCTTATAAAGCCTATATAGAATAATACGGCTAATAAAGCCTATCAGGTCGATACAGTAGTACTAAGAACAAGTCTTTAAGATTGAGTAGAATCCCCTGCCTAATAAAGCCTACATAGAATAATACGGGTTATAAAGCTTATTTAGTGGAAACAGAAGGACCAAGATTAAGAATCTATGATTGAGTAGAATCCTCTGCCTAATAAATCCTATATAGGACAATATGACTAATAAAGCCTATCTTGTCGATACAGAAGGACCAAGAAAATGAATTTAAGATCGACTAGAATCCCCTTCCTAATAACGCCTATATAGAATAATATGCCTAATAAAGCCAATCTAGTGGATACAGAAGGATCAAGAACAAGTTCTCAAAATTGAGTAGATACCACTCCCTAATAAAGCCTATATAGAATAATATGCCTAATAAAGCCAATCTAGTTGATAAAGAAGGACCAAGAACAAGTATTCAAGTTTAAGTAGAATCCCCTTCCCACTTATGGCCTTATAGGATAGAAAGCCTAATAAAGCCTATCTAGTCGATACTGAAGGACCAAAAACAAGTCTTCACGATCGACTAGATTCCCCTGCCTAATAAAGCCTATATAGAATAATACGGCTAATAAAGCCTATCTAATTGATACAGAAGGACAAGGGACAAGTCTTCAAGATTGAGTATAATCCCCCGCCTAATAAAGTCTATATAGAATAATACGGCTAATAAAGCCTATCTAGTCGATAGAGAAGGATCAAGAACAAATCTTCAAGACTGAGTAAAATCCCCCGCCTAATAAAGCCTATCCCCTGAGTAATAAAACCTATATAGAATAATGTGCATAATAAAGCCTTTCTATTGGATACATAAGGACCAAGAACAAGTATTCAAGATTAAATGGAATCCCCTGCGTAATAAAAGATTGAGTAGAATCTCAAGCGTAATAAAACCTATATAGAATAACCTAATAAAGCCTATGTAGTGGATACAGAAGGATCAAAAACCAGTATTCAAGATTAAATGGAATCCCCTGCGTAATAAAAGATTGAGTAGAATCTCAAGCGTAATAAAACCTATATAGAATAACCTAATAAAGCCTATGTAGTGGATACAGAAGGATCAAAAACCAGTATTCAAGATTAAATGGAATCCCCTGAGTAATAAAACCTATATAGAATAATGTGCATAATAAAGCCTTTCTATTGGATACATAAGGACCAAGAACAAGTTTTCAAGATTGAGTAGAATCCCCTGCCTAATAAAGCCTATATAGAATAATATGCCTCATAAAGCCTATCTAGTAGATACAGAAGGATGAAATACAAGTATTCAAGAGTAAATGGAATCCCCTGCGTAATAAAACCTATATAGAATAATATGCCTAATAAAGGCTATCTATTGGATACATAAGGACCAAGAACAAATCTTCAAGATTGAGTAGAATCCCCTGCCTAATAAAGCCATAATAGAATAATATGCCTAATAAAGCCTATCTAGTCGATATATAAGGACCAAGAACAAGTATTCAAGATTAAATGGAATCCCCTGCGTAATAAAAGATTGAGTAGAATCTCAAGCGTAATAAAACCTATATAGAATAACCTAATAAAGCCTATGTAGTGGATACAGAAGAATCAAAAACCAGTATTCAAGATTAAATGGAATCCCCTGAGTAATAAAACCTATATAGAATAATGTGCATAATAAAGCCTTTCTATTGGATACATAAGGACCAAGAACAAGTTTTCAAGATTGAGTAGAATCCCCTGCCTAATAAAGCCTATATAGAATAATATGCCTCATAAAGCCTATCTAGTAGATACAGAAGGATGAAATACAAGTATTCAAGAGTAAATGGAATCCCCTGCGTAATAAAACCTATATAGAATAATATGCCTAATAAAGGCTATCTATTGGATACATAAGGACCAAGAACAAATCTTCAAGATTGAGTAGAATCCCCTGCCTAATAAAGCCATAATAGAATAATATGCCTAATAAAGCCTATCTAGTCGATATATAAGGACCAAGAACAAGTATTCAAGATTAAATGGAATCCCCTGCGTAATAAAAGATTGAGTAGAATCTCAAGCGTAATAAAACCTATATAGAATAACCTAATAAAGCCTATGTAGTGGATACAGAAGGATCAAAAACCAGTATTCAAGATTAAATGGAATCCCCTGCGTAATAAAAGATTGAGTAGAATCTCAAGCGTAATAAAACCTATATAGAATAACATAATAAAGCCTTTGTAGTGGATACAGAAGGATCAAAAACCAGTATTCAAGATTAAATGGAATCCCCTGTGTAATAAAACCTATATAGAATAATGTGCCTAATAAAGCCTTTCTATTGGATACATAAGGACCAAGAACAAGTTTTCAAGATTGAGTAGAATCCCCTGCCTAATAAAGCCTATATAGAATAATATGCCTCATAAAGCCTATCTAGTAGATACAGAAGGATGAAATACAAGTATTCAAGAGTAAATGGAATCCCCTGCGTAATAAAACCTATATAGAATAATATGCCTAATAAAGGCTATCTATTGGATACATAAGGACCAAGAACAAAATAATGCTTTTAATTATACATATCCTGTTTACTGAAAAATACATTATACTACTATAAGCAAGTACAAAAATAACGAGCAGTGAAAAAAAAACTTCGGGAAACACACAAATAGATCCGTTTAAATAAAGGAAACTAACTAAGTTTTAAGCACTTATTTCTCCTAATGTGACGACCCCATCAAACATTTCTGTAAAACATTTTTTGTAGAGAATTTAGTAAGCTTTCGAACTGTTACATTTCAATTGCCACGATCTCGTAACCCTTTTCGAGATATTAAGGAAAAAATACGAAGGGGGCCTAATAGATATTCATAAGGGATCTGAGAACCACAAGATTCCGCAAAAATAAAATATTCTAATT
Source organism: Gonocerus acuteangulatus (assembly GCA_946811695.1). NCBI lineage: Eukaryota > Metazoa > Arthropoda > Insecta > Hemiptera > Coreidae > Gonocerus > Gonocerus acuteangulatus. The sequence continues at coordinate 115,701,704 of OX328125.1, forward strand.
CTATGTATCCTGTTTTATTGGCAAATACATTTGACTACTATAAGCAATTGCAAACAATAGGGAATATGCCAAAGAACTCGGATTAGGAGCCTCGACAGTTTCAAGACATTTGAAGGAAATCGGCAAATCCAAAACTGACATTTCATACGGTACAGCCTGATATATTTTTAACAATGAATTGTTTTTCTTATTTTAATTAATCTATTTTATTGTCAAATACATTATCCAACTATAAGCAATGTAAAAATAGGAATAAAAACAGACAAAAAGAACTGTTCGAATTAACGAAATCAACTACTTCAAATTTTAAGCACTTATTTCTCCGATTGACATCGCTTATTCAAAACTTTCTTTAGAACCTTTCTTGTAGACCATTTAGTAAGCTTTCGAATGGTAACCTTTCGCTTCCCAAGATTTTCAACCGTTTTCGAGATACTAAGAAATTATACGAAGTTCCCAAAACTTTTCATCATTTCTGACAACAGAAAATTGGTCTCATTTTACCTATCCTGTTTTACACACACATAAATTTTCCTTACAAATACAACATAAGAAATTAAAAAAATAAAAAGCAATAAAAAACCAAGGGAAAGAGACAAAAATTACAAAAAGAACGACAAAAACCCGTTCATAAGAACAAAACAGACGTATTTGAAGGTTTAAGCATTTATTTCTCTGATTGACATAACCTAATCAAAAATAGTTTTAGAATCATTTTTGTAGAGAATTTAGTAAGCTTTCAAATAGTTTCAATCCACTTACCACGATTTCCCAACCGTGTTCGAGATATTAATGAAAGTATACGAAGTTTCCAAAACTTTTCATATCTGTTCATAAAATATTTTATTCTAACCCTTCCTTAACTCCAAACGTAACATAACTTTCAACATATTAGTTTTAATGAAAGTAGAACATGCTGATAATGTTTCAACTGAATCCCGTTATTCTAAGTACCCAAACCAAAAATGGTATTCAAAAACTATTTTTCCAATTTTCCCGACAACGGTTAAAGCTATCGCCTTGAAAATGGTTTCATTCGTTTTTCTAGCCCAAGAAGCCTATAAAACGAGTACTTACAAGCTTATGAACTCAAAAACGTAAGCGTTACGATTTTTTCTGCGCGAATTTCGCCCCAAACGCCAACTTCCAGTGGGCGGATTTTGCTGGTTAACGAACTTGACCTTTCAAATTGGACGACAGATTTTTGTACCAAATTTCATCAAAATCGGACCATTCGTCTTCTATTTAGAGAGCGAACAGACAAATATATATATATATATATATATATATATATATATATATAAATAAATATATATATATATATATATATATATATATACAAATTTGAACCACCGTTATTTTCGGTTTCTAGGGGTTCTGAAACGCAAAATTTTCTAGTCGGCACTTCCGGATTGTTTCATTGTATCAACCTTATAAGCGGGGTTCCTCCCTATGGGGGAGGGAGGAACCGCGCTAAAAGGTTCAAATGAAAGTTTTGATTAGGCGATGTCAATCGGAGAAATAAGTGCTTAAAACTTTAAAGTAATTGATTTCGCTTATTCGAACCGTTCTTTTTGTCTTTGATTTTGATACTTAAAATTATGGGATTCAGTTGAAACATTTTCTGCATGTTTGAATTTCATCAACACTAATATGTTAAAATTTCGGTTACGTTTGGAGCTAAGGAAGGATTAGAATAAAATATTTTATTAACAGACATGAAATGTTTTGGGAACTTCGTATACATTCCCTGATATCTCGAAGACGGTTAGGAATATTGGTAAACGGAGGGTTACCATGCGAAAGCTTACTAAATGTTCTACAAAAAAGATTCTGAAACAATTTTTGATTAGGCTATGTCAATCGGAGAAATAAGTGCTTAAACTTTGAAGTAATTGATTTCGTTTATTCGGACGGTTCTTCTTGTTTGTTTTTATTCCTTGTTGTTTTTTCATTGGTTATAGTAGGATAATGTATTTGACAATAAAACAGATTAATTAAAATAAGAAAAGCAATTCATTGTTAAAAATATATCAGGCTGTACCGTATGAAATGTCAGTTTTGGATTTGTCGATTTCCTTCAAATGTCTTGAAACTGTCGAGGCTCCTATTCCGAGTTCTTTGGCATATTCCCTAGTGTTTTTAATTGCTTATAGTAGTCAAATGTATATGTCAATAAAACAGGATACGTATAATTAGAATCAATATTTTGTTTGTTAGAATTCGAAGATGCCGTATGAATATCTAGATTACATTACTGGTGTTGATTTCGTTCTTTAGAATTATTCTTGGTATTCCCTATTTTCATCTGTTACCCATAGTTTTTTATTGTTAGTAGGTTTTTCTTATTGATTATAGAATATAAATCTATTTGGCTATAAAACAGGATACGTAAAATTAGTGACAATATTTCGGAGATTTCTGAGCGAAATACTTTTAAGATTTTCTACCACCACGAACGGCTTTTTTCCTCTATTTTTATCCACTAGATAGGCTTTATTTTGCGTATTATTCTATATAAGTTTTATTCAGCAGGGGATTCTGATGAAATGTCGTGTTTTTGCTGTAGATTTTAAATACGATGTATCTAAGATTGGATAACATTAGCGAGTCTACATAGTTAAGAACCGACGACGGAGGATTACTTCTTGCTATGATTTAGTCTACATATGTATATTAAGTCCTAAATCCAAAAAATAAACTCCACAACGGTTAGGTAAATAATCTAAGGGGTTAGATACTATGAGCGAATATGGCGGTTCAATGCCCGTAGGAGCAGAAGGTCCGCAGAAAATTTACCTGCTAAGAGTTAATCCTCAAGAGCTGTAAATATACCCCAGGTATCTGCCGACACAAATACAAAGCCTAGGCGGAGAGCACCCCAAAAACACAGATCCAAACATAGGTTATATACTAAATATTCATAAAGACTACTTAGTTGTAAACCGATTCATCAATTAGCAATCAATAGTTTTCAACAAAGGTTATATACTAAATATTGATAAAAAGTATTTAATTAGAAAAAAAAAACAATATTCCACAAGACTTGTTTTTGGTCCATTTGTATCTATTCCATGGACTTAATTAGGTATATTATTCTATTGTAGTTGGGCAACTAAACTTTGTTTTATTTTGTTAAATAAAGTTTTTTTTCTTGACTTGTTATTCGTCAAGACTTTTATTTGTCCTTGTGTATTAACTAGATAGGTTTTATTCGGCATATTATTCTATATAGGCTATATTAGGCAGGGTATTCTACTCAATCTTGTGTACTTCTTCTTGATCCTTCTGTACATGGGCGTATATAAAAACAATTTCGGGGGGGGGCTGAGAGCATTTCCAGGGTATGGAATACTAAATATTTAGAGCTTGGAATAGTTTTAGGCAACTAAAACGCTATTACACGTAAAATAAAATATGTTTTATGAACTAAGTGATCTTATTTAATTTATTTTTAAGGGTTTTACGAGAAGTTTTTATTATCAATTCAAAATTTCGGGAGGGGCTGCAGCCCCCTCAGCCCCCCCCCTCATATACGCCCATGCTTCTGTATCCACTAGAAAGGCTTTATTAGGCATATTTTGTATTGATTTATAGAGCTTTGCTTTAGAATGAGAGCCAGATTCTGTAATTTCCGCTTCTGTGTAAAAGTTAGCTACTGTCGGTGTCCCTGAGGCCTTAATATCACTTTTATTCGAGATGTTCGAGAGGATTTTGACAATTTTCACGAGATATATAAAAAAAAATAAGTTTATTTCTTTTCTAAGCTTATCAAATGGCACTAGGGACATGAACGGAACCGCGCTAAGATGCTGCAGTTCCAGCGAGTCGGACTTTTTTTCTTACCTGTAAGCTCCCTACCAGTGCAGTGTCCTGAACCATACGTGATCTGTATTCATCTGTATAATAAAGTGCTTATTCCTATAAATACTTACCTTTTTAACAACTATCTCTATTAGCGCGGTTCCTCCCTCCCCCATAGGGAGGAACCCCGCTTATAGGGTTGATACAATGAAACAATCCGGAAGTGCCGACTAGAAAATTTCGCGTTTCAGAACCCCTAGAGACCGAAAATAACGGTGGTTCAAATTTGTATATATATATATATATATATATATATATATATATATATATATATGTATATATTTATTTATATATATATATATATATATATATATATATATATATATATATATATTTGTCTGTTCGCTCATTTCTGGCTTGCCTAATGGTCCGATTGTGATGAAATTTGGTACAAAAATCTGTCGTCCAATTTGAAAGGTCAAGTTCGTTAACCAGCAGAATCCGCCCACTGGAAGATGGCGTTTAGGGCGAAATTCGCGCAAAAAAAATCGTAACGCTTAAGTTTTTGAGTTCATAAGCTTGTAAGTACTCGTTTTATAGGCTTCTTGGGCTAGGAAAACGAATGAAACCATTTTCAAGGCGATAGCTTTAACCGTTTTCGAGAAAATTGGAAAAATAGTTTTTGAATACCGTTTTTGGTTTGGGTACTTAGAACCATGGGATTCAGTTGAAACATTTTTAGCATGTTTGAATTTCATCAAAACTAACATGTTAAACTTTTGGTTTCGTTTGGAGTTAAGGAAGGGTTAGAATATAATATTTTATTAACAGACATAAAACGTTTTGGTAACTTTGTATACTTTCCTTAATATCTCGAAAAAGGTTGAGGATCTTGGTAAACGAAAGAATACCATTAGAAAGCGTACTAAATGCTCTACAAAAAGAGTTCTGATGAATGTTTTGATTAGGCGATGTCAATCGATGAAATAAGTGCTTAAAACTTTAAAGTAATTGATTTCGTTTATTCGAACTGTTCTTTTTGTCTTTGATTTTGGTAATTAGAATCATGGGATTCAGGTGAAACATTTTCTGCATGTTTGAATTTTATCAAAACTAATATGTTGAAAATTTGGTTACGTTTGGAGTAAAGGAAGGATTAAAATAAAATATTTCATTTTTAGTCATGAAAAGTTTTGGGAACTTCGTATATTTTCATTAATATCACGTAAACGGTTCGGAATCTTGGCAAGCAAAAGATTACCCTTCGAAAGGTTACTAAGTTCTCTACAAAAAATGTTTTGAAGACATTTGCGATGGGATGGTCATATTTGGAGAAATAAGTGCTTAAAACATAGGTAATTTCGTTCATTTGAACGAATCTTTTTGTGTGTTTCCTACAGTTTTTTTCACTGCTCGTTATTTTTGTGATTGCTTATAGTAGTCAAATGTATTATTCAATATAACAGGATACGTATAAATAGAAACAATATTTTGTTTCAACGGCATCTTGGAATTCGAAGATGCCCTATGAATATCTAGATTACTGTACTGGTGTTGATTTCGTTCTTTAGAATTGTTTTTGGTAATCCCTATTTTCAGAAGTTTTTATCTATTTATTAATTTTTTTGTTTAAATTCATTGAACAAAATCATAGGAATTCCAAGGTGAGGAGCTAGGAGGCTTAGGGTGGGGGGCATTTACCCTGTCCCCAGGAAGCGGTGCCCAGTGAACCCTCGTCATCTGTAAGTCCCTTTCTAGAGTCATAAAGATAAGCCTCCAAACAACTTTAGGAATGTAGGATTTCTAATTTTTGCCAGTATCAGAACAGCCGCTCTTTACATACCACAGTGGTACTGACGTACCGGTCTATACTAGTTGCACTCCACACGGTGGTAGTACTTGGTGTATGCCACAGCGGATCGCTCATTATAACCTTATTTTATTCGTATTAAATAGATACCTAAAAAAAATTATTTGTGTATAAGTGTAGCGTTATTGGGATTAGAATAAAATATTTTATTAACAGACATGAAATGGTTCGGAATCTTCGTATATTGTCCTTATATTTTTTTTTTTATTTCTTTTATGGTGCATCGAAAATGAGCCATTAGCACCATTTTTTCCTTATGAGCTTATATAATACTTAGATTTAGCTAGCGACAATATTTTACACCGCAATTAAAGTGACTTGCTCTCCTTACAAATATAATATTTATATTATAATATAAACATAATACATTAATTTGTCTGAAAAAAAGTCCAACCCGCAGGAACTGCATCATCTTAGCGCAGTTCCGTTCTTATCTCGAGTGCAATTAGTGAAGGATTATAGCAGCTATCGGTAGGTATTAGCACCATTTCCCCCCCTTAATATCTTCAAAACAGTGGGAAGTACGATATAACCATTCAAAACCTTACTAAATTCTCTACAAAAAAAGATTCTGAAGAAAATTTCGATGGGGCAATATCAGTCGGAGAAGTAAGTGCTTAAAAATACGAAAGTTTTAGTTTTGTTATTTTAAACGGGTTTTTGTCACTGTTTACCTCACTTTTGTTTTTTAAGTTTATTTAACGGTGGAATGAGTATTTCATTAAAGCTGAGAAAATAAGAATCATATTGGTAATAGAGTTTTCCTAGAGTGAGCGTTGAGATGACGGGAGAGTCCCATCCGCTTAGAAAACTGTCAGTTTCCATATGTGGCACTTTAAGCTTCCTTCTTTTTGAGATTTTATTTTATATTTTTAACGAAAGATCAAAACCTACCGATAGTTGCTACTATTCCTTTACTAATCGCACTTCGGATAAGAACGGAACCGCGCTAAGATGATGCAGTTCCTGCGAGTCGGACTTTTTTTATTTCTTTTTTATTATTTTATTATTATTATTTAAAAGTTTCTGCAAAGTGTCGCAGAAACTTTTAAACTTTGGGGAGGAGTTGTTAGGGGTAGACGTTAAGATAAATTGTAAATAAACAGGCTGAGCCTATATAAGGCCCAGCCGGATTAAATACAGTCAGTCTTTATCTTGAACTCGTGTTGTGTCTATGTCCCCTGTGCCTCTACTATCTTTTTAAAAACATCCTCGCAGTTCGTATAACCTTAACTTATATATATATATATATATATATATATATATATATATATATATATATAAATATATGCATATATATATATATATATATATTTGTCTGTTTGCGCACTGGAGGCCTCAAAAATGGTCCGATTTTCATGAAATTTGGCACATAAATCATTCCAATTTGAAAGGTCAATTTCGTTAACCAGTAGAATCCGCCCACCGGAAAATGTTTTTTTGGAGCGAAAGCCGCGCGACAAAAATCGTTCCGCTTATTTCATATGCTTGCAAGTACTCGTTTCATAGGCTTCTTGGCCTAGGAAAACGAATGAATCCATTTTTAAGGCGATACCTTTAACCGTTTTAAATAAAATTGGAAAACTAGTTGTTGAATAACGATTTTGGTTTGGGTACTTAGAACCATGGGATTCAGTTGAAACATTTTCTGCATGTTTTTATTTCGTCATGCATGTTCTACTTTCATTAAAACTAATATGTTGAAATTTTGGTTACTTTTGGAGTTAAAGAAGCGTTAAAATAAAATATTTTATTAACAGACATGACAATTTTTGGGAACTTCGTATACTTTCCTTAATATCTCGAAAACGGTTGAAAATCTTGCTAAGCGGAAGGTTACCATTGGAAAGCTTACTAAATGCTCTACTAAAAAGGTTCTGAAGAATGTTTTAATTAGGCGATGTTAATCGGAGAAATAAGTGCTTAAATCTTTGAAGTAATTGATTTTGTTTATTCGATCGGTTCTTTTTGTATGTTTTTATTCCTTGTTATTTTTTAATTGCTTATAGTTGGATAATGTATTTGACAATAATACAGGTTAAGTAAAATAAGAAAAAGAATTTATTGTACAAGAATAGCTTTCCAAGAGAGAGATTTGAAGACCTTGTGACTTATCAACTGCCATTCAGGTAAGATCACAAAACCTTTTCAAGAAAGGTCGAACCAAAATAATAACTGTTTTTTTTTTAATCTTTCCAAATTAGACTAGGAATAAGAACAAAACCGCGCTTTGATGACGCAGTTCCTGCGAGTCGGACTTTTTAGGATGTTGATACTATTTTGGAGACATTTTTAACTTAAAGGAAAGATGCGCACATGTCCAATGCTCTATGTGGCTCAACTCCCCCCGGGATTGATGATTCGATTGACCCCTTATGACTTTATTGTAATTATTAGTAAATGAAAAATTAATACAATATTATTTTATTATTATTGAAGTTGGGAATTATAAAGTATGAGTATATGAAACTATTACAATGTGAACTTTATAATTTTACTAAAAAATGTAAACATTATTAAATAATTCGTAGCAAGTCGAAAAGGAAGTTTGCATACCTAAAAATAAAAAAATCGGAGTTTTCCAAAATGTATTTTCCACAATGGTCCCAAATTTTGGGAATCAGGGTTTAATATATTAGAGTCTAATTTTAAGAGGATGATTCATTTTTTTTAACTTTTTCGATTTTTTAAGTAGACTGGTTCAATTGCCCCGTGGCTCAATAACACCCCTGTCCCCCTAATCTCTGAACTAATTTCTGATGCTGTGAAGAAAAGAATAAGACTTCCAAAACTGATTGCTTTGAAGACATCCATTATTTACATATCTTCGTTCAAATTGCACAACCGCGTAAGTCGATTTTTAGCGAAATTGACTTATTGGTATCTTTAGAATCCTTATTTTCTCCCGGACATAATGGTAATAAATATATTACTTCCGCGTAACCACGTGATCTCTCTCATCTATTTTAGGCCATTCAGACAAGTTGCAAATTAAGTTAATAATAATTTGCAAGTTATTATTATTATTGGTTTTATGCATCGCATCTTTGACGAATTGCATTTTTCCAAGTTACAGATCATTACAGTTTTATTGCTCTCCTGAAAAGATAGGAAAATCGAACTGCGGTTGTGAAATTTGAGTGACGATATATTTTTATTGTTCTTAATTCATATTAAAAAATAAAATTTGTTGTTCTTTATTCATATTCGGAGGCCCGGTGGTCGTGATTGTTAAGGTGTGAGCAGTTAACACTCCGTGCCAAGGGTCGTGGGTTCGATTCCCACTATGAGGTGGCAGCTTTTCTTTAGAAAAAAAGAAAAGGTATCAGCCCTATCCTGGCTAGAAAAGGGTGGAAACCTATTGATAATCCGTCCTGAACTTCTTAATTAATAATAATGGACGTTCGGCGTTAATAGCGAAATTGTTAATGCTCCGTTAAACACACGAAAAAAAAATAATGGATGTTAAAATTTAAATTTATTAATATTCAGAGGATGTCATGGAGACATGGAGAAGAAAGTGTTGAGCCGTAAAAAAAAAAAAAAGAAAAAAAAAGAACTGGAACCGCGCTAAGATGACGCAGTTCCTGCGAGTCGGACTTTTTAATACATAATTGTAAAATTAAATCCAAACTTTACCATATCATATATTTTAAACACATTTCAGTTTTATTATCTTAATTACAAAGCTTATTTAAAAAGAATTGTTTGCATTAATAATTTGTTGTAATTAGTTCAATTTAGAATATTTGTCTAAAAATAAATGGCATTGTACTCAAAATATTTTAGGTGACAGGCAGCTTAAATAAAACATAAATATTATCAGCAATTTTCATATTTATAAATGTTAAACTATGGAAGTGTTTGGAAATTTTAAAGAAATGTGATAGAGGTACTGGAATAACATTTCATTGCTTCTAAAAATTCCATCACCGGATAGGAAGTAACTACTCCCTGTTGGAGTTACAACAGGGAGATTCACAGTAGATAATACATCAGCGAATGGTACATAAGTACAGCCTATGTGTTACATGTCATTTTAAAGGGCATATAAAGAACTAGAAATTGACACCATCATGTTTCTACCGTAAAAAGCTGCCTAAAAACAGCTATAGGTGGTAATTTTCGGAGCACAATTTTAGACTTTGTAACTTTGTTTGGGCTGGATAGGAGGTGAACATATCAAAAGTCCTTAACATATCGTCCCTGCCATGTCAAACTAACGAATATGCAAATCGCAGCAAATTAGGAACAAACATATTTTATCCATTGACGAAATAATATATTCAAAAATGGTCTTATTTGATGCTTTATTTAAGGCATTAAAGGCTATTCTATATAGAGGTTAGAGTTGCAACGATTTGCGACAAGCTGTATAGCCTGCAATCCAAGAGCAAAGTCCCGAATCTAAAAAAGAGATTTTGCATATTCGATAGTTTGACATGGCAGGGACGATATGATGTACATTTTATACAGTTTTATTAATTGTTTTAAATGTATGTAAAATTGTGAGTTTATAGATATCATGGTAATCCGTTTAAGTTAAAAATGATTTTAAGTTAAAACTTAAGGCTTTCTCTTTTTAAGAAAACAAATGAAACCATTTTTAAGGTGATATCTGTAACAGTTTTTAGTTAAGTGGAACAAATGTTTATGTAACTCATTTTCGGTTTGGGTACATGAAATCGTGGGGTTCCATTGAAATGTGTTTGAAATTTATCTAAACTAAGATGTCGATTACAATTTGAGTTAAGGAAGTATTCGAAAAAAATATTTTATTAGTGTACAACAGTTGGGGATCTTCGTATTTTTTAGTAAATATTTTTAAATCGGTTGAAAAGTTATGGCAAGGGGAAGGTTCCCATTCAAAAACTTACTAATGTCTCTCCAAAAATGGTTCTAAAGCAATTTTCAATTAGGTGATGTCAATCAGAGTAATAAAGGCTTAAAACTTCAAAAGCATTTGTTTTGTTCTTTTGAACGGGGTATCGTGTTTGTTTAACTCACTTGTTTTAAATTGTAATTATCAGAAAAATTAGTCTATTAGTAAAAGAAGGCAAGGAAGTGAGAAACTTTATGATAATAGTGTTTTCACAGGGCGAACGTTTGTTGGCGGGGAGTCAGTTCCGATAGGATCCTGTCAGTTTCATGTTGCGGTGCATAAACTTCCTTCTGTTTGAGCTTTTTTTTAATATTTTTAACGAAACATCAAACCCTACCAATAAATGTATTTATTCCTTTTCTAATAGCACAAGGGTTATGAACGGACCCGCGCTAAGATGATGCAGATCCTGTGAGTCGGACTTTTTTTTGTTTAGTTTTTCTCAATAATAGCGAGGTTTCCAAACTATTTCCCACAAAAGCTGGATTTATTTGTTACATGGGCCTATATAGAAAATAATTTTGAGGGGGGGGGGGGCAATTCCGGGGTATGGAATACTAAAAATTTAGAACTTGGAATATTTTTAACCAACTAAAATGCTATTACACCCAAAATAAAATATTGAGAGGAGATCGTTGACTGTTGATGATGCGAAGTATTGTCGGGGTTCAGTCATTGTTTCTTAATAACACTACATTTTACAAGTGAAAGTGGTTTTATTGTCGCCGATGTTTCGGCTTGAAATTCAAGCCTTCATCAAGGCTGTAAAAACAAGCAGGACTGATTTAATACTAATACATACATATATATATACATATATATATATATATATATATATATATATATATATATATATATATAGTAGTATATGTAATGCGGCTTCTGCAAGTGCTAGGAGCTAGGGCTGGGCCGGGGGGGAAGTAAATAGGCGGGCGGGGGACAGGGGCAGGGTTTAGACCCGCATCTATGACTCATTGGTTCGGTAATTGTTACACTTGTTCAAGACAAGGAAATAATGAGATGTCAGACTAATAGTGTAAGTGAGTTGTATAATTAATTAGAGTATCTTTTTAATATTGTACTTTGAAATGAGAATCAGTCAGCTGCCTATTCTGAATAATCTAAATTATCCCAAACAAGACGAGCTAAATTAGCTCCTGCATGCTCTTCATTAAAGCTACATGTGGGAGTGCGAATTGTTGCAATTATCGAGGCCACAACAATATGAAAATAATCATTTATGTTAGCTGTCGCGGACAGCCTGTTGTTTTTCTAATTCTTAAAAGCAGGGTGTCATACGGGTATAAGTAGATATAAAAGGGGGTTACGAGAACACTTCCAAAATTCCATCATTTCCCCAAAAAACCTGATCGCTGAGATTTTAATAAAAATTCTACCAATTATAGGTATATAGTCTCTAAAATACCCCCAAAATTACCTCAAAAAGGTAAAGGTTTCTAAGAAATAACATCATTCATCTGATTGTAGATTTTTTCAAGATCCTAAAAAAGACTTCTCAATTTCTAGGTCACTTCCAAAAATTCTCACTTTCAAAATTCCATCATTTCCCCAAAAAACCTGATCGTCGATATTTTACTAATTTTCAAATAATCGCTAAAAATACATAAAAACATAGATTTTTCTTATAATTTTTTAAAAAATATATACATGAAAAATCTATGAAGAATAACTAAAATTTTTTGATCTATTTATCTAAAACCAATATAAAAATAAGGTTAAAACATTAAAACCCCCCTCAAAAAGGCTCAGTGATTACCTCCCCCTCTTAAATATACAACCACACTCAAATCCAAAGAAAATATTGATTCATTATATAATCTTTTCATTTGGTATAAATGAGTAACAAATATAAAATTAAGATTTATCATAAAGATTTATCAAAAAATGAGAATATGTTCCCATATCCTTTGAGATGTATAATCTTCGGTTCGAGTGGTTCTGGGAAGACAACATTACTAGAAAATTTCATTTATAATAAAAATTGGATAAAATATGATTATTTGTATGTATGTAGTAAATCTTTAGAACAAGAAGTATATCAAACAATGCAAGAATTATTCTCTAACGTTTCAGATGAACTCGATAAAGAAATTGCATTCTTTTATAGCGAAATCGAAGAAATACCTAATGTTGATGAATGTAAAGAAAATAGTTTAGTTATTTTCGATGATTGTATTTTAGAAAATCAAGATAAAATTAAAGAATATTTTGTGAGAGGTCGACATAAAAACATTTCATTTTTCTATCTAAATCAATGTTATTCTAGATTAGATAGACAATTTATAAGGAATAATGTAAATTATTTATGCATTTTTAAACAATCAGATCATTACATGGATTTATTATTTAAAGATTTTACTGGAACTGATTTTGAGACAAAACAAAAATTTAAAGAATTTTGTAATGATTGTTGGAATCATGATTTCGGATTTATTTCTATAAACCTAAATAAAAAGAAGAGTAACGGTAAGTATATGTTTAAATTTGAGAAGATTTTAAGACATTAATCATTTAGACCACTTTAACTCACTTTAACTTACTTTAACTCACTTTAACTTTTTTGAACTTAACTCACTTTAACTTTTTTGAAGTTTAACTCACTTTAACTTTTTTGAACTTAATAAATGGAGAGTAATATATCATTTGAAAAAGCGAAAGAAATTAAAAAAATAGAAAACGATTTAATTAAAAAATTTAAAAATGCACGACAGCAAAGAATAATCAAAGAAAATTCTAAAACTAAAGAATATGCTCCAATAACTGGAGCTATTGAAAAGCTTAGTGAAACCATGACTCATGTAGATCAGGGAATACAACATGTATTAGAACAAAATAAAACTTTAATTACAGATGTTATTCCATTTACTAAAAGTATTGCAGAAACAGAAATTCCTCCTTCAGAAGAAGAAACATCATTTGAACGAGAATTATTCCATGTTTCGAAAGATACTCCAGCAGCTAAAAGCACTCCTTTTCCCCACAAAAAAGTAAAATTTGTTCCAATGGAAAAAGTTACAGAAGATTCATCAGAGCCGGATTTAAGTGAAGATAGTTTAAATGAATCAAAAAGTTCTAGAAAATCAGATTCTTCATTGGATATTTCATCATCTAATATTAGTCAAATTATAGGTCCTATTGGAGCAACATATTTACCAAAACTAACTGATAGACATTATGGAATTACTTACGATGAAAAACAATCATTTTTTAAAATCGGAAAGAATAAAGTTGATATAGATGGAAATTATTTAATTATTGCTGGGAAAAAATATATTGGAACATAAGGATTGTGGGTTTTATTAACACAAAATTATGAACACTTATTCAATAAAGAAGGTAAAGAATTATATTCACCAGAAGAATTTAATACGTATAAAGAAATTCTAATTAATAGTAGGGCTTTATATGAAAAAAATAACTCATCAACAAAGAGACCAAAAGTTCCGCAATCAAAAAAATATAAATATTTATTAAAACCAGTATATGAAGAAATGAAATCTGTTACAGGAAAAGGGATTGTTAATTATTATCAACATTCTGTTACATATATAAATAATTTAAATGAACTAATTTCGAGATTGAATTTGATATTCGCATCTGAATTAGCAGGAGATAATAATTTCCATAACGAAAAAGTTGGAATAATTAGGTTTTTAACAAATCTTTTAGAAAAAAAATATTGACGATAAAAAAGGAAATGAATATCTCATAAGAATCGTTAATGCTCTACCTCATAAAATTATTAAAGATGAAACACTTGGATCTGGATTATTTAACAAAATTTTAAATAATATACCAATGCCTGAAATGCATCTTCCAGGTGGTTATAATTATTGTGGACCTTTTACAAAATTAGATGAAAGATTGGCCAGAGGTGATCAACCAATTAATAAATTAGATGAATCTTGTCAAGATCATGAACGGGTATATATGAGCAGACTTAGATATTTTATCTCCTTTATTAGAGGAACATGTGGGAGTGCGAATTGTTGCAATTACATCGTTGATGGCGAAACGTGATAAAAATGCTTATTAATGCTAGCACTTAGTCTGTTGTTTTACTAATTATTAAAGGCGGTATAAATGAACGGAGGATTTTATCTTCTTCATTACAAAAACTCATGCGGGAGTGTAAATTGTCACAATTGATATTAGAATTGGGGTATAAAAAAAGGCTTATTTACATCAGCTGATGCACACATTTTACTAGTTAATAAAAAGCAGGTGGTAATTCTGGGAGTTAGCTGGAACGGAGAACATGATGTGCAAATGATAATCTTTTACAATTATAACATTGAGGTAATTTCCCGTATTCACTTCCCCCACTCCCAATGTCAAAGTATAAAAGGGGGGACTTCTATTTATTTTACTCATATTCAGTTTTACCCTCTCGACTCTTTCTCCGTTACTTTTGCAGTCTTACAGTGAGTACATCTTTTTGTACATTCTACAATGCCTATTCTTAATCTTGGATCAGTAAGTAGTGAAGCTAGATACAGATCTGTGTTCACTATATATTTAAGTTTGCCCGCATTTATGGTGCAAAATGTGGAACCGTCAGACAGCACTTCTTCAACAGTAAATATTTGTAAACCACCTGTAGAAAGATTAAATAGAAGAACTTGTTTAAACGCTGTTCTAACGGCTGCTCACTACATTCTGGGGGGTGGTGGTGGTGCTTTTTTTTTTTTTTTTTTTTTTTTTCCAGGAACACCCAATCCTAAGGTTGCGGCAGCCTACGCTGAGAGGATGGATGGCACAGGGTGGATAAATATGATGTGCAGATAGTAGGTAACCCCTTGGGGCACCGGGCGACCCCCCATTGTAAGTAGCCTTCCTGTAGCATGCAGGGCTCTGCTGCGGGCGACTGTCTTATCCCTAGCTTCTCGTGGGAACTTAATGTCCAAAACTAATTTAAATTCTAATATCTTACCTTCCTCGGTAGCTTCGGCGACCTTGGAGCCTTTAAATGCACCTGTCGAGGAACCTTTGACCCCAGCCACCGATACCGAGTCCCTTTTGGAACTGGTTAGGGAGGTTGGTGATTTGGTTATGGGATACCCCTTTCCAGGCACTTCTCAAGACGATCTGGAAAAAAGGAAAAAGCTGAAGAAGAGCTTCATTGCAGCGACTGAAGCAGAATCCGAGGGCAGTGGTGGTAAACGGAGGAATGAGGATGGATCCAACACCCCTTCTCCGGTGATCAAGAAGAAGCAGAAGGTGATGCCAAAGCCGACGAGTTACGCCAGCGTTGCATCTAACTTCAAGCTGGCCCTTGTTCCTTCCGGCTATCCTGAGTGTGGCTTTACAACAGAGCACAACAGGTGTGTTGACGACGTCGTCATGAAGTTGGTGGACGAGCACTATAAAGTCCATGGGAGGGACTTTATAATTACATGTGATGGGAACTACATGGATGGTGGCGCCATCATTGTGAATTGCCTTGACGAAAACACCAAAAAATGGCTAGCAAAAGACATTGCTGGTGTGAAACTCGGGGAGCACACGATTAAGGCAGTGGAGCTGGCGGACCTTATCCCTATGGCTAGGGCCGGAATTTTCGTGCCTGGCGTGAAGACGGAGGCACGGGATATTCTCAGGCGTATTGGGGATCAGAATTTCCTTCCAACTAACGGCCGGATTGTCCTGGAGCAGCAGGAGAGGGACACCGGGCACTTCGTCACCCTGAAGCTGCCAGAGACGGATCTTAAAGAGATTCTGGAGAGGAAGGACGAGCGTCTGAACTATGGCATTCGGAGGCTCAAGGTGTTTCCTCTGCAGAAGAAGAAGAAGGAGATCGATGAGGCTACTTCTCGAACTGAGGGTGAGGTGGCGGCCATGGAGGCGGAAGTGGCTGTCGTTTCTGAGCCCGAAGGAAAGCCGAAATCATCTGTGGAAGGAGATCGGGACCGTGTGGCGGAACACATAGAAGGACGGTCAGTTTCCGGGCTAGGGGAGGTGGGACTTGACCCTCCCTCTTCGCAGACTGAAGCAAGCTGACCCGAGCTCTTCGTGGGAAGCCCGCGGAGCCGGATAACCTTGCATAGACGATGATAAGGCTGCTGCAGGTCAATCTGCATCACTGTAGGGCGGCTACGGCTCTGCTGGAACAGTATGCTATTGGTAAGGGTATAGATGTAATTTTAATACAAGAACCTTATCTGTTCAAAGGTCAGGCACGGGGTCTGGGATGGAAAGGTTATAAATGCGTAACACGCCATGAGCGGAATCCCAGGTCCTGTATCCTGTTTAAATCTGGTCTTAGCGTTTTTCCTTTATGGCAATTTTGTTGCAGAGACCTGTGTGTAGCGAAGATTACCTCTCGTGTGGGAGATGGCCTGAGAGAGGTGGTGGTGGCCTCGGCCTATCTCCCCCCCCCACGAGCGGTGCGACCCCCCAGGAGCTGAGTTGCGTCTAGTTGTAGACTACTGCAGGGAGAGGGACTTGCAGTGCCTGATTGGCTGTGATGCCAATGCTCATGACACGGTCTGGGGTAGCACTAACTGCAACCAAAGAGGTGAGCCATTACTTGATTATGTCTTAAATAATGATCTGGATGTCGTTAATAGGGGCAGCGAGCCTACCTTTGTTATTAGGACTAGAAGAGAGGTCATTGATATTACCCTTGTTTCGAGGCGATTACTACCTGTGGTCAAGAACTGGAGGGTAGAAGATGAAGTTTCGGGTTCTGACCATAGGTATATTACGTACTGCATAGAGGCAGCAGGCCCCGCAGCACGCGTTATCAGAAACCCGAGACTCACAGAGTGGTCCCGGTTCAACGAAATCCTTTCGGGTAGGATGGACGATTGTCCACGGAGAGCACATACTGGCATCGATTTAGAAGCCATGAATGATCACATCACCGAGGCCATTAAGGTGGCTTTTGAAGGTAGCTGTGCTGGGAAAACTGTATCGACCAACAGCAGTTCCTCCTGGTGGAAAGGGGAACCTTTCCAGACTCGGGAGTGAAGCAAGGAAGCTCTTTAACATAGCTAAACGCTGAGGCACCTGGGAGGAAAACAGGAAGAAATTGTCACAGTACAACACAGCTGTGAGGAAAGCTAAGAGAGAGTCATGGAGGAAATACTGCACAGAAGTGAATAGTGTAACGGAATACTCAAGACTCCATAAGGTTTTAGCCAACAGCTCCACTAAACTTATTGGGACTGTTAAGAAGGCTGAAGGCTATACGGAATCGGTGGAAGAAACCATGAACTACATCCTCGCTACTCATTTTCCAACTAGCGAGGAGGCTAACTCATATGAAGGAGATGACTATCCCATCACACGAGGTAATCCGGAGGCATGGAGGCATGCGAGGGAAATTGTCAAGGCAGCGCACGTCAGATGGGCCATTGGAACGTTTAAACCATATAAATCGCCGGGCCTAGACGGCATATATCCAGCATTTCTGCAACATGGGGTAGATATACTCTTGCCAACGCTCCTACAACTCATCAGGAGTAGTTTGGTTATGGGACACATTCCGCGGACCTGGAGAGTGCCAAGGACTACAGGCCGATCTGTCTATCGTCCTTCCTACTGAAGACACTGGAGAAGATCATAGACAGGCATATAAGAGATACTGCGTTAAGACGGAACCCCCTTAACGAACAACGATATGCGTACCAGTCTGGCAAGTCATGTGAATTGGCTCTCCACCATCTAGTGTGCAGACTGGAGCGAGCACTACAGTACAAGGAAATTGCTCTGTGCGCGTTTTTGATGTGGAGGGGGCCTTCGACTGCACCCCTATTAGGGCAGTTGAAGAAGCCATGATCGAGAAAGATGTCGAAGAATTCGTCACATATTGGACTGTCAATCTTCTGAAGAACCGCATTATTAGGCTGACGGAGGGGACCTACTGTAAGAGTATTGTACCTAGGACAGGATGTCCCCAGGGGGGCGTCCTGTCACCCCTCCTGTGGTGTCTAGTGGTGGATACACTGCTGACGAGGCTGAAGAATCAGGGCTTCTCAGCACAGGCATACGCAGATGATCTGGTAATTACGGTGGTTGGCAAGGTGCAATCAACTGTGAGTGAACTGCTGGACACGGCACTGTCTTCGGTGGACAAGTGGTGACAGGAGAAGAACCTTAGGATTAATCCACAGAAAATTACAGTGGTGCCTTTTACTTTGAAGAGGAAACTGGATGGACTGGGCACACCTAGCCTGTCAGGCCATAACTTAAGCTTTTCCAAGACAGTGAAGTACTTGGGTGTTACCTTAGACTCAAAGCTTAACTGGCAGGAGCATATCCGCAAGACAGCAGGAAGAGCCACAAAAACCTTGTGGGCCTGCCGGAGAGTGGTGGGGAACAATTGGGGCATTACCCCTAAAGGTATGCACTGGATTTACACAATGATTGTGAGGCCTATCATCACATACAGTGCAGTAGTGTGGTGGCATCGATGCGGCACTGACAGTGTTAGGAAGACTCTGT
This sequence comes from Gonocerus acuteangulatus, assembly GCA_946811695.1. NCBI lineage: Eukaryota > Metazoa > Arthropoda > Insecta > Hemiptera > Coreidae > Gonocerus > Gonocerus acuteangulatus. The sequence goes on from OX328125.1 coordinate 115,720,729, forward strand.
GCTCCCCACAAAGGCTGGCTTGCCTGATGATTACGGGAGCAATGTGTTCCACACCGACAGGAGCTATTGAGATTCTACTTGACCTTAAACCAGTATAAATATATATCGAAGAGATAGCTAGATGCTCGGCGTACAGATTGGCTATTTTAGGGCACGAACCTTGCCCAACCCTAGGGGATCACTGTGCAATTATCCGAGGGAACTGGCAGGACCCAATTCTCTGCATGCCATCGGACTTTCAGGACCAGCACTCCTTCACCTCAAACTTTACAACTGTGATCAAGCCGAGGGAAGCAGCGCTGGAGCACAAATTAACACCAAGCCGGGTGGATCGGTTCTGTTACACAGACGGCTCAAAAACCGAATCTGGCACAGGAGCTGGCGTGTGGATTCAGGGGTCCACACATAATGTTGCCTTGCCTCTGGGGAGGTATGCTACGGTGTTCCAAGCTGAAGTCACCGCCATCGGCGCTCGCGCAGACCTTATGAATAGCGGCTCTCCATTAGACAGGCGCTTCACTATTTTCTCCGATAGCCAAGCGGCCATAAGAGCTCTATCCACGAATAGGATCAGGTCAAAGGTAGTACAGGAATGCAAAGACAGTTTAAACTTACTTGGACGACGTAACAAGGTCAGACTGGAGTGGGTCCCAGGCCACTCTGGTATCCAGGGTAATGAAAGAGCTGACGAGTTGGCCAATATTGGTGCAGCGACAATCCCCCTATCACCAGAACCTCAATGTGGGATGGCACCAGCTGTGGCCAGATTAAGCATTAGAAGGTGGGCGGAAGCTGAGCATAGGAGGAAGTGGTGCAGCAGCTCCACCCAGAGACAGGCTCCTTTCCTTTGTGGACAAGAAGAGGACGGAGACTCTCCTTAATCTGTGCAGGTCCAAGGTAAGACTAGTTACAGCTCTTCTTACAGGTCACTGTAGAATGCACCGGCACCTCTACTCCATGGGGCTGACCAGGACTTCATGGAGCAGACTATGCTTTGAAGACGACGAGACGCCGTATCACATCATATGCAGATGTCCAGCTCTTGTAGCAAAGAGATACCTGTATTTTGGTGCAGATGACCCTAGAAGGCTACCTGAACTCAACCTTCGAACTCTATTAAGGTTCATCTCGGATTCGGCGCTGTTGGTGTAACAGGCTGGCTTGTCGGGTGGCACAATAGGCCTTGTTGGCCTCGGTGCAGCTCCCTCTACGTGGGCACCCGTTTCAATAATAATAATAATAACGGGTGCTCACTACATTCTGCCAAGAGAAGATGTGGCATATTCTGTAAACGAAGAAACATGTTATTCTTGCGAACAAAGTTTAACAGAAATAAGAGACGTTAGAGAATGTCCTGCATGTTGTATAAAAATACAGATCATGCATGGAAATATTATAATGGATGTTACAGACCATGAATAGTAGGTGATAATATAACAATACTTTACTCATTTAATTTTTTAATATTTTTTATTTTTTATTTTAAAACAAAATATATATAATTTGCAGTTGTCGCTTGGAAAGAAGTTGATCAATATTGGCAATAATATTGCATACAAAAGTATAAGTGAGTTGGAGGTGAAAACTATTTACAAAATTAAAACGTTAACAAAGAAGCAAACAGAATATGGAGATGCTATTGAAGCTGTTAGAGAAGCCGAGGAAGGAGGACATGATATACGCACATTTTTACCGAAACGATATATAGAATGTTTTTCAGCGGAAGAACTAATGAATTATAAAGGTATGTAATTTTTCTGTTTATTTAATAAATGCATAATTAGTTAAATGTTTATGTTTATTATATATTCCTTTTTGTAGGAACGCTAAAAATGATATATGAAGGGGAAAAAAAAAGAACGAGTATCAAATTACATTTTTATAGGATTGTTTTTTGCTTTTCTTTACATGTTTATATAATACTCAATCAATCTAAAGCTTTTAGATAAAGTTAATGATTTAACGTTATATGGTAAATTAGGGTTTTTAAATAAACGAGAAGACATACTCACTGTAAGATTGCAAAATTTTGGAAAAAGGAGGTTATTATATTTAGTATTATATAAAAATTAAAACTTAATTTGTCTAAACATATTTTTTTTTCGTAACACAAATTAAAGTAAATTTTATAAATAATTTATCATTAGAATTTTATTATTCATACTATTATTTCATAAGACTAAATAAGTTAATAAAAAATAATATGTTTTTATGTTCTCTCCATTTTGTTTATGTCATCTCTAAAAATTTGTAATTTCTTCTGAGGCTAAAAGTTTTCCACATTTTTGCCTTTAAAGTTCTATCCTCCAGAAAAACATGATGTGAAATAGAGGGCAAGTTCCTCCCCCCCCCCCCCCCCCCCAAAGAAACACTCCCCTCCCCAAAATGCGAGAAATATCCCCTCCTAAAACCACCAAAAAACGCCTTACCATCCTACACTCCAAAAAAGTAGTATGAGTTGGTGTATTGAGTTCACCATATTTTCAACCAAAAATATTTGCCAATACAAGAGATGATACAAGATTACTTAGTCCAATTTCATTACGTAGAAGACCCATTAGTTACTTACTAAGAACAGTAAAGGCAAATCAACTGACGTTTAAAAACAACAATAAAAATACTTATATCCAGTTACTAAAATATCACTTTCATAAGACTAAATAAGTTAATAAAAAATAATATGTTTTTATGTTCTCGGTGTGGGTTGCTTTTGCCAACTCATAAACAACAATGTAAATAACAGTGAGTTATATATATAAGAGTTCACCAGAGCATATATTTTCAAACGCCATATTCCGAATTGCCTTCAGTTGCAATCAAACATTAGTATGAATTGATCAAATGATGAACCAGCGAAAAAGAAAAAGTACACTATTTTCGATAAGCGGTGGAGAGAATTGGCAGTAGCTGAGGAAAATAGGATTATCAAAAGTTGTTTAGGAAACCTAGGCGAAGATGTTTATATTCCACACGGCAATAAGAGTAGAACATATTAAGAATTTTTATACTGTAAAAAAGATGTGATATTAAATTTAATAAAATCCTATCTTAAAGAGTGGAAAAATATTAAAGTAAATTTTATGTTGGAATGCACATATACGAAAAGTGTAGAGAATACCGTTGTCGAAAGAACAGATATTAATTTTAAATCAAAAGTTAAAATTATCGATAAAAGTACAGATTTGGGTGAATTTATCAAAAACGTATACGACAAAGTTGTTAACGAACAAGAATCGTTAGAGACAAAGGAATCAAACTGGACGTATACTTCGGCTAATTACATTTGTTTACATTTGACAAAGTATAACCCCTTAGGAGGAGCCAAATTCATTGAATTACCACAACAAATAAAAGATAAACATTGTGTAATAAATGTAAAAAACACGACTGACGAATGTTTTCATTTTGCTATTCTCAGTGAAATTATTAGGGTAAATGCTCCTGAACCATATTTAAATTTCGAATCTTCCTATTCGTTCGATTGTATATCCTACCCGACTCTAGTAAAAGACATCACACATTTCGAAATTGTAAATAATGTGAGCATTAATGTTTTTGGTTTAGATGAAATGTCAAGTATATCCGTTAAGAATAATAAAAACAGATGACAGAATAGCATTAAAACAGATGACATTTATTTTGATATAGCTAATGACTTGCAACAATTTTTTGACATTAGCAACTTTCCAAAATCTCATTTATGTTATTCAGAGAAAAATAAAAACAATTGTTGGTCTTTTGAAGGATGAAACCTTTGGGGACCCTATTGTAGAATTTGTAGGTTTAAGGCCCAAAATGTATTCGTTTTTAACAAATAATGAAACTTGTGTTAAAAAAGCCAAGGGCATTTAACAATCATCAGTCAAGGACTTTATTTTTACAGATATTTAAATACACTTGAAACTAGTAAACAAATTTTTTCTTCATTTTATACAATGCAATCAAAACAACATAATGTTAAAACCTTACTATTAAACAAAATATCGCTATGCTCTTTCGACGACAATAGGTATACTCTAGAACATGGGGTGCAAACACTGCCTTTTGGTCATTACAACCTAGACTATTAATAAATCAATTATAACCACCATTTGTTATAATAAGTGTAATTTAAGTAGTTAGTTTCGTTTCTTTTTTTTTTTATTATCTATGTGCTTTTTATGTGTAACGTCGAGAATATATTGAAAGTAATAATTAATTTAATGTAAAATGTATAAATTATAACTTTTGTGTTTTTAAAATAGTTTTAGAATAAAGGTATATAAAACAAAACAACACACAATTGTGTCAGATACATTTATTTTAAACAATAAGTACATCTATGTAATTGTTAAGGTAAGTACTAATCAGGAGCTGAAAACGCTATATGGAGACCCAGACATAATTACTTTTATAAAACATCAGAGGCTCAAATGGTTGGGACACGTCGAGAGAATGGCCCCTGAAAGATTGCCAAGAAAGCTCCTTTATGGAATGCCGGGTGGCAGAAGAAGGCGGGGAAAACCTCGATTGCTGTTGGCTGGACTACGTGGAGAAGGTTTAAAAGGAAATAGGAATCCGTCGTTGGAGGCGTTTTGCGACAGATAGAGATGCCTGGAATAAGCTGTTGGCTGAGGCCTTGGTCCTTCAAGGGCTGTAGTGCCCGTCTGTAAGTAAGTAAGTAAAGTACACACTGCTAGACCTCGTTGCTTGATTTGTGTAGAGACTGGCTGAGACGGTCTAGGCTTGAGACATAGACTTGATCTATAGACACAGATCTTGGTCTAGAGACTGGCTGAGACGGTCTAGGCTTGAGACATAGACTCGGTCTATAGACACCGATCTTTGTCTAGTCTAGCGTCCACACTATGATGTGAATATTTGAGTCTCGTTTTCCCAGCCGACCATGGAAGACATTGTTTTGTGTGGATTGGGTGCGTGTTTAGACGCAATAATTATTTCATTCTTTCCTCCATCATGAAAGTCTGTGTTCCGGCTACTCTCTGACTCGTTTGCTGGAAGCAGGAATTGCAAGTCCTCGTATGAAAACCACGTGGACTATTTGGGACCACTCGTTGGAGTAATTCTTTTTCGCTCCCGGTTAAAAGAAGTTTTTGAATTATATATATATATATATATATATATATATATATATATATATATATATATATATATATTTCTTCTACATCCTCTACTTGTAAATTATGCTTTGCAGCCAGAGATTCCAAATTCTTTCTTTCTTTATCATACTTTTTAGCGCGGTTCCTCCCTCCCCCATAGGGAGGAACCCCGCTTATAGGGTTGATACAATGAAACAATCCGGAAGTGCCGACTAGAAAATTTCGCGTTTCAGAACCCCTAGAGACCGAAAATAACGGTGGTTCAAATTTGTATATATATATATATATGTATATATTTATATATATATATATATATATATATATATATATATATATATTTGTCTGTTCGCTCTCTAGCTAGAAGACGAATGGTCCGATTTTGATGAAATTTGGTACAAAAATCCTTCGTCCAATTTGAAAGGTCAAGTTCGTTAACCAGCAAAATCCGCCTACGGGAAGATGGCGTTTGGGGCGAAATTCGCGCAAAAAAAATCGTAACGCTTACGTTTTTGAGTTCATAAGCTTCTAAGTACTCGTTTTATATGATTCCTGGGCTCGGAAAACGAATGAAACCATTTTCAAGGCAATAGCTTTAACCGTTTTCGAGAAAATTGGAAAAATATTTTTTGAATACCGTTTTTGGTTTGGGTACTTAGAATCATGGGATTCAGTTGAAACATGTTCTGCATGTTCTACTTTCATCAAAACTAATATGTTGAAATTTTGGTTACGTTTGGAGTTAAGGAAGGGTTAGAATAAAATATTTTATTAACAGACTTAAAAAGTTTTGGTAACTTTGTATATTTTCCTTAATATCTCGAAAAAGGTTGAGAATCTTGGTAAACGAAAGAATACCATTAGAAAGCTTACTAAATGCTCTACAAAAAAGGTTCTGATGAAAGTTTTGATTAGGCGATGTCAATCGGAGAAATAAGTGCTTAAAACATTAAAGTAATTGATTTTGCTTATTCGAACTTTTCTTTTTGTCTGTTTTTATTCCTTGTTATTTTTTAATTGCTTATAGTTGGATAATGTATTTTACAATAAAACAGATTAGGCAAAATAAGAAAAACAATTGATTGTTAGAAATATAGCTTGCCAAGAGAAAAAGATTCGTTGACGTCTTTTGAATATTTTCAATTGCCTTTATGCTGTTGGTTTTTTTATTTTATTTTTTAATTGATTTTATCTGTAGAATTATTACTATAGTAAAAGAACACAGGAATGTGTGAAAATATTTGATATTTTCCAATTCATTGAAACGTATGAAATGAAGTATCGGTAGAAGAGGATTCTAGGGTCTTGCGGACCTGAGCCCAGGTATAGCCATAAAACCCTTTGAACAAAGGCCGAGGAAAATATTATCTGTTTCATTGAGAGGAGATCGTTGACCGTAGATGATGCAAGGTAGGGATTGTCGGGGTTCGGTCACTGCTACTTAATAAAACTACATTTTATCATAAAAATGGTTTTATTGTGCCGACGTTTCGGCTTGAACTTCAAGCCTTCATCAGGCTTGAAGTTCAAGCCGAATGTGTATGTGTATTTGTGTATGTAGGCATATATATATATATATATATATATATATATATATATATATATATATATAATATATATATATATAAATATATATATATATATATATATATATATATATTTCAGTATTACATCCGTCCTACTTGTTTTTTACAACCCTGATGAAGGCTTGAAGTTCAAGCCGAAACGTCGGCACAATAAAACCATTTTTATGATAAAATGTAGTTTTATTAAGTAGCAGTGACCGAACCCCGACAATCCCTACCTTGTATTATCTGTTTCTATTCTATGCTTTTCAAATGAGAATAGGGATATGAACAGGAACCGGGGTCTCCCGTGGTCTAATGGCTAGCGCCTTGGATTCATAAGCGGGAGATGGTGGGTTCGATTCCCAACCTCCGGCAGGAATTTTATCATCCCACGGCTCGCTGGTGAAATTCCTCGCTACACCCTGGATGTCGGCGCTAATGACCTAGATGTAGATGTGCCGTAAAAAAAAAAAAAAAAAAAAAAAAAAAAAAAAAAAAAAAAAAAAAAAAAAAAAAAAAAAAAAACTAACTGGAACCGCGCTAAGATGACGCAGTTCCTGCGAGTCGGACTTTTTATATGTATATATATGTTTTTTTCTCTCTTTTTTTTATGTAATATATATATATATATATATATATATATATATATATATATATATATGTATATATATGGATTTTTTAATATTTTATATATCAATTTTTTTTTTATTTATTTATTTTTTTTTTTTAACTAATACAACTATATCTACTAAAACTAATACTAATGTACTGTGTAGCATTATTATTACTGAGATTTCATATGTTACAGCCTGATAATTTGACAGGTCAAGTTCGTTAACCAACAAAATCTGAGATAAAATGTCAAAGAAAAATTACATTTTTTTGAAAATTTTTAAATATACATTTTAAAAGAAATTGAAATTTTTAAAAATGACCTTAAAATGTCAAGTTTTATAACTAAGTCGTGATATACATCACTTTAAACAGCATATAATTACTAACAAATGCTTTTTACAAAACCTTTCTAGCTCATTTGGTTTGGGAGTTATGGTCTATTGTATGATTAAGTGTCTATCAAAAAATGTGCTTTTTTTAAAAAAACATAAAGTTTCATAACTCGAAAACTAATAAAGATAAATTTCTAAAAATATGGATTTTTAATTGATGTTTGGGGTACCATTGATGAGCCAAATTTTAAAAAAATCAAAAAACATGAGAGATGAAACTTTGATATGAAATGACCCGTTTACATAATTTTTTTAACGGATGCCTCTCAAACGAGCCATTATTGTGGCTGGGCGCATTTAGTCAAAAACAAGAAAAGTCACAATAGTCTTAGGACACCTGGGAAACAGGAAACTCGAGCCAAAATAATGACTCAATGCCCCATGTGAGCCAGGCTCACCAACAACAATAGTGACTATTGTGACTTTCCATGTTTTCGACTAAATTCGCCCACCACAATAATAGCTCGTTAGAGGCATCCATTAAAAAAACTATGCAATAAATTGTCTTAAAATTTCAAAATATTACAATACAGATTTCAGCTCACCAAAAAAAGTTATATATGCCAATGATAACATTAAGTATATATAAATGCTAATTATTATTAAGGCGGAAGATAAATATACCTGTTATTGTATAATTGTTCAAATATAATTATTGGAGAGAAATTTTGTAATTGAATCATAATTAATATATTCTTGAAGTAACTGGCAGGAGTTGCTCCCCAAAACGTTTTCAAACATTATCTTATCTTTGTTAAGATTCATCCGGCATCTTACATTAAGTTGTGTTAAGGTCTATTATAACTTTTCAATTTTATATTAAAGTCCATAAATTTTGAGAGTGAACTTTATATCCAGATAAAGGCCAATTCACGCTTGCCCGGGGCGGGCCGGGACACGGTGAAACAATCACACCAGTATTTTTAATAGACTTATGACGCTCCACCGGGCCAAGTCCATGTTTTATGCGTCTGTGATTGCCTCACCTTGTCCCGGCCCGGTCTAGCGTGATTTGGCCTTAATGCTTTAATTCCTCATTTCTTCACTTGTGATTTTAATTTTTCAAAACATCAAATAAGATTACAAGATATATTTTCTATAATTATTATATATATTCTATATAAGTAAAACATTAAATTTTGTTTACTAGCAGGAACTGCACCATCTAGGCGTCTTAGTTTCATACTCCAGTAATGACAACATACACCAAACGCGAACTACCAGTACTAAAGTAGCTACTAGTTTTCTTTTTTTTTACACTGATGGCTCTCTAACGAGCCATTATTGTGGCTGGGCACATTAAGTCGGAAGACAACCAAAGCCACAATAGTCTTCAAACAGCAAGGACACAGGAAACTTGAGCCACTATAATGGCTCAAGCCACTGTAGTGACAACGCATTTAAAAGGGTTAATGTTCCTACTTCTCTAAATGTCTCTGGATGCAGTAAAGACAGTAGTTCTTACCAGGCTACTGACGAAGAGACTACCAAGTGAGTGTTCTACTCTTCACCATTTGTCTTCTTAGTAACAGACTCACATACATACATACACACACACACACACATCTATATATATATATATATATATTGTAATGATACTTCACATTAGAAATTAAAAGTTCTAAATTCGAATAACCGTTAAAGGTAAGAAAGGCGGGTAAAGACGAATACAAGGTTTGCGAAAAATAAAAAACAAATAAATTTTTCTTATATTTTATTTTTATTTTATTTCATTGTTGAGCATCGCAACATTGGCGACAAACTCATTTTATGTTTGTTACGTCAAGAAAAAAAAAAAAAAGAAAGAAAAGAAAAGGTAAATGAATAATTAAAGAACGTAAATGTTAACAAAACGGGAAAAAGAAGATAAAGTAAACAAAAAAAAAATAAAAATTAAAAAAAAAAAAAAAAAATAAAAACAGAACAAATAGTAATGAAATAGTGGATGTGAAAGTTAAGTGAACTATTTACAGCTTCTTGTATAAATGTGTGTTTTTCAAATGTTTGAGGATTGTATGGATGTGTGGGCTACCCTCTGTCAGTAAGTCGTGGGGCATATTTAAGTTATTGAGTAGTCTGCAGTTTGTAAGTATATGTTTAACTGTCAGAGTCTCATTGCAGTATTTACAGGTTGGTCTGTCCTTTCTTTTTAGTAAGTACGAATGGGTAAGTAGAGTGTGTCCAATTCGAAGCCTGGTTAAAATAACATCATCTCGTCGAGAGAAGTGTTCCTTTGACCAGGCTTTCGTTGTATTTTTAATTTCTCTTAACTTTGTTTCTGCTTGATACCACTCACTTTCCCATTCGTACTGAATGTAAGTCAGTAATGTTTTTTATAAGTCCGATGAAGTCACAGTATGTAAGTCAAAGGTTGGTCTTTGATTGGCTAGTTTTGCTTGTAAGTCGACGGCAGTACTGAGTTTTATGTCTTCGTGTACAGGTAACCATAGCAACGTAATGTGTGTATTATTGTTTTGTAGTTTATATATTTGTGATAATATGTTACTGATGATTGGATGTGTACTGTACATGTTTTGGATGGAGAGTAACGAACTTAAGGAGTCAGTGCAAACAGTTATGTGTCGATTAATTCTGTCTTGAACGTTTGTTAGTGCTAACAGTATTCCGTGCAGTTCAGCTGTATATACAGTCGTCTCGTCGGGTAGTTTCAGTAGGTAAGTGTTGTCGTCAACAATTGCAGCTGCTCCTGTTCCGAATTTAGTCTTGGAACCGTCACTGCAAATGTACAACGTGTCAGTATCCTGTCGCATCATTAAGTTTACTAGATTTTTATAAAATACAGTAGAAGTTGGGTCAGTCTTTTTGTATTTTGTTAATGTTAAGTCAATCCTTAAGTTCTTTTCTCTCCAAGGTGGAATGTCAGTGAATGTGTTTGGGATGATTGCTGTTTCTGTCAGGATGTGGAATCTTTATCTTCTAAAACTCTTACAATTAATGGTTTCCTTTTGTAGTTTGCCATTAAGTATTTGTTAAAATTTGGGTTATTTAAAAAATCGGTTACACATGGTGTACCGAGTCCTTTCGACTTTAAAATAAATTTAGAGCACACCATTCGACGCCTGATGTGCAATGGTGGTTCGCCAGCTGATGCACACAGGCTTTCTGAAGGACTGGTCCTAAATGCTCCTGTCGCAAGCCTTAGTCCAGTGTTGTGTATGGTGTTGAGTAGTTTAAGAGCGGTTGGACTGGCAGATGAATATGCTACACAACCATAATCCAGAAGAGACCTGGTATAGGAACGATAGAATGTGAGCATGGTACATTTGTCAGCACCCCATTTAGTATTACTAAGGATTCTTAGCAGATTCAAGGATGTCTTGCATTTGGTAAGAAGTCCCTTTAGGTGAGGTAACCACGTCAGTTTTCTGTCTAATGTCATTCCCAGAAATGTGAGTAAGTCAGTTCTGTCGACGGCTTTCTGGTGTAATTATAATTGGGCAATTTGGTTTCCTCTTTTCCTGGAGAATATTATATATTTCGACTTATCGTTAGAGAATTGAAACCCAGTTTTAGTACACCATTTTTCTAAATTTTTTAATGAAGCCTGTATTTGTCGTTGTCCCTTGTCAAGTCGTGAATATGAGGTGTAAATCAGGAGGTCATCAGCATACTGACAATAAGACACTCCTTGGGAAATACAGCCTATGACGGAATTTACAGCGATATTAAACAGAGTAGTACTCAGTACATCTCCTTGAGGCACTCCATTCTCCTGCAGAAATACATCTGAGAGAGCAGTGCCTATTCTCACCCTGAATGTTCTGTTGGAAAGATAGCTGTGCAAATACTTCAAGACTGTACCTTGGACTCCCCATTCAAGCATCTGTGATAGGATCAGTCTTCTCCATACCCTGTCATAGGCCTTTTCAAGGTCTAAAGATACAGCAAGAACTGATTTCTTGTTTAAAAAGGCATTTAAGATGTCATTTTCGACTCTAGCGATATGGTGGGTTGTAGAATGCTGGGGCCGGAAACCACATTGGTAAGCTGAAATTAAGTTATTATGTTCCAGAAACCAAATTAGTCTTTTGTTGACAATCTTTTCAAGAAGTTTGCTACAGCAATTTGTCATACTAATTGGTCTGAAACTCGAAGGTAGTTTGCTATCTTTCCCTTTCTTCAATATAGGAACTACTACAGACTCATTCCAGAAGTGAGGATAGGCACCGCTCTGATAGATGTCATTGAATATATCAAGGAGCGTGACGAGGCCTAAGTTGGGTAGATTTTTGTACATATCGTAAGTCAGTCCGTCAGGTCCTGGAGATGTGGGATGAACTGTCGACAGTACATGTTGTAGTTCGTTTATAGTAAAGTAAGCATTCAAGGGGTGGTCATGTTCGTCAGTAATGGGAAGGGACATGTTTTCTGCGTTAAGTCGGTATTGTAAAAAATGATTATTGTAGTTGTCATTGCTTGATATTGTTGCGAAATAACTCCCTATTATGTTACTAATTTCATGTTGGTTAGTTACTATGTCGTTTAAGTATTCAATACCAGAAATAGGGGGTCTGTAATTTCTATGCTGTATTTGTCTTATCTTGGTCCATATCTCTTGTTTGGGTGTGTTTCTGTTCATGTTGGACAAGAAATCTACCCAACCTTTCTTTTTACTGGTTTTAATAGTCCATTGGGCCTTCTCCTTTTTTCTTTTATAATTTTGAAGATTGACTTCAGATGGATTTCTACGGAATAAATTGAGGGCCCTTCTTCGATCTCTAACTGCTGTCTTGCAATCATCATTCCACCAAGGAACAGGTGTTATTTTGTATTTGTCCTTGGTCATTGGTATGCTTACGTTAGCCGCTTCAATAATTACCGAGTTCAGTTCTTGTTTGTGAGGTTAGTAGTTTGTCCGTCACGTAGCTCTGGAAAGCGTCCCAGTCGGCTTTTTTAGTATTGTACCTTTTTCTAGCATTAAAACGGTGTCTAAGACAATTCTATGTAATGAAAATCGGGAAGTGATCGCTTCCGTGAGGTTCACGACTCACTTCCCAAGAAAACCGTGTGTAAATGTCAGGAGTACAGAGCGTCACGTCTATATTAGTGAATGTCCCTGTTCTTGGGCAAAGGTGAGTCGGTCTGTCGTTGTTGAGGCATAAGAGATCATTTTGTTCAAATATATTTTGTAATTGAACGCCTTTATAGTTGCTGGTCAATGAATGCCACATTGCACTTTTAGCATTAAGGTCTACTAAGAATACGAAAGGCGTCGGTAATTGTGTCAGTAAGTCATTGAGTTCGTGAACGTCTATGGGCTCACTTGGTGGAAGATAAATACAACATACAGTTAGACGAAAAGGAACATGTACTGAGACAGCTACTGCTTGGATAGTCGTCCTCAGCTGAACAGGTTCGCTGTGGATGCTATCCTCTACAAATATCGCAACTCCGCCACAAGCTCTACCACCCAAGGAGTAGTCTCTTCTGTAGAGGGAATAGCCATGTATGCTGATGCCCTTACCTTGTTGAAGGTGTGTTTCTTGGAGTGCAATGATTTGTAATTTGGACTGGCTGAGGAGGAGTTTTAGATCAGAAATATGCCTGGTGATTCCATTAATATTCCATTGTAATATCGTAATGAAATTAGTTTTGCTCTAAACATATAAAACAAAATCTCAAATTAAGTCCAATTTTCGAACTACAAACTAATAACGGTTTATTTAAAACAAGTAAAACCGTAAGTAAGCCACACTGTAGCAAATTTGCTTTGATTACACTAAAGTGGGATTTTATAAAACATGATAAAATACTAAGACATGCAGCTTGTGTATACAAAAATATCCAGAGAAAATATTTTTGTTTAAAATAGGAGATAAAACGGTAATTAAAAGAAATAATTTTAAAAATTGTAAGAGTTTTTGGGAAATTACGAAAGAACTTAGTCATATGGTTAAAACCAATGCTATACCTTATTCTTATATTAGAAGATAGAAGTCCATATAGTTTAAGAACAATTAAATTGGCGTTGATGTTAGAGATCAGATAAAATTAATTATGAAACACCATTTAAGATAAAATTAAAGAAAACATTAAGTATAAATAAAAAGGAATGTAAAATAATAGTTGTCCAGTTTTACCGTTTTTTATATTTCCTAATGTCCTGTAGTATGTCTGTTGGTGGGTTGTTTTTGCTCAGTCGTCCTTGAGATTTACGACTCGTTCCGGGTTCGTCTTGGCTTCCAGGTATAATCCGTGCTCTTGGTTCTTCGTCTGAGCCGGCGTTGAGTCGAAGACTGCTGGAGGCATCTTTTAGAACTGGAGCCTTTCCTGTGGGAGGCACAGCTTCAGGGACACCGGGATTCTTGACCAACGCCTTCTCCAGGACTTCTAACCTTCTACTCATCACCAGTACTAACAGCAGTCAGCTTGTCTATAGCCTCGGTATTAGATGGAGTACTCATCGTCTTGCTAGCGTATGACTCTGATCCTGTGCTTTTAATCCGTCGTTTTGCTTCGAAGTAATTAAGGTTTTGGTGCACCATTATTTTCTTCACCTCATATTCTTCTGCATAAACGGGGCAGAGTTTTACAATCGTTCGATGTTGATCACCACAGATACAACACTTAACCCTTGTGCACTCATTTTCATGCAACGGTTCAGCGCATTTTCGGCACACTGCTTCCTTCTCACAGGTAGCCTTATGGTGGCCAAGTAAACCGCACCGATAGCAGACGAGTGGTGGAGGAACGTAAAGACGTACAGGCACAGAGATGTATCCTATATAGAGCCTCTCTGGAAGTTGGGGATTGTCAAACGTCGCCATGAAAAGTGCCGACCTCTTTGTTGGACCTCCAAGTCGTCTTATTTTACAGACGTTCTGTTCTTTTAATTCTTGGAGGATCTCTTCTTCTTTGAGATCTCTTATTTCAGGACAGAAGAATACGCCTCTGGTTTGATTGAGTGTCTTGTGAGGCTGAACACTTATTTTGTATTTGTTCAGTGCTTTTTGAGCAAGTAGTTTTCTCGTTACCTCATTATTTGGCGAATCTAAAAACAATAAGCCGGATTTCCTCAATTTCTTGACCTTGATGTTTTTCCCAAAGGAAGAAATCCATCGGCTTATTTCAAAGGGACTAACGTCATTAAATGTTTTCCCCTCTTCGCCGAGTTTAACAACTAGGTAGCGAGGTATAAGGTTTACCTGACTTGTTTTCTGTTTGCTTGGACCAGTCGTTTTTTGAATCCACTAGCTTCTCCTTGTTCTTATTGACCATTTTACACTTGTGATATGCTGTTTTGGCCTTTGCAGTTGGGGATATCTGCAATTCTTGGAAGAATAGAAATCTAAGATTTTTCTTCGTAGATTGCAAACATATGTTTCTTTTCTTATATTAATTTTCATCAAAAATTAAAAGTTTTAAATGAAAAAAACTAACACAGAAAATTCTGAAAAATCCAAAAAGCTCATTGATATGTTGGATTTCGTTGCTGGGATAAGCAGATATTATTTGTTATATTTGTCTAGCAGTCGATACAGGTAGCATTGGAGACCGGTAGGACGCTCCCGCCAAGAAACAACGCCATTCCTTATGCAGCTCTAGTTCAGTGCACAGCTAGTCTCAGATGGTCATCAGTTTTCATGAAGCCTAGGCTCAATCTGTTAATGAAGATACTGTTGTAAAGAAGATCCTGTCCTATGCTGTTAATATCGAGCTGGCTTTATATCAGGTAATGCTTGTTTATCCTATGCCTGAATATAACTTATCTATGAGTTTTTTCTTTTGTTTTGGTTTTTTATTATTTAAAATTATCTTTGTTTTACTTTACTGGACTCAAACCCGACCCCTGAGATAAAGAGTTTTTCAAATTAAATATTATAAAATTTTTATTATATTGGCTCCCAAAGTAGAGGCGTAACGTAAATAACTTATTAATAATAAATTTTTTATTTTTTTTTTATAATAATATATGGTAAAAATGCAGTTTCCAGCCCTCCAAACCGATTTCTTTCAAACTTTGCACAATAACGTATTTTGATGCACTAAACACGAATACGATAAAAAAAACGTCGGATTTAACTAGGAAAGAAGTTATTAAGCACTTAAGTTCACTGTTGTGCAGGTTATGAGAGCTAATGTAAACAACTAAATTTGTCAACATACGCATGCGCGGGTATGGAAAAGTTCGTAATAAGGAAGTTTAATTGAAATTTACCATAAATTATCGAAATTCATCAGCAGTTTTTTATTTACAATCATTTTTTTAAATAATTAAACACTCCTCACATTTCTTGTTTCGTTCATGAAAAGTATTATATATCAGAAATCCCTTAATAATTTGCTAATGCCTTTATAATTATCGTTCTAATTCGCGCCTATCGAACTTCAATTGTCAACAAGCCAATTGTCAAACAAATATTTTGATGCTAAACAGAAGAACATTTAGATGGATATTTAGCCGAATTTCTCTTCAAACGCGCTCATAAATATGAAGAGCGTTTAAAGGCATTTTTCAGTGCGATTGGGGATTTGTATCCACCGAACATCCAGTCTCAAGAAGAAGAAGAAGAAGAAGAAGAAAAAAGCTAAAAGAGATGTCTTGGAGGATTAGAGGAATGTCTAGGAAGACTTTAAGGGCATACGTGCTATGCGTTTCCGCTCGCTCAAGAAAATAACAAAACCCCAGTCAATCCAACTCGCTAAAATTAATAGAATTCTATTAATTTTAGCGAGTTGGATTGACTGGGGTTTTGTTATTTTCTTGAGCGAGCGGAAACGCATAGCACGTATGCCCTTAAGCGACAGGTGACGACGGGTGAGGATGCCCTTAAAATTAACAATATCTTTGAATAAATGGTTTCTGAACATTTCAAATGAGAGTTCTGTTTCCCAATGTTACATATCTGCGCATGCGCGTGTTTACAAATACGCTGATGCCTAGTTTTATAACCTTCCTAACTTTAGTGCTTAATATTATAGTCTATTAATTTTAGCGAGTTGGATTGACTGGGGTTTTGTTATCTTTTTGAGCGAGCGGAAACGCACAGCACGTATGCCTTAAAGTCGTAATTTATGCCTTAAAGTCATCACAAATTTAGTTGTTTACATTAGCTCTCATAACCTGCACAACAGTGAACTTAAGTGCTTAATAACTTCTTTCCCAGTTAAATCCGACGTTTTTTTTTATCGTATTCGTGTTTAGTGCATCAAAATACGTTATTGTGCAAAGTTTGAAAGAAATCGGTTTGGAGGGCTGGAAATTGCATTTTTACCCAATATATATGTATATGTATATATGTATATATATATATATATATATATATATATATATATATATATATATATACATATGTATATAAGCATATAAAAATTTTCAATGCATGAGCCAGCTAAGCCATACTACGTTGAGCAGAACAAGTGGTTTCCAGAAGAAACTGTCTATGGAGTATGGTGGATGCAGTTGTACTTCCCATTCGAGCTGCAACAAAACCTTCCCATGAATATTCCGCTTTGGTGTCGATGTAGATGGCTCTCCTGGATTAACCCTTGACTTTTAGCGCTTAGGATGAGCATTAGTGGTAGGTTTTTTGGTAGGAAACCAAAAAAGCAATGCATGTCAAAATTGCAACTTTTACCATGATTGGGGTCTTGGACACAGAATAACACAATAATACTAAATAAAAAAGTTTCAAAAAGTAAACAATAAAGTAATAGTAAAGAGATTAAACCTAAAACAATTACCATTTTTGCATGTTTCTTCCCTCCTTCCATAGGAAGGAACCGCACTTATGAGGTTGACCTCATGACACAACCCAGAAATGCAGAATAGAAATTATTTGTATATAATCAGATGTACAATTAATTATATATCTAATAATACAATTAATTCTGTAAAAAACAAACAGATAAAAATAAAATACAAAGGAAACCAATTAAACGAAATAAGAGGATCATAAAGAAAATTAAAAAAAGTCTCAGTATGACACATATAATTATTATTTGTGTGCTCTGCTTCAGTCAAAAATTGTTTCAAACCACAGTTCATGGTTTTGCTGTATAAGTGATGCTAATTCACAAAAATGTCACTAATTTTTAGAAATAATGCAAACAGATCAGCCCACACTGCATATTTACAGCAGACCTGCATGGCATACTTTTGGGCCTATCCAAGGTACTATAAATACAGTGCACAGATTTGTTAAGTTGTTTACTTTCATTATATAACAGCAACCCGATTATCATAAAAACTGTACAATAAGACTAAAAGACGAACAAACAATGGTAAGGCTAGGCACACACCGGCCGGCCAGTCGATATTTTTTGAGTAAGCACACATAGTTCGGCAAACAGCCAGCCGGTTGCTCCCCACTCCAAGCATTGCTTCCTCTTGGATAGCTTTTACTACCAGTAGTGGTATAGATATGGTACAAAAAAAAAATAAGTTATACTTAATTTATTCACCAATATTTTTATATTTGAAGAAAAATGAAACATTCCAAGATGAATTAATGCAATATTAAAAATGGCACCTATTACTATAACCTCAAATCATATGGGTTTTCAAATACATAAGTGACCACATCATACTCAATTCTCTGATCCGGCGTTTTCTCTAATCTGACTGTACCCCAGTCTCGATGACGTAGGGGGGAGTCTACAGCACTTTCAAAATAGATTAGGTGTCATATCAGGACCACTACTGGGAGGAAAAATTATCTACAAGGGGACCACTGCTAGGATTGGGCAGTGTCTGGCTGGCTATTTCACTAAACCATAAGGCCCTCTTCACCAATGGTTCTCTACTGGCCGGCCGGCAATTTTTCACCTCTGGTCATTGGGTAGTTACCGGATAGTGATTTTGCTAGCTCCTGTGGCCTTATCAGTGTGTTTAGACATGATATGGCTCTTAAGATATGATCGCCTAACGGTTTTATAGTCACAATGCGCACAGAAGTGAGGATTATTATTGGTATGTTTAGATATTATATGGCTCTTAAGACATGAACGCTTAACTGTTTTAAAGTCACAATGAGGACAAGAGTGAGGTTTATTATCAGTATGTTTGTGCATGATATGGCTCTTAATACTTGATGGTGTAACTGCTTTATAGTCACAATGGGGACACAAGTGAGGTTTCTTATTAGTATGTTTGGACATGATATGGTTCTTAAGATGTGAAAGCTTAACTGTTTTATAGTCACAATGCTGACAAGAGTGACGTTTATTATCAGTATGTTTGGACATGATATGGTCCTTAAGATGTGAAAGCTTAACTGTTTTATAGTCACAATGTTGACAAGAGTGAGGTTTATTATCAGTATGTTTGGACATGATATGGTTCTTAAGTTCTGCAGCCCTAAATGTTTTATAGTCACAATGAGGACAAGAGTGAGGGTTACTATCAGTATGTTTGTGCATGATATGGCTCTTAATAGTTGATAGCTTAACTGCTTTATAGTCACAATGGGGACACAAGTGAGGTTTGTTATCAGTATGTTTGTACATGATATGGCTCTTAAGATCTGCAGTCCTAACTGTTTTATAGTCACAATGCGGACAAGAGTGAGGTTTATTTTTAGTATGTTTGTACATGATATGGTTCTTAAGATCTCCAGCCTTAACAGTTTTATAGTCACAATGTGGACAAGAGTGAGGTTTATTATCAGTATGTTTGTACTTGATATGGCTCTTAAGATTTGCAGCCCTAAATGTTTTATAGTCACAATGCGGACACAAGTAGGGTTTCTTATCAGTATGTTTAGACATGGTATGGCTCTTAAGACGTGAAAGCATAACTGTTTTATAGTCACAATGTGGACAAGAGTGAGGTTTATTATCAGTATGCGTTGACATAACATGTTCCTTTAACCATTCCAAATCTACTGTTTTATAATCACAGTATGGACATGAGTGAGGCTTGTTATCAGTCTGTTTGGGCAAGATATGGCGCTTTCCAGACTGCACTGATCTATATTCAACAGTATGAGCTTTATGACCAGTATGTTTGTAAGTGATATGGGGCTTAAGATCTCTAGCCCTAACTGTTTTATAGTGACAATGCGGAAAAATGTGAGGTTTATTAATATTATGTTTGGACTTTATATGTTCCTTTAACCCTGTAGGATGAACTGCTCTACAGTCGCAAAGCGGATAGGAGTGAGGTGTGTCTTGGCTATTGTTATTGTTTGTTTGTTTATACATTTGATGAGCCTCTCCTGGCTTATCTTCAGCAATTACAGCAGTGGAGAAAACTCGAATTGATTTTTTACTCATTTCACTAAATGTGTAAGAATGATGCATGTCATGTTTCTTCTCTGCTTCTGAAGGAAAGCCTGAAACAGAAAGAGATAACGATGAAAAGAAATGTAAAGATATAAAAAAGCTCATCTATTCTTGGAGTAAAGAATATTACAAGAATAAAGCCTTTTCATTGATACTAAATATGTATTGTGTTTTATGTTTTTTTATAAAAAGTCATAATTAGAATTTATTTAAATATCCTTCATACTTTATATTATTGGATTTATCAATGAACAACTGAAAATTAAAAATCAAAATCAGATCCAAACAAAAAATTTATCTGGTAATTTTAAAAAAAAACATTTTTTATGAATTTGATCAAGGACAAATTTTCATTTTTGATAAGCAACTGGAAAAAATTAGCACTTGATAATACATTTTTGGGAAACTCTTTTTGGCAAATAATAATGAGCATTAAGGGGAAATATTTATTAACATCAGAAATAGAAATTTTTAATGATGAATATTGGAGAATCAGTAAGCTTTGTTGAAATTTACGCATTGAGAATAGCAAAAAGTGAGAGATATAAATACAAACAAAATAACATTATAAGTGATTATTTTTCTGTTTCATTTCTGCACTACAACTTTGCTTATTAATTCAATGCCGGTGCATAAAATGTTAGATGCTAAAAGACACAATACATTTTATTACAAAGAAAATGAGTACATAAAAAATCAATAAAAAAGTGACAAATAACTCCTGGTATATTTTTCTTCTCTTCTTATTAATGCAAATTAATACCCCCATTATTTATGATTCTGTTAATAACATAGCAAATCCTGGGAAACTAATCTATCACATTTTAATTCAACCTAATTTTTATTTTTTGAGTGAAATTAGAATTAAGGCAAGTTCACATGAGCAGGCATGACTACTAACTAAAAACCAGACAATTATGATCACTAGCATATGTGAACCAACAGTAGAGAGAGTAGGGGTAGTGACCACCCTTCTCCATCTAGTTGGAATTACCACAACCACTTCAGTTGTGGAAGAATCTTAAAGTGACATGAAGTTTTAATTCTGGTGGAACTAGTCTTCCCAAATTGGTTTATGTTTTTGAGTGATTGGTTTCAATTCCTTTTTTGATAGAGCAAAAACCAAAAAAGGCTTGGCCCAATTCTTCCTAAAAGGTAGTACTGATTAAAATTTGCCTTTTTACCCACTCTCAAATCCACAATTTTCTCTTCTTCTTGTTTTTAATTTTTTTCTCAAAGATTCCTCAGCTTATGAATTAAAATTTTGCAAACTACTTTTGAAGCTTCCCCTTCTGCCATGATTAAACATGGGGCAAGAAATCAATAAACAACCAGGGTACTCATTTCGTGAGAAATGGACGTCAAGCACCTTTTTTATTTTATATATTTAATTTAATATCACAGCCAAGCCATAAATTATATTCAATATAAGTAATTTGTTTCCAACTCTATTTTATTTACTATGAACCTTTCTCCTGGTACTTAATATGGTCTCAACACATAAAAGGACAGATGGTAAGAAGTGGTTCTAATTTAATGTTTCTCATGCTTTTCTTACGGGAAATGTTATTATTTTTTTTTTTTAACGGTGCTTCTACATCTTGGCCATTAGCGCTGGGCTATCTACAGGTTGCCACCCTTTTCTAATGCCAACAGCACGTGGTCGGTCACCCATTCAGGTACTGACCATGCCTGATGCTGCTTAACTTCGGTGATCTATGGGAACCGGTGCATTAAGGAAATGTTATTAAATTAAAATCATTATTCACATCAATAAATAATAGTTTTATTCATAAATCTGTATGTGGTGAGTTTGGTAATATTAAATGAACCCTGAGATATAATGAAAATATAATAAAAACCTTTCAACTCAACTTTTTCTTTAACATTTTTTAAATATAATTAACTTTCTTATTCTTTTTAAATCTTGTCAAATCCAAAACACAATATATAAATATATAGATATTTGTCTTCACTCTCTAGGTGCCAAACAAATGGTCCGATTTTGATGAAATTTGGTACAATAATCTTTCATCTAATTTGAAAGTTCAAATTCGTTAACCAGCAGAATCCGCCCACTGGAAGATGCTTTTTGGAGCTAAATTCGTGCGAAAAAAAATTGTGACGCTTATGTTTTCAATTTCATATGCTTGCAGGTACACGTTATATATGTTTCTCATCGTATAAAAACAAATGAAACCATTTTTAAGGTGATATCTGTAACCGTTTTCGAGAAACATTGAAACACTAACTTTTCTAAACTAATTTTCTGTTTGGGTACCCAGAAACAATTAATTCAGTTGGAACTTGTTCTAGACGTTTGATATTCATCTACTTTATGATAGGTATGTTTTGGTTCCGTTTGGAGTTAAGGAAGTACTAGAAATAAAATATTTCATCAACAGGCATTAAAAGTTTTGGGAGTGTTGTATTGTAAGGCCCCGTTTTCCCTTTGGCCTTGTTAAGTGAATAAGGATGAGAGAAAAGGTTGGCTGTCCATCTCTAGAGATGTGAGAACCACGAATCCGCAAACGTTGCGTCTGGGATGTTGGCACTGCACGTGGCTGATTCGTAAGATTCCTGGAAGATCTAAGACCTGACAAGAGTTTCTAGTTCAATCACCTGCAAAAGCAGGAGTGGGGTACAAAGGGTTTAAAAAGAGCTGGCTTACCTCCGACCGGCCAGAGTTTGCATCCGTTCCTGAGACTTCGGCCCAGATGCTGTTCAGAGGTAGGCCAGTTCCAAATTCTCTATAATCTCCCCAAATGATCATATTTGATAACTCTTCCTATCTGTCTCTCTCACTCAACCTTTTCTCTCATCGTAGCAATGGTTTATGATATTTATGTTTGTATCCTCTGTGTAAATTATAGTTTTAAAAAGGAATTTCCGCTTCTCTAAAATATTTCCCCATTGTCTATATCTCTAAATCCCGTCCTTGCTAATCAGTCCCTTACAAATGGTGTCAGGTTTCCGGGTATTATTTAAATGTCCAGCTGCAAGCCGGCATTAGATAAGAACCCTGCTCTCGAGATAGGCCGGCGGCTGTACTGCTGACGCTGATAGGACAATTCCTCGAACTGATATCTCGGCGCTGGGTAGTTGTTCATTCAATGTCCTCACGTTTCCTGGTTTAAGGACCGCCAAATACGGATATTTGGTGGTTAGCCCTGTTAGAGAGTAAAGCAATCCCTATTCGTAAGCATAACGTGTTGGGGTTCATTGGAAACGTTGAAAATAGAGCTATACGATGGTGGTAACGGAACAGCAGTTTGCCGATCTGAAAACGGCATTGGATCAGGCGTTGGCTGCAAATGAGCAATTCAGGGAAGAATTCGAGAGGACAAGGCATGAGGGTAAGCAAGGAAAGAGGGATCTTTCTCTTCAGGGAATGGTCGGTCCATGGTCCGGTGACGATTCTGGGGTTTCAATCCAAGACTATCTCAATGGTTTGGAATTAGTGGCAACTAGCGGAAACTGGGAAGATCGTGATAAATCCCTTGTGTTAAGGATGAGACTGAAAGGGATGGCTGCGAAATTTTTGGCCAGCAGATCGGATCTCAAGGGGCCAAATGTAAAATATTCCACGATTCGAGATGCTCTTTTAGACCGCTTTAAGGCGACTATGCAACCTGAGCAGTTTCTCCTTCAGCTTAGTTCAATGAAACAAGAGCGTGGGGAGGATGTCAGAACTTTCGGAGATCGATGTCGGGAGATGGGTGAACGATCACTCTCAGGTGAGGGATCGGAGGAAGAAGTTATGGGGGCTCGCAAACAACTGGATAAAGTCGTCCTTACATCATATTTAAATGGGCTCGGAGGAGAGATTGGGAGGCTGACGAGACTCGCGTTCCCAAAGGAATTACAAACCGCGATTGAGAAGGCTAGAGCCATTGAAACGGAGTTAGGGCGACACGAAAAGGGAATATTTACTGTAGAGAAGAATCCCCAGGATAACGAAATTCCCAGTCCCGAGGAAGTTGGGCAAAGCGAAGTAAGGGTCATTGAGAGGGGTAATCCAAGTGGCTGTTATCGCTGCGGGGATACGAATCATTGGGCCAGGGGATGTCGACAAACAGAGAGGGTTAGTGATATTTCTCCCAAAAATAGTACGAATTGTTATAGGTGTGGTCGTCGTGGGCATATCGCTCGCCAATGTCGTTCCAAACCCCTCGTGAAAGGAACTTTGCCAAAGAAGGCCCCAAACGCGAACGACTTGGGGAGGGCCCCGGCCCTAAGTCGGCGACAAGGGGATCGCGCTACGAATTACTAGGCATAGGTGGGGGAGGTGAGAAAGGGTTAAAGGTGAGCACCTGGATAAATGAGCGGATTCATAGGATGATAGTAGACACTGGTGCTGAAGTTACTCTAATCAGGTCTCCTGCCTCAGGATCCAAATTAAGACCCGCGACTAGTAAGATTAGGGGGGTAACTGGTGTGGTAATCCCGGTACGCGGTATTCAAACGGTGAATATCGAAGTTAAGGGCCATCGACTGTCCCACGACGTCATAGTGGCTGACGTCTGCTTAGAAGGAGATGGACTATTAGGCTTAGACTTACTAGGGAAATTAGACGCCCATATAGACCTACGTTCGGGATTGTTAGTCACGGGAGCATCGCCTAAAATTGAATCTCTACCTTCCGTTGGTTCGATAACAAAGAGGAATGAGTTAAAAATGTCTGCGAACCGAGAGTGGGTACGTTTCATGAGTAGGACGGCGAGAGAACTAGAAGCCAAGTTTTCAGGTCATATTTTATCCCTTCCAACTAGCGTGAATATAGGAGCTAAGCCGATAGTCAAGGAGGAATCAAGACACACGGGGAAGAAGGATAACAAAACCAGCTCAGCGCGTCTTTCGCGAGAGGAAACGCTTCCGGCCTTCAGTGAATCTCTATTAGAGATTTCCGTACCAGGGAAACTAGACCAGAAAGCTGTCATAATTGAGCCGTCAAGAGCACTTCCCAATGGGGTTGTAGGAGGGAGATGCATTAACACTCCTCGGGACGGCCGTTCGTGGATGCAGTTCGTCAATTTGACCGCTTCGGCTGTGACATTGCCACGGCTTCTAGTGGTAGGTCTGGTAGAGAGAGATTGGGCGGAAGACGGTGGATCTTGTTCGGAGAGGGAACGCGAGGATGGCTCTAAAACTCCTGTTGGTTTCGCCTCGATCGTTGGCGAGAAATTGGGCCATTTAAGTGGTGGGGAAAGGAGGGATATGGAGTCCTTGTCCAGATATTCAGACATTTTTTGTGAACCGGGTCCCGAAGGTTGCTCCCTGCCTGTTCAGCACCATATTGAAACTGGAGATGCCAGACCTGTGGTGAAACGCCCGTATCGTGTGCCTTTCAGTGAACGGGAGGAAATGGAACGGCAGGTTCAGACGTTGCTTGAACGAGGCGTCATTACGCCGTCTAAAAGTCCTTGGCAAGCACCTGTAATTCTAGTCAAGAAAACTTCCCCAACAGGTGACTTAAAGTATCGATTCTGCACAGATTTCCGTGGCCTCAATGCAGTTACTAAGGTCGATACTTACCCGCTTCCGTTGATACAGGAAACCTTAGAACAATTGGGGAGTAGCCAAATCTTTTCCACAATTGATCTTTCGAGTGGGTACCACCAAATACCGATAGCACCCCAGGATCAGGCCAAAACGGCCTTCACGACTGTAAACGGACACTATGAGTACAAAAAAATGGCTTTCGGCCTGGCGGGGGCACCTGCCACGTTCCAACGGGTCATGGACCAACTTCTTGGCCGACTGAAGGGCACCGGGTGTTTCGTTTACCTCGATGATGTGGTGGTTTATAGCTCATCACTGAGGGAACACATGCTCCGGTTAGAGGAGTTGTTCGACATATTCAGAGGCGCTAATCTAAAAGTGAACTTGAACAAGTGCGCTTTTGCGGCATCGGAAGTGACCTATCTGGGACACGTAGTTACAGCCGAGGGAGTGAAACCAGATCCTAGAAAATTAGAGGCGATCAAGTCTTTTCCAGCCCCCAGAAATGTGAAGGAGTTGCGAAGTTTTCTAGGGTTGGCAAGCTATTACCGTAAATTCATAAAAGGCTTTGCGGATCTTTCAAGACCGCTGACAGAATTAACTGGCTCACGAGTACGATTCCAGTGGGGCGACAAGCAACGGAAGGCTTTTGAATCGCTAAGAGAAATCCTAAGTTCGGACTCAGTCTTGTGCTATCCGAATTTCAGCGAGCCATTTATATTGTCCACCGACGCATCAGGAGTAGCTCTGGGTGCCATTCTGTCCCAGTACAGAGATGGCGGCAAGAGACCTGTTTGCTACGCTAGTAGGCAGTTGAAGGGTCCAGAACTCAACTACTCGGCAACAGAACGAGAACTGCTAGCGGTGGTTTGGGCAACAAAGCTGTTCCGTTGTTATTTACTAGGGCGAAGGTTTAAACTTGTCACTGACCACTCTGCCTTGAGGTGGATGCTAAGCCTTCGAGACCCGTCTTCACGGCTGACCAGGTGGGCCCTTCGGTTAGAGGAGTTCGACTATGAAGTCGAACATCGCCCGGGGAAGAAACATTCTAACGCTGATGCTTTAAGCCGTACAATAGCTGTAGTCACGGGAAATAGGCAGAAAATAACCCGAGGTAAATTGAAGGATGCTCAAAAGGAGGATATGTGGTGTCAAAGAGCCATCAAGAGAGGCACTGTTCATGTACAAACAGATGCCGATGGCCTGCTATATTGGGCCGATGGGGCAACGGATGAGTCGGAATGGAGGCTTATGGTGCCTGAGGGTCTACGAAAAACAATCGTTGAAGAAAATCACTCGAAACCATGGGCTGGGCACCCAGGGGCTGATCGTACTCTCGCGGTAATCAAAAGCTCATATTATTGGCCGGGCATGGCGGCGGATGTTAAGTCTTTTGTGGAACGGTGTCACGCGTGCGCTAGCAGAAAAAGTCCTGTATCTCAAAAGGTCCCCCTGGAAGCTCCCTATATGGCCACAGGGCCTTTCGAGCAGGTATCGCTAGACATATTTGGGCCTTTGCCGACTTCCAAAAGGGGCCATCGTTACCTTTTGACCGTAATTGACAATTTTACACGGTATGCGGAGGGAATATCACTGAAGGGGCAAACAGCTGAAGAAACGGCCGTAGCACTCGTCGAGAATATTATCACTCGACATGGGGTCCCTAGGAGGTTGTTAACAGACCAGGGAAGAAATTTCGTTTCTCGACTGTTTACTCAAGTTTGTAGAGCTCTGGGGATTAGGAAATTACAAACTACCGCCTACCATCCGGAATGTAACGGAATGGTAGAGAGGTTACATCGAACTCTTACCGATTCGATATCCCAATATGTGCGAAGAGACGGTCGTGACTGGGATAAGTGGGTCCCATATGCTCTCATGGCATATCGAGCAATACCTCATTCGTCGACAGGATACTCCCCAAACTACCTCATGCTTGGGCGAGAATTGGTAACTCCGTTTGATTGCTGGGTAGGTCCAACCAATGACGGATCGGAATCAGCGGACCATGTCGAAAAGTTAGGGCATCGGCTGAAAGAAGCCTATAAGGACGCTTTGAGTCGTGCCGAAAAGGCCTGGGCAATGAGGACCCATTATTGTAATGCCCGGCGTAAGGAGCGACGCCTAGAGGTGGGGGATTGGGTCTATCTCCACTGTCCAGCCGTAAAGCCTGGGAATTGTCCAAAATTCCACTGTCCCTGGACAGGCCCACACAAAGTAGAAAGGGTTCTTTCGCGAGTGAACTATGAGATCCGACTGGCCACTGGATCTCTGAATGTAGTTCATATAAATAGGCTAAAACGGGCCCCGGGGGGAGGAGGGGATTCGCACCCTAAGGTTATGACGAAGGCAGGTGGGGCAACCCGGGAAGTGGAAGGGTCGGAAGATGATGTCATGGAGCCGGAATGGGAAATTAACCCAGGGTGTTGTTATGGCTCAGAAGACGACTCTTGTGAGGACCAAGATGAAATTGAAACGCAGAGTGAGATTCACAGACACTGTCCGGTTGCTGCGGGAAGATCGCCAGAATGTAATGACCCTGCCTGCCCTCTGGGCGTTAGATCCTCTCCTGAGGAAGAAAACAGGGAAATAACCCAGGATAGTCAAGGGGAGGGAAACGAAGGACGGATTGAGACAGGTGGGACTTCCGGGGAAAGTTCCAGTGGTTCAGATAGCGAGAGCCAAGCTCAGCCAAAGGGGAAACCTGATGCTACTTGGACACCAAAGGGGAAAACTTTAACTTTTTCTCGTAGGTCCCCATACCCGCTTAGGAGGAGAGCTAAGTTGCCTGAAAATGATTCCTGAATATCTTATTTCAGGGTTGTCGCTGTGGGTGGTCCGTAGAATTTTGAAGGAAGGTTTTCAAAAAGAGGCGCAACTTCAAACGAACATATCGCGTGTTACTAACCTCATCCAAAGTTCCCTGTACCTTTCCTCGTCCCTCAGAAGCCTAGAAACTGGAGTAACGGAATTCCTATTTAGATTCCGCAGAGTTCTTAATGGAGTAGGTGCATCGATGAGTGGAAAGTTGAGTAGAGAGATGCTAGGTCCTAAAGAGTTAACTCTGATTTTGGGGAAGGTAAGAGAGGCTCTGCCAACTGGACTGACACTCCTCTCGGAGGGAAGCCGATATCATGACCAAATTTACTACCAAATTTCTGAAGTACATGCAATTGCAACCGATGATGGAGTAATAGCTGTAGTGGAATTGCCTTTAAAAACTCCGGATCAGGAGATGGTGCTTTATCAGGTTCTCTCCTTGCCTCTTAAGGAGAATAAAACAGGAAGAATGGTTGCAGCTCAGCCGGAGGGGGCGTTCTTCTTGGAGAGCCACAACGAGAAGGCCTACTCAATTCTTCAGGAGCAGGATATAGCCAGATGTCGTCCCGGGATACCATGGATCTGTCCTGCCGAGTTCAAATTCTTTCACGGACAAACACCATCTTGTATTGTCTCATCGTTTCGCCAGGAGAATACGTCGAAGGAATGGTGCCCGTGGACTTTGGTGAATCCTAGATCTTCACCCACATGGATTTGGGACGAGCACAAGGAGCTATGGTGGTATAGCATGTCTAAGCCCACTCGCCTCCATCTTCAATGCAGAGGGAGTGCTGGAGTAGAATCGCTAGAGCGGGTTCTAGATGGAAGTGGGCAGCTTACCATAGCACCTGGTTGCACAGCTTGGACACCTGATTATCGCCTTTTGCCGATAGCCGACGTTGGGGAATCCTCTCAGGTGGTGCAGTTGCAATGGGTCAACGTTACGATCGAACCACCCTTGGACCTGCCAGTAAAAGAGGATTATGATCCCGCAGTATGGGAGGATACTTTGAAGGAGCTCAAGGAGCTCGAAGAAGCGTCCAATAACTCTTCGGCTGAATGGGGAACATGGAGCGATGTTGAACGGATCCTTGCGGCCCAAAAGAAGGGGAAGGAAGGGGAACTTCTATGGATAGCAGGCGGGTCGGTTGCTCTAATAGCACTTCTTGGGTTTACCACTGGCCTGCTAATTACAAAACTCAGATCCCGGCGTGGTGCGAATCAAAACTCGCAGCCAACGGAAGGAAGTGGGGCAGCAGGATTCGTAATACATCGACCGGCAGCTGAAAGTGTCGTATCTGTAATAACGGAGCGGATATAGACCGCTCGAAAGTGTAGTAGCCGTTCAGTGATTGTGACGACAGTGTTCGGTATAGTTATAAAATAATGGTAACATAAGGATTTTTACCTCCTAAGGGAGAGGTTTTGTCTTGTAAAGATGCCAATAATGTTTATTTTATTTTAATTTTTACAGCGCATCACCTGTATTGTTATTAGCACTAATATTGTTTATTATTATTATTATTAGTAACATAAGGATGGGTAGTGTTAAAGGTAAAGTAATGTTCCAAGGGAAACATGACTTTGAAAAATCAGGGGGTGATGTAAGGCCCCGTTTTCCCTTTGGCCTTGTTAAGTGAATAAGGATGAGAGAAAAGGTTGGCTGTCCATCTCTAGAGATGTGAGAACCACGAATCCGCAAACGTTGCGTCTGGGATGTTGGCACTGCACGTGGCTGATTCGTAAGATTCCTGGAAGATCTAAGACCTGACAAGAGTTTCTAGTTCAATCACCTGCAAAAGCAGGAGTGGGGTACAAAGGGTTTAAAAAGAGCTGGCTTACCTCCGACCGGCCAGAGTTTGCATCCGTTCCTGAGACTTCGGCCCAGATGCTGTTCAGAGGTAGGCCAGTTCCAAATTCTCTATAATCTCCCCAAATGATCATATTTGATAACTCTACCTATCTGTCTCTCTCACTCAACCTTTTCTCTCATCGTAGCAATGGTTTATGATATTTATGTTTGTATCCTCTGTGTAAATTATAGTTTTAAAAAGGAATTTCCGCTTCTCTAAAATATTTCCCCATTGTCTATATCTCTAAATCCCGTCCTTGCTAATCAGTCCCTTACAGTATATTTTCTAGAATACCTCGAAAACGGTTGGGAAATCGTGGTAAGTGGAAGGTGACCATTCGAAATCTTACTAAATTCCCTACAACAAAGATTCTGATGTAATTTTCGATCGGAGACATAAGAACTTGACAATTTTCAATTGCTAGTTATGCTCTTTTGAATGGGATTTTGAATCTGATTACCTAACGTTTTAACTGGTTGTTTCTCATTTTCATTGCATTTAACAGTAAAACGAGTATTTGACTAAAACAAGGTAAGAAAATATGAAACATTGTTATAGTGTTTCCAAGAATGAACATTGAGAAGGTGAGGGAAGTCGCCATGATACTGACAGTTTCCTGTTGTGCGCCTTGAATATTTTTATCTTTGAGATTTGATTTTATATTTTTCATGGAAGATCAAATCCCACCAATAACTGTTACAATTCCTTTACTAATAGCATTAGAGATATGAACAGAACCGTGCAAAGATGACTCAGTTCCTGCGAGTCGGACTTTTTATTGTCCAATTTTGACAAACAAGCTAATTTTTACTATCAAGCATTAAATTATATTTGAAAATGGCTACTTACGTAATTGGAGAAGGGAACAATGCTTGACATGGTTTTTCAAACGCTTGAATGAGAGAAAGCTGCGCTGGCAGTGGTAGCATACATAGCAAAGAGTCCCTTTATCTAAAACACATTACACAGAGAATAATAATGAGATGAAGATCATTAGTCATTGAGGAGATAAAAAGTTGAGGAATTGTTGGGATTCAGCTATGAGAAAATATTAGATTTTCAGAAAAATATACAGGGTGTATCGCAAGTTAAAGACAATACTCCAGTGGGTAAAACTAGACAAAAAATGTAGTTCAACACCTCCAAACGCACATTTCTATCTCACTGCATTCCAGACAAATACCGTTCGTTCTAAAGGCTCAGTAGAAAAAAAAAAAAAAAAGTGTTTTTATAGTACAACTCCAATTTTCTCTGCTTGTACACATTTTTTTTTAACAAGTCATTACATTTTTTAAATCACCATTACATTTGCTTTAAGGCTAATGGACATTCAATGTTTGCAATTATGTCATTCAAACCGTAATATCAATTGAAAAAGTGGAAATTAATAAAATCTTCTGGTTAGCAACAACTTTTTGAAAATTACTACTGTTCCACAAAAAATTCACCACGCTGCCGAATCTTAAAAATGTTGCAAAATTTCTAACGGTATACTTGGAATTGAGATTATCTCTCAATTTCATAATGTAATTGGAATTCTAGAGTGAAAAAAAAATTCAAAAAATACACCGAAAATGATAAATGTTCTTACAACTGGCCTCCTTGCAGAATACAATGACAACTGGTTAAACCGTTGTTGTAGTCCTTTAAATCTCATCATAGTTAGCTCTCATTTCCACAAATGATTCGCAGGTCCTTGTGATCAGGCGGTTTATGCCCTAAATGGATACTTTGTACACTTGCGATTAAAGCCAACGCCACATGTAAAAATCAAGTGATGTAAGATCAGGGTATTTGATCGGCCAATACTCAGGTACAAATCTTCCAATCTATACTGAGAGTTTTACATATATATTCATAAAATGCACTTAAATTTAACCACCCGGTAAGAAAACGGGCTGCTTTATGTACTGCTTACATATTCCTATCCACATGATCACACTGAACTGATAATGGAAGTGGTCTTCCCTCATACCATGTGGATTAGCTTATTATTTATAATAAACTGGCTCAATAAACACCCTGGAAGATGGATTAGTAGATTTGAACCTGTTATCCCCTGATCTGAAGCCACTTAATTTTTATGTGTGGGGTTGGCTTAAGTCTCAAGTGTATAAGGAAACCATTTAGGACATAAACCACCTGACAGCAAGGATTCGTGAATTATTTGTGGAAATAAGAGCTAACCATGATTAGATTGGCAAGACCATGATGAGATCAGCGGTGTGACCAAGTGTCGGTGTGTTCTGCAAGGAGGCCAGTGATAAGAATAATTATAATTTTTGATGTATTATTTTATTTTTTTTTATTAAACTTTTATGTAAGACTAGCTGTTACCCGGTGTGCAATGCTACACCTAATTTATATTAAATATCTGTAGCCGGGCGTACCATGCTACACATGCTTCATATTAAATAGTTGTAACCCAGCTTCCATGGTACGCCTACTTTATATTATATATTTAAAAAAATTAATTATTATATGATATTTGTCCAAATCATGAGAATATAAGATTATAAATTGAGTGCTCGGCTGAAAAAATTATTTTCCATTTTTTTAGAGAAAGTGGGGTGGAAAATAAATTAATCCTTATTTTTTAAAAAGTACCCTTATTTTAAAAAGTATACTTATTTAAAAAAGTACCCTTATTTTAAAATGGTATTACAGTTAAATGATTCCAAATAATTTAATTGCAATACCGTTTTAAAGAAAATCCAAACCAAACTCCCTGTGTTTAATTTTTTTAAAGAAAAAAAAAATATATGGTCCATAAATAAATATTCATAAAAAAATAGCAATAAAAATGAGGCATTTAATTAAGGTTATGATTAGTTATAAGTTGTAATAATCTATAACTGAAACTATATTCTTTATTTTCGTTGATTTTTTTTTTTAAATATAATATTTATTTATTTAAAGGGCTTTGCATCTAAAGCTAAAACCTCAATGTTGCACAAATATAATATTAATGTGTTATATTGTTTACCTGTTCATTTAATAATCAGTAACTGAGTTTTTTTTATGAATGAAAAAGTAGGTAAATGGGGCAGGGTTTATGTTATTTATGCCAAAAGGAAAGTTTTAAAAACATAGTTTGTTGTTTCAAATACACTTTCACATATTTTTGTTCACTTTTTTTTCCTTTCTATTAAAGCTTCTGTTTCAAATTTTATGGTTCATGAGCTCTTCTATGAGGATAGTCCTTCTATCATAGGAAATAGGGGCCTCTAAGAATAAAAACAAATTTAAGATATTTTTTTTTTTTTTTGCAGTTATAGACAACAATGAATTAAAGGTATTTGGGAATTTCAATAACGACATTGACTTGGCGAGCAACAATATTTTTACCAGAATTGCAACCGTATTTAAACATTTAGTCCAAGAGCTGGTAACACACTTTTCAAGTGTTTTATGTGCCTTAAAATTTTGCTATAGTGGGTCTCTTGTGTAGATAAAAAGGTAAGTATGTGGTTGCTGGACATACCTTGAAACACCTGGTACTGCGCATGGTAATCAGTAACAAACTATGGGCCAAAAATACTGTTTTGTTCAGAAGCCATAATTCTTTAATGTAAAATTAAGGCAATTCTATAATTAATAATATATAAGGCAGACACTTTTAAGGGGGATAACATATAAAAAAAAAACCGAAGTGGGTTTTTTGTAATATTAAATGAAGTCTTTTATTCACACTACTATTTAAACACCATAATTGAAAATAATTACAAAAGGACAGACACTTTTTGTGAGGATTAGTAATCAGCAAACATGAAAATAAATTCAGCCGATGATAGACTGCAATACACTGCGTGTAACCGTAAGAGTGAGTGAGAGCACCAATCATCAGGGCAGGACAGTAGTGGTAGTTCTAGAAATAAAGCAACTTGCCTTAATTATACATTAAATATTGTTGGCTTCTGAATAAAATACCATTTTTATATATTTGACATATTTTTTTAACACCTTTCCCCTATGTGCAGTACCTGGTGTTCCAAGGTATGTGCAATACAGCAAAATTCCAAGGTGCATAAAACACTTCATGAAACGTGCGTTACCAGCTCTCTGACTAAATGGTGACAGTCAGAGGATATAACTATCTCAGACAAACGAAAGCATATCTCAGAATATAATGATTAAATTATTATGGATATTAAATTAATAAAAAATTGCATGGACAATTTAATTACTTATTTATTTATTAGAACACCACAATTCACGTGACTTCCTTTTCTTATAAAAATAATATTTCAATACATTAATTTATCTGCAAAAAAAAAAAAAAAAAAAGTAGCATGCAAAAGAAATATTATAAGAAGAAGAACACTTTATTAAAAAAAAAAATTAAAGTGAGGCTGCCCAAATTAATAGGGTTGCTAAACCACACAGCTCTTATAATAATAAAATAACGTTTCAAAATGTGGTGAAAATTAATTAATTTATATACATTCATTTGTATGATTATAAACATTTATGTAATTTATTATGTACATCTATCTATATGCAAATAAAAAAATAAGTTAAATATAACAATTTGCATATGTATGTAAGAGGATTAATTTTAAGTTCATAAATTTAAGTCCCTTACAAAATGACATTTTTTACAAAGGAGTTTAAAAAAAAAAATCTTTATGTTTTAGAAGTTCTTTATGTATAAAACAAAAATTTCTACCTTTTTGGAAAGTCTTAGAACTATAAACTTCACTTAAAGCTACATATTCTGCAAATGTAGACTCTTCCGTAACATCTTTTTGTTTAATCGATTTACAGTATAATGCATTACTAAATAACCTAATAAGAAAACCAATGGTGGATTTTCGTTCTAAATGATCATTTAAGAATGTAGTCTCTACATCCATCTGTTCAACATTAAATCCTTTTGATATCTTCAACTTTTTTATTTTCAACAAAATCTCAAGCATTATTTTGTTTCAAACTATCTATTTCTCTATCTGTAGCTTTTACACAAAAATCACAATCGCTTGATCTTTATCAGATTCACCCTTTAGCCAATCCAATACAGCTTATGTTTTCTTGGATAACATAAACATGCCTAGCGACAATGATTTTATTATTCAAAAGTACTTTATATCCCACATCACTATAACCGATTAAAATGCACATATTCACCTTTTTATCCCATTTAGAAGTTATTTGTTCTGGTTCCCTAACAAAACCGCAATAGTTCTATTAGTATCTAAGTAACAAGTTAGTCGTAAGCAATGACATAGGTTAAAAAAAAAAAAAAAAAAAAAAAAAGAGTAGAGGTCATAAAAATTACAGTTGATTGTCATGCACTGTTCTAAACACAAAATTACAATCCCTCTCACGACATATACACGACTCTCTAGCACTACACTTCAGGGCGGTGAGGACCTAGATGTTTTCTGCCCTTAAACACCCAATCCATCCATCCATCCTAACAAAATCTTTACTACCATATAAATTAAAGTTAGAAACATCTGGATCCTTTCAAAAAAATATTTCATAGGGTATTTTATTCTCAATGGTGTTAGCTAAAGAGAGATTTTTCAAATAAGTTGCTGCACTGACCATTTCTGGCCAACATTTTTTTCTACAATAGCTTCTGCCAGTAAGCAATGAGATATATTGTTCTAGTAAATCACACACAAACACCGTTTAATTCATGAACATATGTGGGGCAAGGATTAATTTTGATACACTTTTTTTTTGGTAGTCATAATTCTTACTATTTAAATATTCCTTACCAATGTCACATCTCATAATACCAATTCTCTTATTTCCTAAGTTTTTAACCTCATTTACTTATTGAACAAAGGAATGAAAAACTTCTGTTTTAGGTTTAATAGTTTAAATCCTAGCAATCTTACTATAATCATCTATAAATGAAACAAAATATATTTCACCTTTGAGACTCATAGTTAGAAAAGGTCCACATACATCACCGTCAACAATTCCAAAATACTTTTAGCCTTGTTCCTACTTTTTTCAAAAGGGACACGATTCATTTTACAACACAAGTTTTATAAATTTATATCAGGTCCAGATAAACTGATTCTTTACTCCCTTAAATGTACTTGAAGTTCAAAACTTGATTCCTTGATGTTTCATTTCAGTTTTTTGAATTAAATAAAGTTAAGCGTTTTTCCACATACTACAGCCCTCTCCATCAAATACCAGTACAAACATATTCATTTATTAATTTAAGAGAAACAGCGAGTGAGAGATTACTTCATAACCGACATTCATATAACCGACATTGCAACCTTCCTTCTCTACTATAGAAATAATATAAAAGCGCCTCTTAATAAAAGTATTGAAAATATTGAAGTTTTGAATAGAAACATGAATACTTACTTATATGATATTAGTCCAAATTATGATTAGATAAACACAGAACATTTTTATGATATACTTACTTATACGATATTACTCCATATTCTGGTTAGAGCCCAGTGTTGCCCTAGGCAATCAAATCAAAATAGATTTGATATGAAGAAAATTGATCTGATATTAAGAAAATTGATCTTAAAATCAGATCTTGTCCAAACTCTGAGAATATAAACCTACCATTTAGATAAACAAACAATATAAACAAAATAAAAGTAATCAGTTATTTTGCAAAAGAAAAACTTTTCGCCCAAAAAAAAAAAAGAAGTTTTGTATTGCCTTTCTTCTTTGAAGAAGTTGCAACACTGGAAGAAAATGGCTATTTCGGAGAATTTACTCCTTCATAAATGACATTTTCGAAGGCATAACTCCCGAACTGTGAATCCTAGAAGATTTTGAGCTAGACTACGAGATTTCCCGGATCAAGACGTATCTATGTGCGAAGTTTGGTCAATATCAGTCAAACGGTGTGGATTTGTATAAGGAACAAACAAACAGAAAAACAGACAAACACGTGATTTTTATATATATAGATTTATTAAAATCATTAAATATCAATTTCATCAACAATAATTTTCGTTTATTTCTGATAATATCACAAAAATAAACATTAAATTACTTTTATTCATTTGATGTTTTAGCACTTTCCTCCAAAGGAAAGTAGATATTGAGGTTGCACTCATGACGGAATTTTTGAAAAATTTCTTCAAATCTTTATCGATCCTACCTAGTAGACACCGAAAATGACACCCGTTAAAATTTATATATATATATATATATATATATATATATATATATATATATTGTTATGATTAATTATTTTAAAAATGATTGCGCCACGTTGGGTCCCAATAATGTTAAGATTTTATTATTTTAAAAAGAAATAAAAAGATTTTAATTACTTGATTAAGTTTTATTATATGAATTTGACTTAATCTCAGGGATTAAAGTTCCGAGTGAATGAACGATATAATATTTATTTCCAGACAATTCTGAGATACAAACACCAACATCAAAAATAATACAAATGACAATAAAAAAATTAACAATTACAAAAAAAAAACAATTTTTACCTCTAAATCAATCCGCTTCCAACAAAGCCTCAATACACTGCGCTTCAATAGTTCCTTCTTCAATGTGATACGCTTTATTGCGAGGTCTTGTGCCTAAAATGGATATCTTGAATTTTGGATTCTGTTGTCTTCTCACTCCGTCTTCTATGAATAATTAATAATGGACTGCACTCCGTACTCCTCAGAGGAGAGCTCCGCATTCGACCACTGCTGAGAATAGAGTGACGCTCCGCAGTCCAGGCCTGCTGGGAATAGAGAGACGCTCCGTTCGAGCGGGAAAGTTTGGCGTCCTTTATTTCTAACTTCCGCAGTTTTGTTGGTTTATATATAGAAAATAATAATTATATTTTTGTAATACAAATAATTAATTTATTACCATCTGAATGTACATTTAATATGGATATATTGTACACCAGTATTGTCCAAAAATATTATTAATTTTGATAGTATATAACACGATGTTATTTGTATTTTATGGTTTGTGCTTTGCGCGGGCTTTTCAAAATATCGATGGTTATTTGAATTTTAAAAATATTTTTGTGAATGTAATATACCATTACAATATATATATATATATATATATATATATATATATATATATACATATATATATATATATATATATATATATATACATATATATATATATATATATATATATATATATATATGTGTGTGTGTCTGTTAACACGATAGCCGGCAGGGTATTCGTTTTTTCGACACGAAAATTCGTATATAGCGTTCACTTGGCAAACAAATGGACGAGTTCGTTAACCACCAAAATCGGTCCATCTGGAGGGGGGGGGGTTTATGCCGGACCCAAAAGACTAATTTGACCCTGCCAGCTGTAACTTTTGTTAGATTCAACCAAACTCGGTATTCGTTGTGGACATCTAAAGAGAAAAATACGCTGTAAAATATAAACTAAATCCGTTCATTAGAAGGGGGGGGGGTTTACTCCAGACACAAAACACTAATTTGACCAAGCCAGCCGTAGTTTTCGTTATATTGCAACAAAACTGGGTATTGGTTGTGTTCATATAAAGAGTAAAATACGCTGTAAAAATAAACTAAATCCGTTCATTAGGAGGGGGGGGGGATACTCCGGACGCAAAACACTAATTTGACCGAGCCAGGCGTAGTTTTCGTTATATTGCAACAAAACTGGGTATTCGTTGTGCTCGTATAAAGAGAAAAATACGCTGTAAAAATAAACTAAATCCGTTCATTAGGGGGTTTACTCCGGACCCACATAACTCATTCATTCATATCGATCGTTCATTCTCGTGTATTGTAACGGAATTCGATTTTACGTAGTGGCTATCTACTGCGAAAGATATGTTGTAAAAATAAACTAAATCGGTTCATTAGAAGTTCGGGTTTAATCAGTATTACGTTCAAATTTAATGAAGCGGCCAAACTGGCTCCGTTATTAGTTCACGTGTCTACCACCGGGAGCGCTGTATGCTAGCATTGTATATTGAGACATTTGTTCCATAAAAATATAAAAGAGCTTTTATTTGTCTATGAATTATTTATGGTACTTACGTATTAGCGTCAAAGCAGGTTAAAGAGTCAGATCTCAGAGAACTGGATCAAGGGGTCGAATCACTTTTTACCAATATGGCGACGGGATTATCAACGTTTTGGGTTAACTAGAGTTTTTCTTAACCTTTATCGAGCGAAAAGGCGTAGCACTTATATTAATAGCATAATTGCCATGCGTTTCCGCTCGCTACGCTCGCTCAAGGTTATATCTAAACTCTAGTCAATCCAACACGTTGATAATATAGATCAAGGATGGTTTTTCGCTGGATAATGGACTGATATTCAATTTAGCATCGCTTCGAAAGAGTCTCTTTCATCCTTGCTATTTTCTTTTGTCGCCATATAAACTCTGCTAAATATGAATCTAAATAATAAACAACAATTGCGTGGGTAAATAAAACACAAATGAATTGCTTTATAAAGACAAAGGGAACAAGATGGTTACTATAAACACAATAGCCAATGAACCTATGCTGCTCTGACAGTGATTGACCAATAGAAATGCGTTATCCACGATCCAGCTCTCTGAACGAGACCCGCCTCTTTAACCTGCTTTGACGCTAATACGTAAGTACCTTATTTATTATTATATATTTATTATTTCTTTGTACATTTATTATATGTCGTTCTTGAAATATTATTTGAATATTATATAAAAATCTGTCTTCGTCAATGCCTTGTTAAATCCAAGTCAATGCCTTCTTATAAAATAATTATTACTAATATTGCTTCTTTAGTTATTATGATATAACGTTTTATAATTTATCAATTATATTTGAAGATTTTTATTATTAAATTATTAATGAATGGTTTTGCCGAATACTTTCAAATGAAACTTATGACTTGCAATAATGCATGCATATGTAAGTAGATAGAGGCGCTCTTTTTCTTCTCAGCTCTCTTTGAAGAAGGATATATTACGGTTCTTGCAAAACGTTATTTGCTATTTTTTATCGATTGAATAAGGTTTTATGACCTATTTCACTTGAAAAAGTATTGTCTGTCTCTAATTGAAAGTTGATAAGGCTAATCATATAATAATTTTACTATTTTGGCCGCTTTAGCTAAACATAACCTCTGAGTAGAGGATAAATTAGTTGATGCCTGACTAAATTTAAAACGATCATATTGTTTTGATTTGAAATATTTTAATACTGAGTGCCTTGAATGTTTTTATAAATATAGTATATTCTTTTGCCATTATATTTGACAATTTAAGAACCTTAAAATAAGTAATATAACTTTGTTTATTTACAAGTTTGTTAAAGACGTTTTATAAAAACGTATTACATTTTATATTTATACATTATCTCATAATTATTCGATATTTTATTGATATCGGAATAAAAAAAGATCTTGGTGTTCGTGGCTTAAATTTATATTCTGCTTTGTACATACTATTTATTTAGTTCTTTTCTATACAAATATTAGTAAACATGCCTAAATTAAAGAAGAATAGTCAGAATATGAGAAAACAAAAAGCAAAAGAATGTATGACGAAGTATAGGAGCTGTGAGGGTGTACTAGGCAAATTAAGAGATTTGGATAAGGCATCAAAAACCATTAAACGGAAGGATGCAGAAAGAAGACGTGCAGACAATTTTAAAAACTCGCAGTCACAAAAAAAAAAGACTTTTAGATCCAAAGAAAGCAGCTGCACATCGCGAACAACTAAAAATTAATCGAATTTGTAAATTACAGGATCCAATTCAAAAGGTTGTTCATCTTCATAGGCAAAAACTGAGTCAGGCTGCACGTCTATCTTTGCTTGAAAACAGGCAAGAACAAGGAATGCGAGAGAAAATCTGTGTCAGGCTGCACGTCTATCTTTGCTTGAAAACAGGCAAGAACAAAGAATGCGAGAGAAAATCTGTGCCAGGCTGCACGTCTATTTTTGCTTGAAAACAGGCAAGAACAAAGAATGCGAGAGAAAATCTGTGTCAGGCTGCACGTCTATTTTTGCGTGAAAACATGCAAGAACAAAGAATGCTAGAGAAAATCTGTGTCAGGCTGCACGTCTACCTTTGCTTGAAAACAGGCAAGAACAAAGAATGCGAGAGAAAATCTGTGTCAGGCTGCACGTCTATCTTTGCTTGAAAACATGCAAGAACAAAGAATGCGAGAGAAAATCTGTGTCAGGCTGCACGTCTATCTTTGCTTGAAAACAGGCAAGAACAAAGAATGCGAGAGAAAATCTGTGTCAGGCTGCATGTCTATCTTTGCTTGAAAACAGGCAAGAACAAAGAATGCGAGAGAAAATCTGTGTCAGGCTGCACGTCTATCTTTGCTTGAAAACAGGCAAGAACAAAGAATGCGAGAGAAAATCTGTGTCAGGATGCACGTCTATCTTTGCTTGAAAACAGGCAAGAACAAAGAATGCGAGAGAAAATCTGTGTCAGGCTGCACGTCTATCTTTGCTTGAAAACATGCAAGAACAAAGAATGCGAGAGAAAATCTGTGTCAGGCTGCACGTCTATCTTTGCTTGAAAACAGGCAAGAACAAAGAATGCGAGAGAAAATCTGTGTCAGGCTGCACGTCTATCTTTGCTTGAAAACAGGCAAGAACAAAGAATGCGAGAGAAAATCTGTGTCAGGCTGCACGTCTATCTTTGCTTGAAAACAGGCAAGAACAAAGAATGCGAGAGAAAATCTGTGTCAGGCTGCACGTCTATCTTTGCTTGAAAACAGGCAAGAACAAAGAATGCGAGAGAAAATCTGTGTCAGGCTGCACGTCTATCTTTGCTTGAAAACAGGCAAGAACAAAGAATGCGAGAGAAAATCTGTCGTGACAGACGACTCTCTGACCCCAATAAGAGGCAAACATTCCGAGAGGAAGAAAAGGTTTGGCAGGCAGCTAGACTAGCAAACTCTGTAAAGAGGCAAGAACAATGAGAAAGGTTGAAAGCCTCTCAGTCTGCTAGACTAGCTGATCCTGCCAAAAGGCAACAAAACCTTGATCGAGAGAAGGTTTGCCAAAAATCAAGGCTTTCGAACAAATTCAAGAGGCTCAAGCATAGAGAATTAGATACAAAATGTCACCGTAGGACTTCTAAACATACGTAATAGGTTTATACATCATGAAAGAGTTAGAATTGCTCAGCAGAAAAGACTTAAAAAAAACATCTAATAGGTCGAAACAAAACTAACTAACTTTAAAAAATTATTATAAAAGGGTAAAAGAAAATGATGTCCAAAGAAAAGCTGACTGAAAAAAAACGGTTTTAAAAGATATAAAAGATGGACCTTTCTGGCCTTGCTCTTGTTGTAGCCGTTTATGGTTTAGATACTCGGTTAAGTACTATAGAGTAGATGAAATTTTGTCCAAGACAAAATTATCATTTAACTTTATAGCTGACTGTTGTACAAACATGG
Organism: Gonocerus acuteangulatus; assembly: GCA_946811695.1. Lineage (NCBI taxonomy): Eukaryota > Metazoa > Arthropoda > Insecta > Hemiptera > Coreidae > Gonocerus > Gonocerus acuteangulatus. The sequence continues at coordinate 115,763,183 of OX328125.1, forward strand.
TGAATGAAAGTGAGGTAGGAGTTTTGTGCGTGTCTTGTACGCGCGATATATTTGCGGGGAAAATACCTAAGCTTTCTCTTTATTATAAAGATCTTATTTTCCCCGCAATACCTCCAGAACTTCTGGCTCTGTCGCCCTTAGAAGAACGATTTTTAGCCCCACGCATACCATTCATGCAGATATATTCTATCGGTGGTAACCAACAGTTTTCTGTGGTCGGTCGAGTAGTAAATGTACCTACTGATGTTCAAGAGAGCATCAAAGTTTTACCTCGGCTACCACAGGAAACTGATGTAGTTGCTGTTGCTCTCAAAAAGAAAAAAACCTTCAAAGGTAATTATCTTTTTGAGACTGTACGGCCGAGCGTAGTTTTCAAAGCATTAGATTATCTCAAAGGTTGTCCCGTTTATCAGGAAGCTGGGGTGTCAATAAATTATACTAGATTTATTGAAAGCTCATGCATTGTTACGGGAGCAGAACAGGAATCTCACGAGCAAGCTACTGAAAACCCTGCTGATTCTGATAACGAAGAGTAAGACCCTCAGCCGTGGAATGTCCCCGATAATGAAAAGTTTTTATTTTCCGAGGCAATAGTTTTCGCTCCGGAGCCCTCTCCCATTATTTCTTGATTCTTATGCAGAATCTATGAGTTTCATTAAAATATATGCTGGGCAGTTGAGAGTTATTCCTAAGCACCTCAGCTGTCAGAATTGGGTAAAGTCTGAAATTATGCGCTCTGATAGAAGATGTGCTTATATATCAAAATTATTTTATTCGTCACTAAAATTACGAGCACAAAAAATAACATCTAGTATAGGGTTTTGTTTAAGAAAGTCAAAGGGAGCCCAACTAGCCCTACATAATAGTGGCTATAAAGTGTTTTCGCCAGACAGGGGGTCTCCTACTTTCTGGGAGGGGAAGAAAAATGAAGTTTTCGCCATGATTAGACAATTAGGCCCACCGACATTTTTCATTACACTGTCGCCGGCTGAAACTAGATGGCCTGAACTTCTTGTCATTCTCAAGAAAGTAGTAGATAAAGAAGATATAAGTGAAAACACGGCTGCAGATATGACTTATGAAGAAAAGGCTCGCTTAATAAAAGAAGGCCCAGTAACTTGTGCTCGATACTTTGATTTTAGAATAAGTAGGCTTTTTTTCGTTAATTAAAAACAAAAATATGTTTTTTATTGGATAACCTGTTGTAGATTCTTACCTCCGGGTAGAATTTCAAAAGAGAGGCTCCCCACATGTTCATGGGCTGCTTTGGTTAGCCAACGCATCTCATTACAAACGGGGGGATTTTCAAGCTAATCAGCTTTGTGTGGATTTTATTGACAAATTTATCAGTTGCTCCTCAATAAGCCTGTCTCCTGAACTAGTAGAATTCCAAAGACACAAGCATACGTTTACCTGTAGAAAAACTACTCGCTGAGGGAAGAAATGTAGATTCGGAATACCTTACTTCCCTGTGCGAAAAACTGTCATCCTTGAGCCTTTGGAAAATATTTCTACTGAAAATGGTGAACTTTTTAAAGTGCAAATAGAATCCATTAAACACTGCTTAGAAGGGTTTTATAAAGATGGAACTGATATTAATTTCGATGAATTCTTAAGTAAAATTTCAATGTCAGAATCTGATTATTATAAAGTAATTCAATCCTCTTTGCAACACCCTTCTATTTTTCTAAAACGTTTGCCCAGTGACATTCGCACTAATGCTTTCAATAAGGAAATCTTGGAACTCCATCGACCGAACATGGACTTGCAGTTCATTACTGATACATGGTCTTGTGCCATGCATGTTCTGAACTACATAAATAAATCTAAGAGAGGAATTTCTCGTTTACTTCATGATGCTATTCAGAAAGTAAAACGAGGAAATCTCGGAAAAACGGAAAATTGCGCTTTATGGCCAATAAATTTCTTAGCGCCAGTGAATTTTCTGCCCAGGAGGCAGTTTATTATATATTTTCCATGCCATTATCCATGAGGAGCCGGCCCTGCATATTCATAAATACTGGTCTTCCGGAAAATAGAGTTCTAATATTAAAAAGTAAGGAAGCACTAAAACGTCTCCCAAAGAACGCTACCAATGTTTTCCAAAAAAATATTTGAGATCATTATCTTCAGCGTCCGGACTCTCTAGATAACTTGTGCTTGGCGGAATTTTCATCGTTGTACAATTATTCTACATTTAAAAGAACAATTGTTTCGATACTGTTGGCGCCTGTATATCACTGAAAAATAACGGCGGTTATATAACCCGACGAAGAAAACCAAAAATTATTCGTTATAGGCGGTTTAATATTGAAAATGACGAGACTAATTATTTTAGAGAACAGCTAATGCTTTTCAGACCTTGGAGAGACGAAAAAAAAAGAATTATTAGATATTGACCCTCGTAAAAAAATATGGTGATTTAAAGGAATGCCTTCTTTCAAACCGAGAAAGATTCTTATATGATGATGGAGAAGGCAATATTGATGATCTTATTGAAAAGGCCATCGAAAGCTACGAACAAGTTGAGCGAGATTCAGAAGATGTTGATGCCAGATATACAGAAGAATTTGAAGTTTTAAGAGATCGTACCGATGAGGGAGATATAATGGTGGATATGGGAGCTGATCTTGGCAACAAATCAGCTGGTGATATCACAATCCCTATTCCGCATTTAGTAAGCGAGGACAGGTACAGAGATCTCGTGTCTTCATTAAACGAAAAACAAAGAAGTTATTTAATGCACCTTCTTCATTTGATGAAATGTTCTAATGAACCAGTTTATGAATGTGTTCTTGGTGGCGCAGGAGTAGGAAAATCTAGACTCATTGAAACAATTCATCAAACTGTCCTTAGGCATTTCAACAAATTAGAAGGAACTGATTTAAGTGTGATTAAAGTACTTCTTTGTGCACCCACCGGTAAGGGCTGCATTTGCAATTAAAGGTATAACCCTTCATTCTGCCTTCGCTCTACCTTTGAATCAGTTTAGGCATGAAATGCCTCCACTGAGCAGTAGTGTAAGTAACACTTTATTGTCACAGCTTCACCGTCTAAAATTGATAATTATGGACGAAGTCAGCATGATAGGTTCTAAAACCCTTGGTCAAATAGATATGCGCCTCAGACAAATATTTAGGTCATCTTTGCCCTTTGCTGGAAAATCCATTATCTTTTTTGGGGGCTTTAATCAATTAGCACCTGTTGGCGATAAGTACATTTTCCAACCAGATGCTTCAAACGTCTATAGTGAGCTAATTGGTAATCCACTGTGGGATTTGTTTCGCTTCTATAGGCTTACAGAAATCATGAGGCAAAAAGTGCCTTGAATAATTTAGCTGTTGGGAAATTATCCCCGGACGAAATCAATTTATTCAAATCAAGAATAGTATCTGACATGTCCAGCATTCCGACAAACGCTTTGAGGCTGTTCAGAACCAATGCTGAGGTTAATGCATACAATGACTCAGTTTTTGAGGTTCATCCTAAAGTTATTGTCGTTAATGCTGTAGATCGGGTAATTGGCAAAGTGTCAGATTCGGTTAAACAGGGTCTTTTAAAGTCAGTTCAATCAGCTGACATTCATAAGACATACAGTCTACCTACCACACTAAAGTTAGCAGAAACAATACATTTAATGGTCACTAATAATATAAGTGTTGTGGATGGCCTTGTTAATGGAGCAGTTGGTATATTGAAGCATATCGAATACGGAACTACTGGAGAAGTTATCCGTCTTTGGTTATTCTTCAATGAACCACATGTTGGAAAAGAGTGCAGAGCAACCTTTTCCAACATTAGTAAGCAATTAAAGCTTGATCCAACTTGGACTCCAATTAGCAAGGTTTGTCGTAATATCAAACCATGGGAAAAATCGCCTGTCCTTGTCACAAGGAGACAGTGTCCAGTAATTCCAGCAGAGGCAATCACTATACACAAGAGCCAAGGAGGAACCTATGAAGCAGTGGTTGTTCATTTGAAGAAAGGTATGCGAAGGAATGAACTTTACTTTGCATTTAGTAGAGGAACCAAGTTTCAAGGTCTCTTCTTGGTTGGTACATTTACTGCCCCATCTCCTCCTAAACCTGATGACCTAGTACAGTCCACCATCAAAGAGGCTTTAGATAATAGACATAGCCGCTTCAGCATCCCGATTATTGAAGAGTCCTCAGAATTTTCAATTATTGGTCATAATGTACAATCTTTACAGATGCATTATTGTGATGTTGTAGCGGATAAGTCATATATTCGAGCTTCACTTATTATACTCATAGAGACATGGACAAAGGTAAATGACGTCTATCCTATGCCCGAACATGTTGAAGTTCATCGTGTAGATACAATGACCTATCGACATGGCTACGGGATGGTTGTATACTGTGCAAACAAATCAGTAAATCATGTACAAGTTGTAGCTCAGTTCAACAATGAGGAACGGTTCAAGAGCTTCAATTTGGTACTTATTAAATTTTGTGATATTTTTTTTTGCGCCGGATACAAACCACCTTCAACTAATATTAATAAGATCATGCCTTACCTGGAAATTGTCGCAGAAAGTACATTTAGACAACTTTTAATTGTTGGTGACTTTAATATAGACTTATTAAAATCACCACCACAAACGATTTTAAATTTATTTTCTAGGCACGATTTAGAGAACAAAATTGTTAGCAATCCATCTACTGACGGGTTGACACAATTAGACATCTGTTTTTTCAATATTAAGAATTTACAGGCATCATATTATGAGTCGTATTTCAGCTATCACAAACCAATTATGTGTTGGATATCTGAAATACCTGCAGGAAATGACACTAGAGTTGAGGGCAATTTGATTGAAAACACTCTCGACTCTCAGTTGACTCATTTCCTGGAGCCTGCCGTTATTACCGAAGAACAGTGGGTCAGATGCTATAAAATTCCTCAAACAGAACATCGCATCTTCCTCCTGGCTTCACGAATTCTGATGGCGTCTCCTGCTACGCTAATTCTGCCTGCCAAGCATTTCTTTCGTTTAGCCATATTCGGAATAATCTTTCGTCTATTGGCATTCCGAACGAATTGGCTAATCTGTCAAATTCTTATGGAAAGAAGCAACTTCTAAATGCCGAAGCGTTGCGTTTAGAAGTTGCTACTAAGACAAATGAATGGCAATTTGGCGAAAATCTTCAACAAGATGTTGCAGAGTTTATTTTACATTTAATACTTGTAAACCCAATCTTGAAAACGTCTGCCACACACATTTTAAAATATGAATACCAATGTACAGCCTGCAATTACTATAATTTCAATCGCCAATACAACTTCATTATTCCTGTAACTGGGAAAAACGCTGGGGATAAATTGTCCAGCATGGTTGCATCCGAGTATGGATGTTGGAAGTCCGTTGAAGCAGCATGTAGTTCTTGCCATTCCATGGGCACTTTGCAAAGCAGAACATCGCTTTCACTGAGTTCTACCAACATACCCGTACTTATAATGCAACTATGCCGGTTTCATGTCACTGAGACTGGTCATGTTGTAAAAAACCAAATGCTTCTAAGAAGCTTGTCATCTGACGAAGTAGTAATATCCAATATGAAATTCCAGGTGTCTGCTATCATATCCATGGAGATAGTACTGCTTCTGGCCACTACACCTGTAAAGTACGGCTTCGTCAGAATAATTGGTTTAATACAGATGACATTCAAGTGACTCCCTGCAGTTTACCCGAACAGGAAAATGATGCATATGTTTTATTTTTAACCAAAGCTCGATAGCTGCATTGTGACTGACTTTATTACATGCCTATATGCGTCTAATATTATTCAAATATATTGCTACAGCTGTCTTAACCGTATTCAAACCTTCTTACACGTATTTCAGTACTCAGGAAGGTGGTTAGTAACGTCCCGTTGCTAAATAAGCTTAAACAAACCGATATAAATTAAAAATAATCATAAATAGTTAAAACAGCTAACCGCATCTATTCATTCGCTGTATCTTTTGATGAAGTTCGATCATTTCTATGATACGTAGTAAGGTCCATAAGTTTCCGGCCTGGGATAGAAGGAAAGGTGAAAGAAAAAACTGGTTTTACTGTTTTTCAATATATTCTCCTCTTAAGTTCAACACACTTAATACAACGCTTTGGCAACATTTCTAAACCATGAAAAAAATAATTTTCTTCTTTGTTAAAAAATGTTCTTCCACTGCTGCTTGGAGCTCTTCGTCGGTGTTAAATCGCCTTCCACGAAGGCTGTAGGGTGGATGAGAGATTTCTTGGAATCCACAGTCCTTCACAGCGGCCTTGGAAATCAATGCTGTGTGGACAGAGGCACTGTCGTGAAGGAGGCGGACACCTCTGCTTAACTTCCCTCGCCTCTTCTCTTTAATGGCGTCTCGTAACCGGTGAAGTAGGGCTGCATAATACTCACCATTCATTGTGGTATTCCTTTCTTTAAAATCTATCAGTAGTATTCCTTTACAGTCCCAAAAAATTGTGACCATTACCTTTTTTGTTGACTGCGTGACTTTTGCCTTTAAAGGAGGCGCTTCTCCTGGTCTTCTCCATTTTGCCCATTCTTTCACTGTGGAATACGAGGGGGAGGACTGCCCGTATACACAATCAAAGTGCTCTTTAATTTGCGCAGGAGTAAGACCCTCTTTACGAAAGAATTTAATTACCGCACGGTACTCGAGTTTGAACATTGTAAAAATGGGGAGTTTCCTTCAAGGTTGGACACTGTCTGACAAGACTGAGGAAGTGCGGGCGATGGGTATGGAGTGAGCAGGCATGGACCTGCATAGGCGTGCAGGTCCCGGCACGTTTGAAGGAGGGGAAGCAGGACAGGCCGGAGACTTATGGACCTTACCTTGTAGATACGCGGAAAATACGTTACAAGGCGTTTAGACTCCTTACCAAGATCTTTAGCAATTTGGCGTAAACTAAACATATTCCTGAGGAAAGTGCTTAGTTATGCAGCTCCTGCGTGACGGACTTTTTTCACTCTAGAATTCCAATTACATTATGAAATTGACAGATAATCTCAATTCTGAGTATACCGTAGGAAAGCTGGTTAAATTTTACAATTTTTGTGAGAATCAGCAGTCTGTAGGATTTTTGTTGGAAGAGTAGTTATTTTTTTAAAAAAGTGTGACTCGCTGGAACTGCATCATCTTAGCACGGTTCTGTTCTTATCCCTAGTCTCATTTGGAAAGATTAAAATAGAAACAGTTATTATTTTATTTCCACTTTTCTTGAAAGGTCTTGATTTATGATCTTACCTGGTTGGGTCGGTCAACCCCAGAAAGGCCCCCGCTAGTTAAAAGGTCTTCGAATCTTGGAACTCTATATTTCTAATAATAAATTGGTTTTCTTATTTTACTTAACCTCTTTTATTGTCAAATACATTATCAAACTACAAGCAAATAAAAAATAACAAGGAATAAAAACAGCCAAAAAGAACCGTTCGAATAAACGAAATCTGGATAATAATATCGATTAACTGGAGATAATAATAATTTTGTGTCTGGTTTGTATTCATCATTTGTCTTTATCATGATTCACAACTATCAACTCTTGGATGGATGAAAGAATTATACCATGTTAAAAATGTCAACCATTAAAAAAACTTTAATAATTATTTATTAATGTTATAAAATATTCTTAATAACAAAAATAAAAATTATACAAAAAAAAAATAATATAAGGCAAGATTTGATCCAGCGATCTTTGCATTATGAGAGTACAATGCTACCAACCGAGCTATCGGCGCACTTATTACTAGTGCCTTCTGAAGGTGTAAAGAGCTTCAGGTAAATTTTCAACATTTTTTTTTCCGGGCGAACGCTTGAGAAGTTCGCTATCTCGCTTTAACTGAACCTTTTTCTAGTTAACTACTACACATACAAAAATGTTCGTATAAATCGGTGAGGGGCACATCCCAACTTCTAATGAACCAATTTAATTTTGTTTTTTTACAACACATGTTCCTCCTGGAAGCCTAGTTAGCTAGTTATAACTCATACAATTCTCTGTAATGGGGAGATTATGTTAACTGTGGCCAATATCATGCTAACAGATATATAAGGGTATTTATACATATACACATATATATATATATATATATATATTGTAATGATATTTTACATTACATATTTAAAAGTTTTAAAATTAACACAGAAAATTCTGAAGATAATCAAAAAGCTCATTGATATGTTAAATTCATTGGGATAAACAAATATTATTTGTTATATTTGTCTAGCAGTCGATACAGGTAGCATTGGATACCATTTGGACGCTCCCGCCAAGAAAGTCAGTCTGTTGAAACGAAGCTCCAGTCTTATACATGCAGTTCAGTTGAAAAGAAGATAGAGTCACATACAGTTGAGTTCAGTTGAAAAGAAGATAGTCTCATACGTGCAGTTGAAAAGAATATACAGTCTCATACGTGCAGTTCAGTTGAATGGAAGATCTAACGGTAGTGCAGTTCAAAAGAAGCTACAGTCAGTCTTATTGCAGCTCTAGTTCAGTGCATAGCTAGTCTCATATGGTCATCAGTTTTCATGAAGCCTAGGCTCAATCCGTTAATGGAAATATTGTTGTAAAGGAGATCCTGTCCTATGCAGTTAATACTAAGCTGGCTTTATACCAGGTAATGCTTGTTTACCCGAAAGCCTGGATGTAGCTTATCCATGAGTTTTTTTTTTTTGTTTTTTTTTTTTTATTATTTAAAATTATCTCTGTTCTACTTTACTGGACTCGAACCAGACCCCTGAGATAAAGAGTTTTTAAAAATTAAATATTATCAATTTTTTATTTAAATTATAACATTTTGGTTCCCAACGTAGAGGCGTAACGTAAATAAATTATTAAAAATAAAAATTTTAATTAAATTATAACAATATATATATATATATATATATATATATATATATATATATATATATATATATATATATATATACACACACACATTCAGTGTCAAAATGTTAGACACACCCTTGAAATATCGAAATTTTTTTTTTTTTTTTAAATTGTGGTTTAACCTTATTTAATAAGTTATTTCAAATGTATATAACTGTAAAAAAACGTAATTTATATTTTACTTTTGTGCTATATAAAGATATAAATAAATAACTGATAATGTCTTTATTTTGGTGCGGCAAAATGTTAGACACACTTGTTGTTATTTACAATCCTTTAATTTTCTAATGGTTGATAAGGCTAGATTTTAACCCTTAAGAAGCATTAAGATTTGACATTTTCCATTTGTCCTGTGGTCAATTTCAATGACAATTGTTGAGAATTTCCCAGTTAAAGTATAAGAAAAAAGTGGTTGTCTCGAGAAGAGTGCCGCTTTCTTCTTTGCTACACAAGGATGAGATGGGTTGTAGGGAGATTCCAAGTCACATAAAACTAAGTTTATCGAATCTAGCCCAGTTAATTCCGTTCGGAGAGGCATACGGTATCCATTGCTTAACTGGAAGACAACCAACTCTATCAATGAGGCAGAAACAATTTTTCTATGACTCGCACCCCGCTCATGCAAAACAGCCAAAGCAATTACATAGGAAGCCAGTGCTCACACCAAGTCTAGGAATGAGCATGGATTACTGGAAAGATGAAAAAACATAGTGAGAAAGAAAGTAATGTGAAAACATCTTTCATCATAAAATGGCTTTTGCAGAAAACGTTATGTTAAGGACCGATTAATTGAGGAAAATTATTTTTTGTGATGAGAAAACATTTGATTTGGATGGAATTCATGATTTTCATTTTCATGATTTAAGTAAAAGAAGAACTTATATTACCCCGGCGGCAAATGAGCGGAGGAAATGTTATGGTTTGGGCAAATATTAGGTTCAATAAGAAAGGCTATGTGTTGTTTCTTTCCAAGAAAATATTTTAAAATGATTATCAAAACTTATTAGAACAAAAAAAAAACAACTTTTAATGACATGGAAGAATTTTCATCTGCATTTCAGCAAGACAATGCTCCAATCCATTGTTTGGGAATAACTACTTACAGTAGAACCTCTCATATCCGACCATGACGGGACTGGACCATGGTCGGAACGGCCAAAAGGATATCGGGAGGAGGAAAAAAAAACGCCTTTTAAAGTTTTAAAAACAGCTATAAATTACAGTACATACATTAATACAACTTTATTGTAATTGTAAAAGTGTTTCTACATACATTTCGTACATTTACTCTTTCGAAATGATCAACAAAATTTAAGCATATGGACTTTATTCAAAGAATTCTGTAATGCATTTTTGTTTTAATTTGGTTATTCTCGACTTAGCGGAAGAGTCCCTCCACTTTTTTGCCCAAAATACATCCATCGGGGTTGCATTCGGATGTTGTTTGATGTATTTCAGCGCTACGTCGAAGGCGTCTTTAGCAGCTGAATGACTCACCACGTAGTCGCTGGTGGTTTCGTCTTCATCCGAGTCGATTTCTTCCTCCGCGGCTTTGTTCTGCACAACAGCTATGATTTCGTCATCGTTGAGATCTTCATTGTTAATATCAACAAGCCACTCTTCTACATCTTTCACCTGGAGATCCTGATAAAACACTTGTAGATTTTTTAATGTTTCTGTTGTGTCTGTTGTCGATTTCGGTTCCTGTTCAGTCTCAGGTTCGTCTTGATTCAATGATGGCCAAATCTTTTTCCAAGCCTTCTGAAGGGTGGTTTGACTGATTTCGTCTCAAGCTGCAGCAACAGTGTAGATAGCGTCTTTTACGTTTAAACTTTTCATTACCTCAAAAAGGTTACATCCTTCTTCTGTTCTGTCGAGCAGAGAGCCGACATATTTTCTTCTGTATCTTCTCTTTAACCACTCAATGACGCCCTGATCCATGGGCTGTATTAAAGGTGTAACATGAGGTGGTAAAAATAAAGCCTTGATGTTTCCTTTCTTTAGTTCACATTCAGAGGGATAACTGGGAGCGTTATCTAAGAGCAAAACAGCACGACCAGGTAAGTTTTTAGATTTTAAATTTCGTTGTATTGCGGGGACGAATTTATCAAAAAACCATTCTTTAAACAAATCACCATCCATCCAAGCAGATGATAGATTCTGTTCTGTGACCAACTTCTCAAAATGTTTACAAAATTCTTTCGCAGCTTTATCATCAGCTGAGAGTTTTCCCCCGCAATTATAACATGTTGTATGCCATGACGCAACTTCCATTTCTGTAGCCACCCTTCGCTAGCGTTAAACTTTTCAAGATCACCTCCTAACTTTTCATACAATTTTATGGCTTTTGCTTTAATGATAGGGCCTGACAATGGTGTTCCCTTGCGCCTTCCCTGAGAAAACCAAAACCATAACGCTTCATCAACAAGTTCAAGCTTTGGTTTTTTCAACATTTGTCTACTTTTTCAAGCATTATCTGTCTCAACTGTAGTTGAGTAAGCTTCCAGATCTTTACAGTTTTTTTCCAGTCTTTTACCGTAGTCACTCCTACTCCCAACTCAGAAGCTAGCTTAATAACAGACTCACCATGGTCCAATCGTTGTAACACATCAAGTTTTTGTTGCACGGAAACACAAACACGTTTACGTTTTTGAGTTGCCATTGTCACACACTTAATCTGTCAAATTGAGCAGCGCAAATTCCGTAATTGAAAATAAATATGTAATGGGGAAAAACACAAACAAACAAACAATATTAATGTTAACGAATATACAACAGTACAAGATTATAGTTAGAACACATTCCACATTACCAATCACGATAGAACTGACTGTTTGTTACAAGAAAACAAAGTCCGAACAGGGCCGCCAACGGAATCACAGACGCCAGTCGGTCGGGCACTAGGTTGGATATTGGGAGGAGTCGGATATGGGAGGGTCGGATATTGGAGGTTCTACTGTGGTTTCTTTTTTCACTTGGAACTGTCAATACCCTGAGATTAAGTTCTCATTATAATATAATTATCTTAACATTAAACGACGACCCAAAGTGGCGCGTTCTTAGTAAATATAATTATTTTAATTATATTTATCACTTAAATATTTTATCTTAACATTAAATGGCTTAACCAACGTGTGGCTTAATAAATTAAATTATCTATATAAAAATTAACATAACAATATATTAGGGTGGCCCTTATTTTTCAACTTTCTAAAAGTTTACCTACCACCCCTCCCCCTATCTTGTTCGAATCAACAAAATAACGATCTGTGGAAAATTTTAGCTATCGAACAACTCCGAGGCGACCGATTGACATTTTTGTCCGTAAGTAATTTTTTCATATATTTTTTTTTTTTAAGTTATTTTATTCTTTAATCACTCTTGAGCAAGTAAGCACTGGTAATGGAAATTAAATTAGACGTTTTCTTGTTAATGTTGGATAAAAAGATAAACTATCAAGTCTGTTCCTGCTTCCTGAAAACGCACTCGTTTGTACGGGAAGAAAGGAGTATCGTTTTGTGTACCAAGAGCTGTAACTCATGCTAGGTAGATGGCAAAGGCGATTTATACATACAAAATGTACCTGTTTCAAAATCAATTTCAGTTATCTCATAGTGAGAAAAATTCTTTAAGAAGAACATGTATTTTTCTTTTGCGAGTGTACGTTCGGGCCAGGTTTCTAGCATCAGACCCAATTGAAGCACCATATCATGACTTTCTATTCATGCATCAACTGATACATTATCAGGATATTGATACAGAAATTAGTAAGGCTGCTGAAAAAATAATTTCCAATCATCTCTGGTACTTAGTTCACTAAACCGATCTCCATCCTTATTTGATGATAACGTTCCAACAACGGTTAACGCAAATATAGCTCAAGTTATGATGGAAGCAGACAATGCTGAAGTAGAGGAGGACGAAAAAATCAACTGTAGAGGGACGTTCTTCACCAAAATGATTTTTCTTCCTTCAGAAAAATCAATTTTTTTCATATTGTTTTGCAGATCGTTGCCTGGGACCAGGAAAAATACCCGACTGCTACTAAATCCTCCCTTAGAAAAACATAATATTCAATATTTGTATTTTTTTAATGTTTACATAATGCCTTGTTTCTATAGAAATGTTGGTTTTAAATATAAATGTGGTTGTCTTATACAAGTGTGCATTATTAAAAACCTAATTTTTTTAAATTTTTTCATGTTATCCCTATAATTTTTAGAATTACATTTTGAGATATATGATTTAGAATGATTTTCAACAATTTCTTGGGTAGCCTGAATGCATCTACATAAATTGCAATAAGAAACAGATTAAGATAGAACAGTATATCCCTTTTTTAATGGAATTAATCGTTGCGTATACTATTTTTTAATTTCAAAGCGTTTGAGGGACGCCTAGCAGTTGTCTGATTGCACTAAAATTTTGCATAACTAGTTTTTTTGTTAATTTGATCAGAATTGAGGAGTGGGAGCAGCAAAATTTTGACTTTCAACAAAATCCGTATAGCTAAGAGCCACCCTAGTGTGCCTTAGTAAAATTATCATATTTTTTAAATTTGTTCATGTTATTTCAACGATTTTTAGAATCGCCTTTTGAGATATTTGATTTATAATGATTTTAAACAATTTCTGAGGCCCCCTTGATGTAACTACGTAATTTTTTATTGAGGAAATGATTGAGATAGAACAGTATATCCCTTTTTATCGGAATTAATTGCTGCGTATACTATGTTTCAATTTCAAACCGTTTGCGGGTCGCCTAGCAGTTGTCCGATTGCCCTGAAATTTTTCAAAGCTAGTTTTTTTGTTGATTGGAACAGAATTGGGGGGTGAGAGCAGTAAATTCCCTATAGGAAAGAGCCACCCATATATATATATATATATATATATATATATATATATATATATATATATATATATATTGTAATGATATATTACATTCAAGAAAACATTTTTGAATTCAAATAGCCATTGAGAGCTTGAAAAGCCCATGAAAACCAAAAATCCTAATATACTAATAACATCGTATTATATACGATCTAAATTTATAATATTTCTGGACCATACTGATGTACAATAGGTATAAATTAAATGTAAAGTTAAACAATAATAAATTAATCATTTAATTATAATTCTTATCTAAATAGTAAACCAACAAAATGCGGAAGGTGGTGAGAGAAGACGCCAACTTTTTCCCGCTAACTCTCAGTCTATCTACAGCCATCACAGAGTACGGAATCTCAAGGGGTGGAATTTTATTTGAAGACTATTTGTTCAAAGGTAAAAATTATATTTTTGTAATTGTGTTGATTTTTCTTTATTGTTTGATAATACATTGATATTGGTATTTGTATTTTACTATTGTTTGGAAATACGTATTTGTTTAATATTCATTCACTCGGAACTTTTTACCCCTGAGATTAAATTCTTATAATACAATTGATATTGATTAATAATTTATTCCTTTAATTATATAAATAATCATTACAATATACACATATATATATATATATATATATATATATATATATATATAAACAGAGGTCATTTTTGGTGTCTAGTAGATTATCTAGTCTAGAAATAAATATTAAAAGGCTTACCTCCGAACTGATGACCCTCCAACGGAATATCCAGTGATTCCTCCTCCTTGATCTGAACGTAACGCTCAATTCCTGTTACACATATTTATACGATACAATAAGAAACATTCATCCCAATAAAAAAGGGAAACTTCCAATTCACATAAAAACACAGAAGAAAAAATATATGTTCGAGAATAAAATATAAGTACATTTAGTGTCATGTACCTGAATTGGAAGGATGAACATCTTCATCTTTAATATACACCTCCACAGTATTGAGATTGTAAGCATCTGTTAAACCAAATAAAGATTATTATATTCGGATGAAATAGAGGTAACCAAAAATGCTCAATAAATAATGGTACTCAGAATAATAACAATAAATGGGGTCTCCCGTGGTCTAGTGGCTAGCGCGCTAGATTCATGAGCGGGAGATGGTGGGTTCGATCCCCACCGGCGCCAGAAATTTTCTCATCTCAGGGCTCGCTGAGAAAATTCCTGGTTGTACCCTGGATCTTGACGCTAATGGCGAAGAATTATGTCGATGCGCCTTAAAAAAAAAAAATAATAACAATAAATATATTTAAAGCAAATTTATAGTCAACAAACTATACAATGATCGAGAAAACAAATGATCGAAAGCGAGTCTGACCCTGGATTATCAGGAGTGCTCAGTTAGTTTCATAGAAAAAAGATCCTTACTTCGATTCCCTTTACAACTAACAAAACAGTGCTTTATAATAATATTAGCATTATTAACATAATTTCTGACAAAAGCCTCTCCTTACGGAGGAAAAACACTGCTTTATTGTGAAGGAATTTTTCTTTCTCGCCAGGTTTTAATAATTCTTTATGAATTAACACAAGGAAGGATGGGGATTGGTGAGCCTCTTAGTTTGGCGAACCTGAGTTATTTTTTTTAAAATATATTTAACCCCTTAACGAGCAAGGGCCGATTAAGCGGCCGCTGCTCGCTAAGATTAAAAAATGACACGAGTGAGGCGGAATTGGTTCCAATGCTTTCTGCTGGATACCGGGGTATGCCAAAAAATAGTATTTGGAGGTCTTGGGCCCGAGGAGCTGAGATATGACGAAGTTGACCGATTAAGCGGTCCTTGCCCATTCCCGCACTCGTCTTGTATCAGTGTTGGCTGTGCATTATTGGCTCTCTGGATCACTCATCTTATCCGGAAATTGTTTCAAAGTATGTAATAATTCTTTTATACATTCTAGATTAGGAATTAATTGATATGAGTATATCGCTTACATGTTATTCATTAATTCGTCTCATAAGTACCTGACTCTCGTGAGACTGGAAGGAAAAAATACTTTTTTTGGCATTTCTAATGAAATGTTTTTCTCAATTCTGTCTGAAATGATATTGTGGGCTAACATTATACTATTATTATAAATTATCCAGCATTTTTTTTTTTTTTTTTTTTTTTTTTAAGCCTAAGCCTACTAATCAGGATAACGCCATCGAATGAACCGTCTTCATTTTCGGGATCTTTGAGACTTGGAATCGGCTTTACGATGTATCGGGGCATTGCATATTGGGGATTCCCGAAGCCTGTTATGGGCAAGTTGTATTTATGAATACAATTTTTTTTTAACATCCTGGGTTCATATTTAGTAAATGGATGCCCCCAGACTCCCAAATATAAATTGAAAAAATTCCAATATAGCTAGCGAAATGTGCCTGTTAAAGGGTTAAGTAAGAGATTTTAATATAATGCAAAGCATTTAAATAACTGTATTTTAAACTCAGCAATAAACAATTAGAAATAGCAAATGAATTACCTGATGTTGGTGGGTAAACTTCCTCGATCACACCATTACCTTCATTAATAAAGATTCCTAAAATATTCCCGCAGTTTCAGTTCCTGAACATTAAAACAATCCAAAATTATATTGAGATGTTTGTGCTGCATTGAACACAAGATTGGTATTCAAAGAAACATATAATAACCATCAGAAATAATTTTATCACAAAATCTGCCATGTTATAATCCATTTATTATTAACTACGAATTTTAGGATGGGTTAACTATAGGTTACCATCCTTTTGTAGCCTGGATAGGGATGATGCCTTTTCTCATTTTCGAAAGAAAAGCCCTTGTGGGAATCGAACCCACACCCTTGGCTCGGAGTATTAAGTGCTCACGCCTTAACTCTCACGGCCACCAGCTTTGACTAACATTTAACAAATTGTATTATATTAATAGGGGGAAGGTCATGAATATATAAAACATGTCAAATACTCATAATACATATTGTAATGATATATTACATTCACGAAAATATTTTTAAATTCAAATAACCATCGATATTTTGAAAAGCCCGCGCAAATCACAAACCATATATACAAATAACATCGTATTATATACGATCAAAATTAATAATGTTTTTGGACAATACTGGTATACAATATATCCATATTAAATGTACATCCAGATAACAATAAATTAATTATTTAGTACTGCAAAAAATAATTGTTATCTTTATATATAATCCGGCAAACTGCGGAAGTTAAGAACCAAGGACGCTAAACTTTCCCGCTCGAACGAAGCGTCACGCTATAGTCTGTTGCTTCTCAGCGTTGGTGGAAGGCAGAGCTCTCCTCCAAGGATTACCAAGTATATTGAGGTTTTGTTGGAAGCGGATTGAGTTAGAGGTAAGAATTGTTTTTTTTGTAGTTGACGGTTATTTTATTATTGTTTGTGTGTAGTTTAATATTGTTTGTACCTCAGAATTGTCTGGAGATAAATGTTATATCGTTCATTCACTCGGAACTTTAATCCCTGAGGTTAAGTCAAACTCATATAATAAATCTTATTAAAATAATTAAAATATTTTTATTTCTTTTTTAAAAAATTAATCATTACAATATATATATTTTTTTTGGGGGGGGGGGGATTTGAGGCATGTCAACCTTTGAAGTCATTAATGCTAGATATATAATATACTTCATTTATCGCTCGACATGTTTTGCATCCCGTGACGCCTCTTCAGGAGCAACGTAATTATACATAAATATTCCAAGTGGCAGGCTTATATTATTTCTGAAGTTGCTCCTGAAAAGGCGAGACGGGACACGAAACATAAGAAGGTGATGAGTTATCTATATGAATAACCTTACACCTATTAAAATAATATATTGAAAGAAAATTAGTCAACATTTTATAATAGAGTGTAGGTATAAAGAAATTAAATATGTTAATATTATCATTATTGCTAAATAAGATGCACACGCAGAGGAAATTTTGGCGCCACAATGTCAACACCGTGTCCTAGCTGATTGTAGATCCCGCTAATTGTAGCATCTGGGGGTAGAGCTGCGATAGATGCTGACTCCCTACAAGAGTGTCCTGCAGAAGCCTCTTAATCCGCTGCGCCTCGGATTCACCATAAAGCGCAATTAGCCGCTCACGCAGCTGCTTGTACAAATCTTCGGAGTTGTTGGTGAGTAGGTCCGCCACCTACCTCAAGACGTCAAGCCCAAGCCCAGCCACGACGGCTTGAAATTCAATTTGTGAAGATGTCACCCTAAATGCAGCAAAAACTGTGTCTGCTTGCAAGAACCATAACGTGAGGTTTGATTTATAAAATCCGGGAAAACGTGACATGGGGCCTGTGAAGGCAGATATGTCCAGCTTGACTTACTCCTGGTCATCTGGAAAGCTGATAATTTAATTAAAACCAAAAACAAAAAACACTATAAACACTATCGGGGTTACCACTTGTTGGGGATATTAATTGTCTGTATATTGGTCAGAAGGCCCCAACAAACAATAAATAAATAATAGTTGTTTTCATGTAATAATAAATAAAATAACAAATTTATTCCTCTTGAATAAATAAAACAATAAAAATTAACTCTAATCAATAAATAAAATTATAAGACTACTGTCAATAAATAAAATAAATAATTGATCATAAATAAATAAGTGTTAATAAATTAGAATGAGAGTTGAGTGGTAAGGTATGACGTCACTTAGGCTGATGTGTAGATCTCCATGTGGAGAGTTGGCAGCCGGGAGCATGGGTCTCACTGGTACTGCTTGTATCGAGTAAGGTAACTTAGGGTTATCACAAGCTGCTTAGAATCTTGAAAAATATTCATTACTTGCAGGAAATCCCAGCGCACCAAGAGGTTGAGCCGGTTTGAGTGGTTTTCTAGGAGCAGGTAGCATCAGAGCAGACATCTTTATGAATTAGATAATTAATTAATTAATTTTAATCCAGTTCTTTAATTAATTAAAGAACTGGATGCTGCATGCCTAAAGGTAAGTAAGTACACACTGGTAGACCTTGTTGCGGGATTTGTCTAGAGACTGGCTGAGACGGTCTAGGCTTGAGACATAGACTTGGTCTATACACACCGATCTTTGTTTAGTCTAGCGCCCACACTATGATGTGGATATTTGAGTCTCATCTTCCCAGCCGACCATGGAGGACATTGTTTTGTGTGAGCTGAGTGAGTGTTTAGCAACACCGATTTTCTCCAAACTTTGCACTATAACGTATTTTGATGCACTAAACACGAATCCGTTGAAAAAAATTGTTGTTCTCAACCAGGAAAGAAGTTATTTAAAAAAAAAGTTCACTGTTAGCGGGTTACAAACGACCAAAGGTGCTGTTAGCGGGTTACCAACGACCAAATTTTCTTCAAAATTTGCATTATAACGTATTTTGATGCACTAAACACGAATCCGTTGAAAAAAAAAGTTGCTCGCAACTAGGAAAGAAGTTATTAAGCACTAAAGTTCACTGTAATGGAGGTTATAAAAGACGGGGTAAACAGCTTATATGTAAACACGCGCCTGCGCAATAGTCCTTAATGACGAAGTGTAATTGAAATTTAGACTCACCTTGTGGTAGCTGACTTGGTCGTAAGCTGTCGCTTTTGGGCATACGTGCTATGCGTTTCCGCTCGCTCCGCTACGCTCCGCTCGCTCAAGAAAACATCAAAACCCCTAGTCAATCCAACTCGCAGAAATGAAAAGAATTCTATGGCCCAAAAGTCGTCCAAGGCAGTCTTCCCTAACCTTCATAACAGTGAACTTTTTTTTTAAATAACTTCTTTCCTGATTGAGAACAGTAATTTTTTTCAACGGATTCGTGTTTAGTGCATCAAAATACGTTATAGTGCAAAGTTTGAAGAAAATCGGTGTTGAGGACAATCTCCTTCAGGTTTACCATATATATATATATACATATGCATTTTTTAATATTTTATATATAGATTTTTTTTTTTTTTTTAATTAATACAACTATATCTAATAAAACTAATACTAATGTACTCTGAAGCAATATTATTACTAATCAATACTACATAAGAAAATTTATACTAATACCAATACTAAACTAAACTGGCACACGTAAATACACATACGCCCACGTACATACGTACTTGGGCGTATTTACGCATATATACACACATATACATACATACATTTATTTATAACTAAATTATTATTACACATTTTATATAATAAGATATAAAATGGGGAGTGGGACTGAGACAATTAAAATAAGATGAAAGACTGCGACATGTCTAGCCACAAGGTCTTCAATCAGCTCAATTAGGAGGGTGGGGGGAAAAACAAGATAAAATTAACAATTGTGTTGTTCAAGTCACACTCCATTAGCTGTATTTTGAGAATCTCAGGAAACTAATTTCAAGTAGTGACTGAGCAAATGAACAGTGGCCATCTTGAATAATTTTAAGAAGAACAAGCACAAGTTATTCTTTATTTTAAGTATTTCACCCCTTTATATTAATAATTCGAATTATAAAAAACAAATTTTTATGGATTTACTGAACTAATTCCAGCTCGGAAACCATGATCAAATAAATATGTTTATGATTAGTTACATTTTTTTAACATTGAAAGAAAACAGTACATTTCATAGTACGTTCCAAGGCCAAGGAAAATAGTATTGAAGTAAATTCAAATTTTAAACCTATTGTTCAAGAAATTCTAAAAGGTTCAAAGCAAAAAGAAAAGAAAATACTTTAAAATGATTATACATTTACGAAGAAACATACCTAGACAATCCATGAAGAAAGATGCAAAATCACAACGCCAGAAAGTAGCTTGGAATTGAAACAGCAATGGCTGCCTTTTCACACATCGATAGCATAAAGCAGAGTTGGAAATCAATCAATTAATGTTTCTGAAAAGTAAAGATGGAATGGTTGGGATTCGGCTAAATAAACCTCAATATGATTTTGTTTTAAAAAATCTATATTTCGGACGTTTCGGCTACTCATTGGTAGCCTTCGTCAGCTAAAATGACAAAAAAAAGGAAATTAATACAAAAACAAAAAAAATTATGATTGTGATAGGTAACAGAGCTATAGATACAATTAACTGGTAATTATGAGTGACTGCTGCCCTAAGCCCTAGCAACATGAAACTTAACATTAATTAATTAATGTTACTACTAGCTACTATATTTGTCATTGGTATGTAGCCTCTTATTTCTTTGTAAAATCAATTAACGTTACTAATTACTATTAAAATCAATTATTGTACCTATTCACTTTTTCATTCTAAGAATTTAAGACGATATGTTCTTTTATAAGTTAATTGTATCTATAGCTCTGTTACCTATCACAATCATAATTTTTTTTAAGTACAGATGGAATGGTTGGGATTCGGCTAAATAAACCTCAATATGATTTTGTTTTTAAAAAAATCTATATTTCGGACGTTTCGGCTACTCATTGGTAGCCTTCGTCAGCTAAAATGACAAAAAAAGAAATTAATACAGAAACAAACAAGAAAAATTTATAATTGTGATAGTTAACAGAACTATAGATACAGTTTAACTTATAACAGAACATATCGTCTTAAAATTCTTAGAATGAGTAGAATGAAAAAGAAAATAGGTACAGTAATTGATTTTAATAGTAATTAGTAACATTAATTGATTTTACAAAGATTTTGTAAAATCAATTAAAATCAATTATATTACTAATTACTATTAAAATCAATTACTGTACCTATTTTCTTTTTCATTCTACTCATTCTAAGAATTTTAAGACGATATGTTCTGTTATAAGTTAAACTGTATCTATAGTTCTGTTAACTATCACAATTATAAATTTTTCTTGTTTGTTTCTGTATTAATTTCTTTTTTTGTCATTTTAGCTGACGAAGGCTACTAATGAGTAGCCGAAACGTCCGAAATATAGATTTTTTTAAAACAAAATCATATTGAGGTTTATTTAGCCGAATTCCAACCATTCCATCTTTACTTATCACCTCGACGGCTAACTCTCTAATCATCATAATTAATGTTTCTGTCGTGAGATCAAACAATTTTCTTTTTAATTGCGATTGATTTTTTCATAGTGAGATAAAATTGAATTTATACGCAAATAACTCTGTTAATTACCATTTGCAATGAATAATAATCGCTATTATGACAGAGTCCGTAAAAATGTTGATAACGTATTTTTACAGAGGACTAATTGACGTATCCAACCCCCGTTTTCACGGTTCTTCTTTGTTTTGTTAGTACCTTTTAGAAATGTAATGCAAAATATGAGTAAAAAGGAAACCCTTTCCTTCAAAGGCCTATTTGAGTCCTTAGAAGTGGTATTTTCTCCTTTTCAAGGAAACTATTTTATAGATCTCGAAGAGAACTACAACTTTACACCTTTAAAAAATGTTGAAATCTTAAACCGTTTAGTAGGTAGTTATTTCTCTTGGGTTCCGTTTATCTGGGCCACCATGTATATGTACGTATACGTATATATGTATGTGTATACATATATATATATATATATATATATATATATATATATATATATATATGTGTGTGTGTGTGTGTGTGTGTGTGTGTGTGTGTATGTATATGTATATGTGTGTGTGTATATTCCACTTTTCCTTGTTTCTTTTTCTGGCAGGGGTCGATAAACCATACTCTTTGTTCACAGTCACTCACACTCAAGAAAAAGTGGGAAATATATATCGGGTCATCTTTCACAAGAATTAGTATTAATATATATATATATATATATATATATATATATATATATATATATATATATATATATATATATATATATTAACTAGAGTTCGAGAAAGAGAAGGTTTTTAAAAAGGGTAGTAACCACGGAGGTAGCTACGAATAACTCCAAGTCTGGATAGCTACTGATAACTATGTTTTTTTTTTCCTACCCCAAAGAAAATTTACAAAGCAAAATTGCTGGCTCGTGCCAGTTCATGTTCTATTCCACATTCCACAAATAATTGTCATTGTTTGATGGTGGAGTACACTTTTTCGATGCGAGTCTTCCCTTGAAGGGTCCATCCGCTTGCTGTTGGTGGGGGACCAACGCTGATTCTCCTCCTCGTCCGTCTTAAAGTTGTCGTAGATCAACCAGCTGTTCGGCAGATTTACTGCCTTGCCACCTGCTGGGGGGAGGCGGCGGAGTGATATCTGCCAAGAGAGGATTTCCGCAGTGCCTTAATGTGTCTTCTTTTAATGAATTCTTCAGCCCCAGGTATCTCAAGTTCTTCCCGCAGTACCTCGTTTCGTCTGCGCTGATAAGACGTACCCAGGACACATCTCCTTATGATCCTGTTTTGGAAGGCTTGGATCTTCCGTAGTGTGGCCGGATAAAGGTATCTCATGAAAGGTGCTCCATGTGTAAGCGTGGGTCTTATTATGGCTTTGTATATTTTGATTTTAAGCCTGAGCGAGAGTGAACCTGACATTAGGAGATGGTTGAGCCTCGCTGTTTATTCTCTTGCTAAGCTTATCCTGTTTGCAACGTGCGGCGTGAGGGAGAGCTGCCCACATTTAGAAAGGATAGATGCCTGCGGCCCCTACACGGTCAGTAATAATGACAGTATCAGTAATGTCATTACTATTCAACTCTCGTCATTCCATATCATCATTACAATGTACACCTTACACCGTTATTTCTCGGATCATTTTTAATGTCTTTACTTTTCTTCAGTATGCATTGTGATCGCCGTGACAGCAGCATTTTGTTTATAATGGATCCTCGCAAAGTCGCCTGTGTAGCTATAATTGCAGCACTAGCCACAAAAAAAACGTGTGAAACGTTCAAGGTGGATGAAGGAGTGGCTGAAAAAACGCGAGCAATGTTCTCACGTTTTGTTGTCTGAAATTCGGGACTCGGATCCAGATGATTACAAAAACTATTTCCGAATGAATGACACTACTTTTGAAACCCTACTCAATCTAGTTACACCTTTTTTAATTCGAAAAGATACTATTATGAGACAGTGTTTGCCTGTGAAGGAAAGACTGGCAGTTACTTTGAGATACCTTGCCACTGGGAGGAATTTTGAAGATCTCAAATTTTCTGCAGTTATGTCACCATCATCAATAAGCACTGCTATAATTGAAAGGTGTGAGGTGCTTATACATGTTCTACAAGATTGCATAAAGGTAATCTTATTGGTTACATTACATGAAGGTAAGATCTCTTACCTTCATGTAATCTTATCTTATTACTATTAGGTAAGAAAATAGCTAATGACACGGAGCAGCATCATCCCCCAATAAATAAATAAATAGGTAAGGACATCTTTTAGCTAAATATGTTCTTATCTTATTACTATTAGTTAAGAACACATTTTAGGTAAGAAAATAGCTAATGACACGGAGCAGCATTATCCCCCAATAAATAAATAAATAGGTAAGGACATCTTTTAGCTAAATATGTTCTTATCTTATTACTATTAGTTAAGAACACATTTTAGGTAAGAAAATAGCTAATGACACGGAGCAGCATCATCCCCCAATAAATAAATAAATAGGTAAGGACATCTTTTAGCTAAATATGTTCTTATCTTATTACTATTAGTTAAGAACACATTTTAGGTAAGAAAATAGCTAATGACACGGAGCATCATCATCCCCCAATAAATAAATAAATAGGTAAGGACATCTTTTAGCTAAATATGTTCCTATCTTATTACTATTAGTTAAGAACACATTTTAGGTAAGAAAATAGCTAATGACACGGAGCAGCATCATCCCCCAATAAATAAATAAATAGGTAAGGACATCTTTTAGCTAAATATGTTCTTATCTTATTACTATTAGTTAAGAACACATTTTAGGTAAGAAAATAGCTAATGACACGGAGCAGCATCATCCCCCAATAAATAAATAAATAGGTAAGGACATCTTTTAGCTAAATATGTTCTTATCTTATTACTATTAGTTAAGAACACATTTTAGGTAAGAAAATAGCTAATGACACGGAGCAGCATTATCCCCCAATAAATAAATAAATAGGTAAGGACATCTTTTAGCTAAATATGTTCTTATCTTATTACTATTAGTTAAGAACACATTTTAGGTAAGAAAATAGCTAATGACACGGAGCAGCATCATCCCCCAATAAATAAATAAATAGGTAAGGACATCTTTTAGCTAAATATGTTCTTATCTTATTACTATTAGTTAAGAACACATTTTAGGTAAGAAAATAGCTAATGACACGGAGCAGCATTATCCCCCAATAAATAAATAAATAGGTAAGGACATCTTTTAGCTAAATATGTTCTTATCTTATTACTATTAGTTAAGAACACATTTTAGGTAAGAAAATAGCTAATGACACGGAGCAGCATCATCCCCCAATAAATAAATAAATAGGTAAGGACATCTTTTAGCTAAATATGTTCTTATCTTATTACTATTAGTTAAGAACACATTTTAGGTAAGAAAATAGCTAATGACACGGAGCATCATCATCCCCCAATAAATAAATAAATAGGTAAGGACATCTTTTAGCTAAATATGTTCCTATCTTATTACTATTAGTTAAGAACACATTTTAGGTAAGAAAATAGCTAATGGCAAAGAGCAGCATCATCCCCCAATAAATAAATAAATAGGTAAGGACATCTTTTAGCTAAATATGTTCTAACTTAAAATTATGTTCTTATCTTATTACTATAAAGTAAGAACATATTTTAGGTAAGAAAATAGCTAATGACGCGCAGCATCAATATCACCCAATAAATAAATAGGTAAGAAAATATTTTAGGTAAAAACATATTTTATTTTTTACAATAAATTATTATTGTTGTACATGACATGTTTATTGATATCTAGCATAATAGTTGCTTATGTTAGGATTTTCATCCTCCAGATCGTGGGGTGATCGTTTATAATTTGGTGAGGAAACAGTTGTAGGCGTGTCTATAAATGACAGGGCTTCCTCGTTAATCTTTACAGAGTGTCTGTGTAATGTACCCAGGCTGGCCTCAAATAACACGTCATTAATAGCTTTTTCTGCTAATAAACGTTGCTGGGGATCTAATTGGACTAATTTTTCTCCCCAAGCTTTGGCAATTGTTGGAATTGCTGGTTCATTTGCTGAGTTTTCCAAATATGAGCAAGCTTTTTGGAGTAGCTCATTTTGTCGGGCGGTTGATGAATGCTTGATTTTTTTGGCCATGGATGGAGGTGGCCTAGCAGGCTCTGATATTGAGGACCTTGAAGTTGTCGGTAGCACAGAATGACTTTCAGTCTCTATTATTTCATCTTTCCCTTCATAGCTTTGGTCCTGAAAAAAAAAAAAAAAAAAAAAAAAAAAAAAAAAAATCAGTCGTGCAATATAAGCAATATTTTTCTCATATTGGCAATTTTTTCGGATTTTAAGGCCAAATTGCTCAGGGCACAGTGGGCCGTAACTTTGAAAAAACCTTCATAATTCCTAATCACCCATAGTGCTTGAGATATTAAAGTTAAACTTATGGGGCATATTTAGGTCGTCAAATCCTAATTTTTTATTTTTTTAAAAATGGGGATTTTAAAAATTTAATTAAAAATGTTTGGATTATGATAAAGGAGGGAGGGGGGATCAAAAAGATTTTTCTTCTCAGTATGGTCAAGTGACACCTCATTTTAAAGGATTTTAACGCTGAGCTTTTTTTAAAATTTTCTGTGTTCAACAAATTCCTACGAGTTTTAGTTTTAGTATTGTTTTATGTTACAGTTCCCAACAACGTCTGAAGAATGGATTCAAATAGCCAAAGAATTTGGAGACAAACATCAATTTTGGAACGTACTCGGAGCTATTGATGGCAAACATATTGCAATTAAGAAACCGGATAATTCAGTGTCTCTTTACTACAACTATAAAGGGTTTTACAGCATTGTGTTACTGGCACTAGTAAATGCAAAAAAAGAGTTCATCATGGTTGATGCTGGAATGAACGGACGAATATCAGATGGAGGTGTTCTTTACTACTCAACATTTGGAGCCCTCTTGCAACAAAACCGTTTAAATACACCAGAACCTGCACCTTTGCCTAATACTACTGAATGTTTCCCATATGTTTTTGTTGGGGATGAAGCATTTGCATTACGTGTTAACCTAATGAAACCTTACCCTGAGAAAACATTGACTCCACATCACTTTGAATTCAACAAAAGATTATCAAGGGCTCGTGTCGTTGTAGAAAATGCATTTGGGATTTTAGCAAGCAGATTTGGGGTTTTTCAAAAGCCTATCTATTTGGAACCGCAGAAGGCAACGACTGTTACTATCGCAAGCTGCTACTTGCACAATTTTCTGGCTAAGGAATCTCAACAGTCATATTTCGCAACAGGAACATCCAAAACAATAGAATACGATATTGTTAATTTACAAAGTACTCTCAACAGTAATTGTGGCACAGATGCCAAAACAGTACGGGACAGATTCTGCAATTATTACAACAGTGAAGGAAAATCGTAAAAATAATTATTGTATTGAAAGTAAAATTTTGTTAAATGTAATTATAGGTACCCAATGATTGTCTTTTGATTTAATATAATTACTTTTATTTTATTTTCCTTTTAGCTATGATTTATTTATTTTTATTATTTTCTTTTTGTTTCTGTAATTCAATTTAGTATGTACTATTTTCTTTTTTTTTTCTGTATTCTCATTAAGTGAAATCATAAAAATGTCTTTACTTATCACAATTAACCAATGTGCTATAAAATTTGTGCAGATGTTAATAAACGCTTTATAATTTAAAAAAATGATTGTAATGAAACATAACATTTAATTAAAATAATGATTGGTTAATGTTACTACTTACTTGTTTTTGTCCAAAATCTGCATTCACCGGTAGCTCAAACTTATTTATAAACTGCAATGAGTAAAATACCCATGATGTTGGTTTGTAAATATCATCAGCACCAGCCCCTGATCTCTTCGAATCTTCAATTTTTTTCAGTTCTTTTCTGTAGTTGCTGCGCAGAGTATTTATTTTCCGTCTTACGTCAGCTCTAGTCGCCCCTGGTTTACCTTTAGCGTAAATAGTAAGAAGTTTATCCAGCGAAGCATTTCTTTTAGCTTTATTCTTGTAATTGGGGTCAGTCGGGTTCCACAGCTCAGGTAGTCCCTCGTACGTGTCAATGAACAATCCAAGAAAGGCGTCGTTGTCAACAAAGCAGTCAGGTGCACTTTCACTCTCCATTTTCTTCGGGTTACGTTGGGCACGGCAGCTCGAGAAAGACTGAGTAATGACGCAGCCCTCCCTACACCATCATTACTAATGACAGTATCCCCTCCCTTTCCGGTAATGATGGAGCCGAGATCAGAAAATCCGGATTCGCATCATTACTGTTCGTCATTCCAACTTTGTCCACCTTACACTATCATTATTACTGTCATTTTGATAAGGTAATGTCATTATTACTGACCGTGTAGGGGCCCTTTATTACAAACCTCTTAATTACTTATGTAAATTGTTATATTTAAGTTATTTGTTTATTTACATTTAGATAGATGTATATAATAAATTACTATAAATTATGTAAATAAATTATATATATATATATATAAAATTTATTTATAATATAATACCATATATATATATATATATATATATATATATATATATATATATACAATTGCTTCATAATGAAATTAAAGTGAAACATTTATTTTTAATTATTATTTCATATGTATGTTATTTATTTATTTTTTTGTCAGACAAATTAATATATTAAAATAATGCCCATAAAAATAACAGGGCACTTAAATTGTGGTGCTCTATTAAATAAATGAGTAATTAAATTTTCCATGAAATTTCTTATTAATTTTAATATGGTCCCTCTAAACTTTGTCATCAGAGTATCCTTAAAGAAGAGCTCACAAAACTTTGAAAACAGTCAGGACTTTGGAAAAAGTCAATAACAACATGTGAAAGTGTATTTCGAACATAACGTTTTTAAAACATACCTTTTAGGATAATAACATGAATCCTGCATCACTTACTTTTTCATTCATAGAGAAAAACCTCAGCTACAGATTATTACATGAACACAATACAATATATTATATTATATTTAAAAAAGAAAAAAAAACGTACAAATAATGAATGTAATTTAAGTTTGTTTTTTTTTAATAGCACCATGAGATAATGTTGGTTATACTATATTAAACCTTAGTTAATAATATAATTAATAGTTCATTTTTAATTATATATTTTTTATGGATATTTATATGTGTATCACTCATTGTTTTCTTTAAGAAAATTTAACCCCGGCAGTTTGGTTTTGATTTTCCTTAAAAGGATATTCAGACAGTGTCAAGCATTCCGTGTGAGACACAACGTTCAAAACAGCTCCGCCTTTTACATTTAAGTCCGACTCGCAGGAACTGCATCATCTTAGCGCGGTTCCGTTGATATCCCTTTTGTCATTTGAAAAGCTTAGAATAGAAACAGATAATATGTGGTTCGGCCTTTGTTCAAAGGGCTTTATGATTTTACCTGGTCGGGTCCGCCAGACCCCAGAATCCTCTTCTAAAAATACCTATTTAGTACGTTTCAGTGCATTGAATAATATCAAAATTTTCCACCTTTTCTTGTGTTGGTCTACTATAGTAATAATTCTACAATTAATTAAAAAATAAAATAAAAAACCAACAGAATAATGTCAATTGAAAATATTCAAAAGACGTCATCGAATCTCTTTCTCTTGGCAAGCTATATTTCTAACAATGAATTGTTTTTCTTATTTTACTTAATCTGTTTTATTGTCAAATACATTATCCAACTTTAAGCAATTAAAAAATAACAAGGAATAAAAACAGACAAAAAGAACCGTTCGAATAAACGGAATCAATTACTTCAAAGTTTAAGCACTTATTTCCCCGATTGACATCGCTTATTCAAAACTTTCTTCAAAACCTTTTTTTTAGACCATTTAGTAAGCTTTCGAATGGTAACCTTTCGCTTCCCAAGATTTTCAACCGTTTACGAGATATTAATGAAAGTATACGAAGTTCCCAAAACTTTTCATTATTTCTAGCACCAGAAAATTGGTCTCATTTTACCTATCCTGTTTTACACACAAATACATTTTCCTAACATAAGAAATTACAAAAATAAAAATCAATAAACAACTAAGGGAAAGAGACAAAAATTACGAAAAGAACGACAAAAAACCGTTCATAAGAGCTAAACAGACGTATTTGAAGTTTTAAGCACTTATTTCTTCGATCGACATCACCTAATCAAAAATTGTTTCAGAATCTTTTTTGTAGAGAATTTAGAAAACTTTCAAATAGTTCATATCCACTTATCAAAATTTCCCAACAGCGTTCGAGATATTAATGAAAGTAAACGAAGTTCCCAAAACTTTTCATGTTTATTCATAAAATATTTTATTCTAACCCTTCCTTAACTCCAAACGTAACCAAAAGTTTAACGTGTTAGTTTTGATGAAATTCAAACATGCAAAAAATGTTTCAACTGAATCCCATGATTGTAAGTACCAAAACCAAACTAGGCTTTGTATTTGTGTCGGCAGATACCTGGGGTATATTTACAACTCTTGAGGATTAACTCCTAGCAGGTACATTTTTCTGTGGAACTTTTGTTCCTACAGGCAGAGAAAGGACTCTCTATTCCCTCATAGTATCTAACCTGTGTGAAGTTGAATATTGTTTCTAATAATACGTATTCTGTTTTATTGACAAATACATTTGACTACTATAAGCAATTACAAACACTAGGGAACATGACAAAGAACTCGGAGTTGGAGCCTCGACAGTTTCAAGTCATTTGAAGGAAATCGGCAAATCCAAAACTGACATTTCATACGGTACAGCCTGATATATTTCCAGCAGTGAATTGTTTTTCTTATTTTAATTAATCTGTTTTATTGTCAAATACATTATCCAACTATAAGCAATGAAAAAATAACAAGAAATAAAAACAAACAAAAAGAACCGTTCAAATAAACGAGCTCAATTACTTCAAAGTTTAAGCACGTATTTCTCCGATTGACATCGCCTAATCAAAACTTTCATTAGAACCTTTTTTGTAGAGCATTTATTAAGCTTCCTAATGGTATTCTTCCGTTTACCAGGATTCTCAATCTTTTTCGAGATATTAAGGAAAGTATACAAAGTTACCAAAACTTTTTATGTCTGTTAATAAAATATTTTATTCTAACCCTTCCTTAACTCCAAACGTAACCACAATTTCAACAAATGAGTTTTAATGAAAGTAGAATATGCAGAAAATGTTTCAACTGAATCCCATGATTATAAGTACCGAAACCAAAAAACGGTATTCAAAAACTATTTTTCAAATTTTCTCGAAAACGGTTAAAGCTATCGCCTTGAAAATGGTTTCATTCGTTTTCCTAGCCCAAGAAGCATATAAAACGAGTACTTACAAGCTTATGAACTCAAAAAAGTAAGCGTTACGATTTTGTTTGCGCGAATTTCGCCCCAAACGCCATCTTCCAGTGGGCGGATTTTGCTGGTTAACGAACTTGACCTTTCAAATTAGACGAAAGATTTTTGTACCTAATTTCATCAAAATCGGACCATTCGTCTAGGAGCTACAGAGCGAACAGACAAATATATATATATATATATATATATATATATATATAAATATATATATATATATATATATATATATATATATAAATATATACATATATATATACAAATTTGAACCACCGTTATTTTCGGTCTCTAGGGGTTCTGAAACGCGAAATTTTCTAGTCGGCACTTCCGGATTGTTTCATTGTATCAACCTTATAAGCGGGGTTCCTCCCTATGGGGGAGGGAGGAACCGCGCTAAAACAGTGTTCAGTGGCCATATTTTCTCACGAAAATTGGCACAGTGGTGGACGTATACTTAGTGTATACGTGTGTGGAATATCGCTCACCAAAGTGCAACCATTCTCCTGGAATCAGTGAGTAAACATTGAATTTACTCAGTTAAATCGAGCCCTCGCTACTAGAAGTCCTAGTGGTGGGGGACTTGCCTGTGGTGACTCGCATCTATAGCTAGAGTCCACAGTGCCCCTGCAGCTCAGGAGATACTTTTCCCGCTAAGGACTTCTCTCTCTCCTAGTTTATCAGCCAGCCAGCTTGGCTCAAGAGTCAGAGCACTCGACTCCAATCGAAATATTCAGGGATCGATCCTCGCTCCCTGCATTTATATTTTTTTTAACTTTTTATTTTCCTCATCTTTTCTAAATATTTTTTATAAGCCAAGTGATGTCAAACATGGAGTCTAGCGACCAGCTAACATTTATTGAGTCCACTTCAGCACACGAAAGCAATGAAAACACCCAAGTCAGACGAAAAAGACTCAGGAAGAGAACATCGTCAACATTATCACCGAAAGCAAAACAGTTAAGGGAGACAACCATTAGCAAAGAAAATGTTAAGCCTTTAGCTTTACCTACAAACAGCCGTGCACAAATCCATCCAGCAGAAAATAAACCACCTAATATTTTTTTTTTTTTTTTAATAAATGTTTATTTAAAATCTGTACAATTTATATAGTACAATAATTAAATGTGATCGTCTTGCGTACATTCAGTGAATAGTATATGGAAGGAACCAATCATTATTGGCACTTCCTAATATATGCTAACATTTATATTTTCACTGTTTTAAACCGCTGCTAGGGTAGCTGGTCACGGGGCCAAAGTCTCTTAAGCCTCCTGGGAAGGTCTTTAGGGTGGGTCCGAGTGGATAGGGATTGACCTCTAGGATTTGGGTGGGATGACAATTTGGAATGGAACGTTAGGAATCTGGATGTTGCGAGGTCTTTTACGAAGGGGATATTTAGGTCATTGTGTAGGGTTTTGTTGGAGACATAAAAGGGAGCATTAACTATTCTACGAAGGACTTTGGATTGGAATGCTTGTATTCGTTGTATGTTTGAGTGTTTTGCTGTTCCCCATAATTCAAGTCCGTAAGTCCAGATAGGTCTAATTATAGTTTTGTATATAGTAAGTTTGTTGTGTGTCGTAAGCTTTGAAGTAGGGCCGAGTAGTCGTCTTAAGAGTCCAAATCTCCTGTTCAGCTCTTGTCTTTTTAGTCTTGTGTGTGGGTTCCATGTGAGTCTGCTGTCTAGTAGAAGTCCCAGGTAACGCACCTCATTAGATACAGGAAGTTGACTGTTGCATATGAAGACTGGAGGGCAAGTGCTCTTATTAAGAGTAAATGTTACGTGACAGCATTTTTCAGGGTTCACTGTGATTTTCCACAAGGTGCACCATTTCTCGACAGACTCAAGGTGCTCCTGTAATTGCTGAGAAGCTGTAGAGGGATCGGGGGAAGAGGAAAAAATGGCTGTATCATCGGCGTAGGTTGTTATATGTGTAGATGGGTGGGTAGGGATGTCTGCCGTATACAGGAGGTAAAGGACAGGACCTAGGATGCTGCCTTGTGGGACGCCTGAGGATATGGGTCGGGAGGAGGACAAGGTAGTACCAGACCTTGCTTGAAAGGAACGATGCGAGAGGTAGGATTGAAGGATGAGGTAATATGTGTGAGGTAAAATACGCTTTACTTTGTATAACAACCCCGGGTGCCAAACCCGATCGAACGCTTGGGCGACGTCGAGGAAGGCACTCGTGCAATAGTTTTTACATTCAAGCGCGTAGGATATTGTGTCAACAACGCTGAAGCATTGTTGGATAGCGGAGTGACGGAAGCGGAAACCGAACTGGTGGTCAGGAAAAGAATTGGAGGATGTAACGATGGGAAGGATTCTCTTTAGAAAAAGTTTTTCAAATATTTTGGACATGGTTGGGAGTAAGCTGATAGGAAGGTAGGAGGATGGATTTTTTGGGGCTTTATGGGGTTTGGGGATAAGAATTATTATGGAGTGTTTCCATGGATTGGGAAAGTGAGTAGTTCTTAGGATTGAATTAAAGATGTAGGTAAGGAAGATTATGGCTTTCTGGGGTAGGTTTTTTAGGATGAGGGCTGTGATAAGGTCGTAACCAGGGGATTTTCTGGGGAGGTGTTTGATGATATATTTTACGTCTGCTGGATTGAATGCTTTCGGTGGAGGGGAGAGGGGAAGAGGGTGGTCAAGGTGATCATACACAATCTGGTCATGGGTGGAATTTGTCTCTGGGTGCGAGGAAAATGTGGATTCTAGATGAGTTGCGAATAGTTCGGCCTTTTCCTCATCGCTTCTTGCCCAGCTGCCGTCACTGCGTTGGAGAGGATGAGGAACGGAATGGAATTTGAGGATTTTCCGAGTAGCAGTCCAGAGGGAATTATCTTCTGTGGATAGTGTTTGAAGATAATCATTGAAGGATTTGGATCGATGTTGGAAAGGTCTTTTTTAGGATTCGACAAAGTCAATTGAAAGAGGAACGGTGGGAGGGATAGCGGGTTCTCTGCCAGAGAGCTCTTGCTCGGCGCTTGGCGGTTAGAAGGTTCTGTATGTGGTCTGGAAGCTGAGGTTTAGGATTGGAAGGAAGGTATGTTCTTAGTCTACACGATTTTATGACACTGTCCTGGATGGCCTTAGTAAACGTAAGAACGGGACTGTCGACATCTGATGGAATTTTAAGGGGAATAGTAAGGTCTATGGAAGCGGTAAGGTTTTCTTGGAATAATTTCCAGTTGATAGGACCTTGGATGAGGCTAGGATACTGGGCACGAGGTTGAGGAACGGTACCTAATATTTACATAAGAAAAATAAAGGACTTTAAATCACTCGCCACGAAGCTGCAAAACGTTGCTGGTAAAGAATTTAAATGTCGGGCTCGTTTCAACGATATTGTCATCAGCGCAGACAATAGTGATGCCTATCGAAAAATTACAAAATTTCTAAACTCAATTGAAGCTGATTTTCACTGTTATCAGTTGCCAGAGGAGAAATCCTACCGTGTTGTCATTCGAAACCTTCACTATTCAACACCAACAGAAGACATTAAGAAGGAGCTTACAGAACTTGGATACAGCGTGAAGAGAGTCACAAATGTGCTACATCCCATCACTAAAGCACACCTTCCCCTTTTCTTTGTTGATCTCGAAAAGACGGAAAAAAGTCGAGAAATATTCAGAGAGTAATTTCTGCTGTACACGAGGATCAAAGTCGAAGAGCCTCGTCGCCGGAAAGGTCTAACTCAGTGTTTCAAATGTCAGTAATACAATCACACACAGGGATACTGCAGCCACGCTCCTAAATGTGTGAAATGCGGCGAAGAGCATAACTCGAAGGACTGCACTAAATCTGCAGAACTCCCAGCTTCCTGTGCGAACTGTGGTGAAAATCACCCTGCCAACTACCGAGGATGTCAGGTGTACAGAACTCTCCGCGCACTGAAGTCACACAGAGAGCGCTCAAGATCCAGAGTGACCAACGCATACCAGACATCGACTACAGAGACTACCCGAAAAGATGCTTCAAGTCATCGCCCTCCACCACAGCATCAACCATCGAAGTCAACGCTGTCTCCACCTCATCGGCCAAACGTTTCGTACGCCTCTCTTCTCTCTTCAACCTCCAAACAACCACAAAACAAATCCTTTCCAACCCTTCAAAAGGAAAAACCATTATCCACACCTTCTATTCCCACTTTTATTCAACCCTCAACCTCCCAGATAAATGATTTCCCTAAAAATGTTGAACAAACTCCCAAGACACCTAATCCTCCAAAACCACAAGACCCATTCACTATCATGTCCGCATTCCTCAACAAACTAGAAACCTTGATAACCCCTCTTATTTCCCTTATGACTTCCCTTATAACCGACCTTCTACCTAAACTCCTAAAATGATTCCATCCCTTAATACTTCTCTCACCATACTTCTATGGAATGCAAACGGACTTACAACACGACGACTCGAACTGGAACTTCTACTCACAGAAAAGGACATCGACATTGCACTGATAACGGAAACCCACTTACTCAACAAACACCATTTTTCAGTCCCAGGATACGCATCTTACAGGGCCGATCATCCATCTGTAGCCCACAACGGAGCAGCTGTCCTTGTGAAGAACTCAGTGGCTCATTTTCTTCACACCACAATCTCGACAGACAATATTCAGGTAAGTTCAATATCCCTTTCCCTTTCCCCTCACAATTTCATAATATCGGCTGCATATTTTTCCCCTAATAGTACCATCCACCATCCTGAATTCCTTTCACTATTCAAATCCTTTGGTCCTCGCTTCCTCATAGGGGCTGATTTCAACGCAAAACATCCCAGATGGGGAAGCCGTCTCACAAACTCCCGTGGCAGAATCCTATACGACATCCTTCAATCCCAAAACTACCAATCCATTTCCACAAACACTCCCACCTACTGGCCAACAGATCTCTCTCGAACTCCAGACTTGGTCGATTTCTTCATCTCTTCTTGCCTAGGAAGTATATCCTACTCAGTGCAGTCACTGCTTGATCTATCCTCCGATCACTCAGCCATTCTCCTTAAGCTAGATACCGTTCCTCAACGTCGTGCCCAGTATCCTAGCATCATCCAAGGTCCTATCAACTGGGAATTATTTCAAGAAATCCTTACCGCTTCCATTGACCTCACTGTCCCCCTCAAAACCCCATCAGATGTCGACACTGCCGTTCTTATGTTCACTAAAGCCATCCAGGACAGTGTGACAAAATCATGTAGACTAAGAACACACATCCCTTTCCATCCCAAACCTCAGCTTCCAGACCACATCCAGGACCTTCTAACCGCCAAGCGCCGAGCAAGAGCTCTCTGGCAGAGAACCCGCTATCCCTCTCACCGTACCTCCTTCAACAAACTCTGTCGAATTTTAAAACAGGCCCTTTCCGAATACCGATCAAAATCCTTCAATGATTATCTTCAAACCCTATCCACAAAAGATAATTCCCTTTGGACTGCTACCCGTAAAATCCTAAAATTTCATACCGTTCCTCATCCTCTCCAACGCACATCTCGAATCCACTTTTTCTCCGCACCCAAATAAAAATTCTATCCAGGACCATCTGGTTCACGACTACCTTGACTACCCTCTTCCCCTCTCCCCTCCTCCCAAAGCTTTTCATCCTGCAGATGTAAAATACATCATTAAGCATCTCCCCAGAAAATCCCCTGGGTACGACCTTATTACATCCCTCATCCTAAAAAACCTACCCCAGAAAGCCATAATCTTCCTTACCTACATCTTCAATTCAATCCTAAGAACTACTCATTTCCCCAAACCATGGAAACACTCAATAATAATTCTTATCCCAAAACCCCAAAAACCTCCAAATACACCATCCTCCTATCGCCCTATAAGCTTACTCCCAATCATGTCCAAAATTTTTGAAAAACTTTTCCTGAAGAGAATCCTACCCATCATTACATCCTCCAATTCCATTCCTGACCACCAGTTCGGTTTCCGCTCCCGGCACTCCACCATCCAACAATGCTCTAGCGTTGTTGACACAATATCCTACACGCTTGAATGTAAAAACTACTGCACGAGTGCCTTCCTCGACGTCGCCAAAGCGTTCGATCGGGTTTGGCACCCGGGGTTGTTATACAAAGTAAAGCGTATTTTACCTCACACATACTACCTCATCCTTCAACCCTACCTCTCGAATCGTTCCTTTCAAGCAAGGTCTGGTACTACCTTGTCCTCCTCTCGACCCATATCCTCAGGCGTCCCACAAGGCAGCATCCTAGGTCCTGTCCTTTACCTCCAGTACACGGCAGATATCCCCACTCATCCGACTACCCACATTACGACCTACGCCGATGATACAGCCATATTTTCCTCTTCCCCTGATCCCTCTACAGCTTCCCAGCAACTACAGGAGCACCTTGAGTCTGTCGAGAAATGGTGCAACTTGTGAAAAATTAAAGTGAACCCCGAAAAATGCTTTCAAGTTACATTCACTCTTAATAGGAGCGCCTGCCCTCCTGTATTCATTTGCAGACGTCAACTCCCTGCATCGAATGAAGTACGTTACCTGGGACTTCTACTAGACAGCAGACTCACATGGAACCCACACACACGACTGAAAAGACTAGAGCTGAACAGGAGATATGGACTCCTACGACGACTACTTGGACCTACTTCAAAGCTTACGACACAAAACAGACTTACTATATACAAAACTATAATTAGACCTATCTGGACTTACGGACTTGAATTATGGGGAACAGCAAAACACTCAAACATACAACGAATACAAGCATTCCAATCCAAAGTCCTTCGTAGAATAGTTAATGCTCCCTTTTATGTCTCCAACAAAACCCTACACAATGACCTAAATATCCCCTTCGTAAAAGACCTCGCAACATCCAGATTCCTAACGTTCCATTCCAAATTGTCATCCCACCCAAATCCTAGAGGTCAATCCCTATCCACTCGGACCCACCCTAAAGACCTTCCCAGGAGGCTTAAGAGACTTTGGCCCCGTGACCAGCTACTATGACAGCAGTCAAAAACAGCACAGATTGTTTTAATATATTAGGAAGTGCCGATAATGTTTGGCTCCTTCCATATACTATTCATTGACATGTATACTTAGACCAGCACAATTAATTATTGTACTTATAATTGTACAGATTTTAAATAAACATGAAAAGAAAAAAAAAAAAAAAAAAAAAAAAGGATATTACCATTAAATGATTCCATCTATGCTTTTTAAAATAAGGGCTAATTTATTTTCCACCCCGCTTTCACTAAAAAACTTGTAAAATAATTGTTTCTTGTAATTTATTTATTACAACTATTAATTTATTAAAAAAAACAACGAAAAAACTCAACTAATTTGATGATTCTA
Organism: Gonocerus acuteangulatus; assembly: GCA_946811695.1. Lineage (NCBI taxonomy): Eukaryota > Metazoa > Arthropoda > Insecta > Hemiptera > Coreidae > Gonocerus > Gonocerus acuteangulatus. The sequence goes on from OX328125.1 coordinate 115,801,727, forward strand.
TTTTCTTGAAAAAGCTGTGTTCTGATATTGGTGAGGACTTAGTTTGTGTTTTTAGTTACATAATTATATAATATAATATTCTAATAATATTTGTACTTGAATAAAAATGCAAAATACTGTGCTATATGGGAGAAAATCGGTCAAATTAAAGCATTAGGGCAAATGGACATATGACAACAAGATGGCGGCTCTCCAGTTAGGCCTGCTTCACTTCATGGGGTTCACGATGATTTTGACTGCTCGCAAGGAGTTCGATATCTCTTTGCTCGGTGCTTCAGCTTTGCGCATAGCCATCTTTGCCTGAAAGCTTGATGCATGGATTGCTATATCGTCGGCATATGCTGCTACGTTTACTCCGGGGAATTTGAGCTTCACGATGTGACTGGTGTACAAGATGAACTGAACCAGGCCCAGTACAGATCCTTGGGGTACTCCGCATGTAGTGTTCTTGATGCCTGAGAAATACTCACCCACTTTAACCGAGAAGGTTCTTTCCGCGAGGTAGTCTCGGATTATATTGACTAAAGTAGGGTTGAAGCAGTATTCTTGCAGTCTCCGAAGCAGGATTGGATGTGAGATACTATCGAAGGCCTGAGTGCAGTCTAGAGATATGAATGCAGTGGCTCTATTATTCCTCATTTCGTGGGTAATGTGTGTCATGAGTTTCGCGTGGTGATGGTCGCACGAGAGCCGTGGCCTGAATCCTGTCTGTTCGGGTTGGATAATATTGTTCTCCAGACAGTGTCGAAGGATGTGTTTGAGGGTTAGCTTCTCATATTTAGTTATTTAGTCTCTTCTAAACGGGGAAAAATCATTATTTTTTGTTTTCAATGATATTCACCACATTAGGGTTTCTTAGGGTGCTGAGTTTAAATCTGCTATTATTTTTGGCGAAAAAAAAATGTATAATACTAGTTTACTTGAAACCGTAAGCATATTTTTGAATTTATTTGACGATGTATAAATTATGGTTTAAGAATTATATTTTTCTCTTAATCAACTCTGTAAAGCAAATGAATTGGACGGAACGCTTGGATATGTGTTGACTATTTTTTTATGTAGAATCACCAGAAAAAAATGGTCCGAATCGGTGACCCCATCGCTGTATACTCCCCTTGTCAGTTGGAGGCAAATATATATTGCAGATAGTGATTGGGAAAGCGAGGTGAGCTCTTATCGCTATGGCCTGTAGAGGTGTATCTATGTCTAGAAGTCCCAAGTAGAATTGGGATTTAACTGCAATAAGGACTCCCCCAGAGGCTTTCCCTAGTGTCTCTTTATCATTAAGAAAGATTTTGCAATTTTAATATTTAAATTATTATTTGTTTTCAGATGGGTTTCTTGTAGACATACTACAGCAGGGTTTTGATTATGGAAAAGTATTTTAAATTCTTCAAATTGTGTACGTAAGCCATTATAATTCCAAGATATTATTGACATATTGATTAGATAAATTTACCAGCTGCAGTACAATAAATGAGGAGAGTATTTCTAAGCAAGTGATATTTCTAAAAATGTTAAGTACATATTTCTTCAACATAAAGTTGAGAAAATTATAAAATAGAAAATATCTACTTCTAAACATTATTTGATAGTTACGAGACCTTAATAAATAATTTAAAATTATTAGAAATACAAATGTACTTAATACTAAAATAAACAAAAATATATTATAGAGGGAATGGATTTGCATTGTTTTACTTGTCATAAAGTTGATGTAATCTAAGATATATCCATATCAGGTTCTTCCTGGCATTTTTGTTTCCTACTTAATTTTTTTTGCTTGGGGGTTTTATCTCCAAGCCTTGGAGGTTTTTGATTTCCCACCGGCGCGCTAGACAGTAGAGGAGGCTAGGGCGGGAGGGGAAGGTAGGATAGCCCCGGAGGTGGAGGAGAGAGAGGCTAGGGCGGGAGGGGAAGGTAGGATAGACCCGGAGGTGGAAGGGGGAGAGGCTAGGGCCGGAGGGGAAGGTAGGCTAGCCTCGGTGGTGGAGGGGAGAGAGGCTAGGGCGGGAGGGGAAGGTAGGCTAGCCTCGGAGGTGGAGGGGAGAGAACCTAGGGCGGGAGGGGAAGGTAGGCTAGACCCGGAGGTGGAGGGGAGAGAGGCTATGGTGGGAGGGGAAGGTAAGCTAGCCTCGGAGGTAGCTTTGTACAGTAGCCACAGATAGTTTCTTTTTGACACCCGTCTGAAAAGTGGCCGAATTTTAAACATTTTCTGCATCTAACGGGGTTTGGTACATATAATTTTATACTAATTTTGTAAAAGCCTATGTTTATTATTTCTGGGAGGATTGGCAGTAAGAATGTTGAAACATACAAGTGTGTTTTCCTTTCTACCCCGGATTTTGTGGAGATAATTCTTTTTATTTCAAGTACTTTCTTTTCTTTCAATTCTTCTAAAATTTCATTTTCGTTCAAATGTCCAAATCAGGACAGTAGATGACTCCTTTACTTATATTTAATTTTTCATGTGGTTTAACAGTGACTATGATAGAAGATCCTAAATTTGTCCACACTATTAATTTGTCTGATTGTTCTTTATTTAGGGTTTCAATCAGTAGTGTCCCATTTCTCAATGTTTTTATGTTTTTTGGCTCCCCAGAGTGATTTCTAATAGTTTTGGCTATCAAGAAGGGAGAGACTTTTGAAAGGTCCCCATCTCCTGCATACTCAACTATTAAAAATTTATTTTTATTAACAGATATATCATCTTGTGGGCTTGTTTTTAGCGCGGTTCCTCCCTCCCCCATAGGGAGGAACCCCGCGTATAGGGTTGATACAATGAAACAATCCGGAAGTGCCGACTAGAAAATTTCGCGTTTCAGAACCCCTAGAGACCGAAAATAACGGTGGTTCAAATTTGTATATCTATATATATATATATATATATATATATATATATATATATATATATACATATATATATATATTTGATGTTATTTTTCGTCGCTGGGATAGTATTTTTGGATGGAACGGCGTTTTTCTCCAGCGGTGGTACTCCTCCTCACTTCTTCCTGAATATTTCGATGGATTCATCTCCATCTTCTTCAGCCAGGTACTTGTTACTTCCTCGGTGGTAGCCAAGGGAATGACATTTTTCTCGATCTGGGCTCCTTTTCTCCCCTCTAGCCACAGTATCGGCGGACGAACGGTGTTGAAGCTCCCTGGTGTAGTTGGGATTCTGTCCGTTAGTAGCGCTGATGGTATTGCGTCTTTTTTTTTTCCTGCTTCTATTTTCCTCGCCGTAAGGTTTTATATGTTTGATGTTATTTTTCGTCGCTGGGATAGTATTTTTGGATGGAACGGCATTTTTCTCCAGCGGTGGTACTCCACCTCACTTCTTCCTGGAATATTTCGATGGATTCATCTCCATCTTCTTCAGCCAGGTACTTGTTTCTTCCTCGGTGGTAGCCAAGGGAATGACATTTTTCTCGATCTGGGCTCCTTTTCTCCCCTCTAGCCACAGTATCGGCGGACGAATGGTGTTGAAGCTCCCTGGTGTAGTTGGGATTCTGTCCGTTAGTATAAATATATATATATATATATATATATATATATATATATATATACATGTATATATTTATTTACAGTTAAGATTGTAAATCAAGACCTTTCAAGACTGGTTTGTTTGAGATTTCATTTGGATAGCTGTTTCACTATTGATCTAAACAAAGTAATAACTGCTTCTATTCTATGCCTTCATAAACACTAGAGATAAGAACGGAACCGCGCTAAGATGACGCAGTTCCTGCGAATCGGACTTTTTCTTCTTTAATCTGATTCCAGACTCTTATGACTTTTTCCTTTCGGGGGAGGGTCTGGGGGTTTATTCATATTAAACTATATTCTGTTTTGCCCAAATTGCGAAATTAAGCCTATTATCTAACTACCTTGATTAATATGATACTGAGTAAATTTAGGGCTAATTGCTGATTTAAAATAAGTACTAATAAACAATTTCTTTTAATGCTGAAGAAAGTGAAAAATAAATATAATTATAATTATGGTTAAATAATATAAAATAATATGAAATTTCTCTTTAATGCAAATGAAGGTGCATCTGCCACCTTTAGTCTATTGCATTGAGGCATAAATATAATCAAATTAAATACAAATGTAATAGAATAGTTTAGAACTTATGCTAAACTTAGCTGGGAGACAGGCTAGAGGTTGTCTAAACTTTTATCTGCTTTAACACCGATCTCTGTCTAAAGCTCTGTATATCTAGTCTTTAGTTTACTTCCTTGTTGTCTGATGTAGGTATGATCACAAGTGCAATTATTTTAATTGCACTGAATTTAACTTAAAACTCAATTTAAGTCTTATTTGTTACTACTGTCGATATCGTTTGTGATGTTTAACCGTAAGTTTGTGAGCGTCTCCTATGAAGTGTGTGTTCTATAACATGTGTGCATTTTTCTGTTGTTATGTGTTAATAATTTGTTAATTATGGTTTCTTTGTAGCCAATGTTTTGTATTTTATCTACAATCGATAGTTTTTTGTAGTAGTTCTGTTGAATTATGGTTATGGTAAGTTGGTAAATCATGTGTCTTAAGGCTGAGGGTTCGTGTTGTGTAGGGTGTATGGGCGAGGAGTATATTTTGTGTCGGTGGTGATCGGCTTTCTGTCGATGCTCTAAGTGAATTTTCAGTTCTTGCTATTGCAATATCAAGAAAGTTTATAGTTTTGTCCGTTGTGTACGTAATGTGAGGGTGCATTTTGATTAGGTCTGTAGTAGTTGTTTTTTTAAATCATAGGTCCTCCGACTGCCAAGGTCATTAGCACCAGTCTGTAGTAGTTGTTTTTTTAAATTATAGGTCCTCCGACTGCCAAGGTCATTAGCACCAGTCTGTAGTAGTTGTTTTTTTAAATCATAGGTCCTCCGACTGCCAAGGTCATTAGCACCAGTCTGTAGTAGTTGTTTTTTTAAAACCTACAGACTGCCAAGGTCATTAGCACCAGTCTGTAGTAGTTGTTTTTTTAAATCATAGGTCCTCCGACTGCCAAGGTCATTAGCACCAGTCTGTAGTAGTTGTTTTTTTAAATCATAGGTCCTCCGACTGCCAAGGTCATTAGCACCAGTCTGTAGTAGTTGTTTTTTTAAATTATAGGTCCTCCGACTGCCAAGGTCATTAGCACCAGTCTGTAGTAGTTGTTTTTTTAAATTATAGGTCCTCCGACTGCCAAGGTCATTAGCACCAGTCTGTAGTAGTTGTTTTTTTAAATCATAGGTCCTCCGACTGCCAAGGTCATTAGCACCAGTCTGTAGTAGTTGTTTTTTTAAAACCTACAGACTGCCAAGGTCATTAGCACCAGTCTGTAGTAGTTGTTTTTTTAAATCATAGGTCCTCCGACTGCCAAGGTCATTAGCACCAGTCTGTAGTAGTTGTTTTTTTAAATCATAGGTCCTCCGACTGCCAAGGTCATTAGCACCAGTCTGTAGTAGTTGTTTTTTTAAATTATAGGTCCTCCGACTGCCAAGGTCATTAGCACCAGTCTGTAGTAGTTGTTTTTTTAAATTATAGGTCCTCCGACTGCCAAGGTCATTAGCACCAATCTGTAGTAGTTGTTTTTTTAAATTATAGGTCCTCCGACTGCCAAGGTCGTTAGCACCAGTCTGTAGTAGTTGTTTTTTTAAATCATAGGTCCTCCGACTGCCGAGGTCATTAGCACCAGTCTGTAGTAGTTGTTTTTTTAAATCATAGGTCCTCCGACTGCCGAGGTCATTAGCACCAGTCTGTAGTAGTTGTTTTTTTAAATCATAGGTCCTCCGACTGCCAAGGTCATTAGCACCAGTCTGTAGTAGTTGTTTTTTTAAATCATAGGTCCTCCGACTGCCAAGGTCATTAGCACCAGTCTGTAGTAGTGCCAATAGTTTCGTCCTCTTTGATCAATAATCTGTCGTTGACATATCTACTGTTGAATTTGATCTTGTGTGTGTGTGCATGAGTGTTGATATAGTTAAGTCCTCGTGGTGTTGTTGGAATACCTTATGTCTTTATTGAGGATGTCGGGTTTCCCTTGCGTAGATCATCCTGTGTTTGGAAATCTGTTTATTCAATTGAATTGAATTATGCAAAAGTAATGTTCTCAGTCAGTCGGTCGATGAAATCTACGTCATATATTATTGTTAGTTCATCATGGAGTATGTTTAGTTTTAGCGCGGTTCCTCCCTCCCCCATAGGGAGGAACCCCGCTTATAAGGTTGATACAATGAAACAATCCGGAAGTGCCGACAAGAAAATTTCGCGTTTCAGAACCCCTAGAGACCGAAAATAACGGTGGTTCAAATTTGTATATATATATATATATATATATATATATATATATATATATATATATTTGTCTGTTCGCTCATTTCTGGCTTCCCTGATGGTCCGATTTTGATGAAATTTGGTACAAAAATCTGTCGTCCAATTTGAAAGGTCAAGTTCGTTAACCAGCAAAATCCGCCCACTGGAAGATGGCGTTTGGGGCGAAATTCGCGCAAAAAAAATCGTAACGCTTACGTTTTTGAGTTCATAAGCTTGTAAGTACTCTTTTTATAGGCTTCTTGGGCTAGGAAAACGAATGGAACCATTTTCAAGGCGATAGCTTTAACCGTTTTCGAGAAACCTGAAAAAATAATTTTTGAATGCCGTTTTTGGTTTGGGTACTTAGAATCATGGGATTCAGTTGACACATTTACTGCATGTTCTACTTTCATTAAAACTAATATGTTGAAATTTTGGTTGCGTTTGGAGTTAAGGAAGGGTTAGAATAAAATATTTTATTAACAGACATAAAAAAGTTTTGGTAACTTTGTATACTTTCCTTAATATCTCAAAAACGGTTGAGAATTTGGGAAACGGAAGAATACCATTAGAAAGATTACTAAAAGCACTACAAAAAAGGCTCTAATGAAAGTTTTGATTAGGCGATGTCAATCGGAGAAATAAGTGCTTAAACCTTTAAAGTAATTGATTTCGCTTATTCGAACTGTTCTTTTTGTCTTTCATTTTGATACTTAAAATTATGGGATTCAGTTGAAACATTTTCTGCATGTTTGAATTTCATCAACACTAATATGTTAAAATTTTGGTTACGTTTGGAGCTAAGGAAGGATTAGAATAAAATATTTTATTAACAGACATGAAATGTTTTGGGAACTTCGTATACATTCCCTAATATCTCGAAGACGGTTAGGAATATTGGTAAACGGAGGGTTACCATGCGAAAGCTTACTAAATGTTCTACAAAAAAGATTCTGAAATAATTTTTGATTAGGCTATGTCAATCGGAGAAATAAGTGCTTAAACTTTGAAGTAATTGATTTCGTTTATTCGAACGGTTCTTTTTGTTTGTTTTTATTCCTTGTTATTTTTTAATTGCTTAAAGTTGGATAATGTATTTGACAATAAAACAGATTAATTAAAATAAGAAAAACAATTCATTGTTAAAAATATATCAGGCTGTACCGTATGAAATGTCAGTTTTGGATTTGTCGGTTTCCTTCAAATGTCTTGAAACTGTCGAGGCTCCTACTCCGAGTTCTTTGGCATATTCCCTAGTGTTTTTAATTGCTTATAGTAGTCAAATGTATTTGTCAATAAAACAGGACACGTATAATTAGAATCAATATTTTGTTTGTTAGAATTCGAAGATGCCGTATGAATATCTAGATTTCATTACTGGTGTTGATTTCGTTCTTTAGAATTATTCTTGGTATTCCCTATTTTCATCTGTTACCCATAGTTTTTTATTGTTAGTAGGTTTTTCTTATAAATTATAGAATATAAATCTATTTGGCTATAAAACAGGATACGTAAAATTAGTGACAATATTTCGGAGATTTCTGAGCGAAATACTTTTAAGATTTTCTACCACCACGAACGGCTTTTTTCCTCTATTTTTATCCACTAGATAGGCTTTATTTTTTTATATTATTCTATATAAGTTTTATTCAGCAGGGGATTCTGATGAAATGTCGTGTTTTTGCTGTGGATTTTAAATACGATGTATCTAAGATTGGATAACATTAGCGAGTCTACATAGTTAAGAACGAACCGACGACGGAGGATTACTTCTTGCTATGATTTAGTCTACATATGTATTTTAAGTCCTAAATCCAAAAAATAAACTTCACAACGGTTAGATACTATGAGCGAATATGGCTGTTCAATTCCCGTAGAACAAGGGGAAATTTACCTGCTTAGAGTTAATCCTCAAGAGCTGTAAATATACCCCAGGTATCTGCCGACACAAATACAAAGCCTAGGCGGAGAGCACCCCAAAAACTCAGATCCAAACATAAGGTTATATACTAAATATTCATAAAGACTACTTAGTTGTAAACCGATTCATCAATTAGCAATCAATAGTTTTCAACAAAGGTTATATACTAAATATTGATAAAAAGTATTTAATTAGAAAAAAACAATATTCCACAAGAATTGTTTTTGGTCCATTTGTGTCTACTCCATAGACTTAATGAGGTATATTATTCTATTGTAGTTGGGCAACTAAACTTTGTTTTATTTTGTTAAATAAAGTTTTTTTTCTTGACTTGTTATTCGTCAAGACTTTTATTTGTCCTTGTGTATTTACTAGATAGGTTTTATTCGGCATATTATTCTATATAGGCTATATTAGGCAGAGTATTCTACTCAATCTTGTGTACTTCTTCTTGATCCTTCTGTACATGGGCGTATATAAAAACAATTTCGGGGGGGGGGGGGGGCTGAGACCATTTCCAGGGTATGGAATACTAAATATTTAGAGCTTGGAATAGTTTTAGCCAACTAAAACGCTATTACACGTAAAATAAAATATGTTTTATGAACTAAGTGATCTTATTTAATTTATTTTTAAGGGTTTTACGAGAAGTTTTTATCATCAATTCAAAATTTCGGGAGGGGCTGCAGCCCCCTCAGCCCCCCCCCTCATATACGCCCATGCTTCTGTATCCTCTAGAAAGGCTTTATTAGGCATATTTTGTATTGATTTATAGAGCTTTGCTTTAGAATGAGAGCCAGATTCTGTAATTTCCGCTTCTGTGTAAAAGTTAGCTACTGTCGGTGTCCCTGACGCCTTAATATCACTTTTATTCGAGATGTTCGAGAGGATTTTGACAATTTTCAAGAGATATATAAAAAAATAAGTTTATTTCTTTTCTAAGCTTATCAAATGGCACTAGGGACATGAACGGAATCTCCATATGGAGAACCCGCTTATGAGGTTGACCTCATGACGCAATCCGGAAGTGCCGACTAGAAACTTTCACGTTTCAGACCCTATAGATCACGAAAATGTAGGTGGCCCAAATTTGTATATATATATATATATATATATATATATATATATATATATATATATATATATATGCTTGTGAGTCGCGCTTCAGCCATTGAACAGTGAAGTTGTGTTTTATTAGCTCTCGCTATTGTTCAATTGTTCAGTGTTACATTGAGCCTCTAATTAGACTAAACTTGCTCCAATGGTTAGTTAATAATTGAGTGTACATTATGTGAATTTTCCTCGGAATTCCTCTACAATAACAACTTGTAGTAAGTGAGTAAAGTTGCAATATTTATTGTGATTTCTCTGCCCTGCCTCACGGTAAGCGAGAGGTGGGGGCTATTCCTGTCTCTGCAGAACAGTCCCCCTCTACTAGCTGCCTCCCTAGCTAGCTCAGAAACTAGGGGCCTTCACGGGAATCAAAATACTCTTCCCGCATCACCTCTCTGGCTCAGGGCTAACGTCTTGGAGTCTGAGACTAAACAGTCCGAGTTCGAGGCTCCTGCTGGCGCCTATATTTTTTATTTGCAAAAAATATATCTATTTATATTTTTTCCTCGTTCATTTTTTTATAATAATTTATGGGAGGATTTTACCACATGGTAATGGCAAGCGGTGGTAAACGATCCAGGTCAGCTGGCAGCTCTCCACCTACGTCGCCCTCGAAGAATACGCGTTCTAGAAGGAAGATTACCAAGAAACAGGCTTTAAGAAATGAAAATTCGACTATATCAGCTGAAGGAACTCCTGGTACTTCAAAAACCAATGATGAGACAAAAGAAGAGTCTGCATTTTTCACAGCCAACCCATTCCAACCGTTACAGAAAGAGCAAGAAGAAGAAATGGAAACCGAAAAATCACTAGACAAAATCATGAGGCCTCCCCCCATATTTGTCAACAACATCAAAAATATAAAAATTTTCTGCACTCACCTAAATCAAAAAGTTAATTCACAAACATATACCTGCATAAATAGAACTAACACAACAAAGATATCTTGTACAACACCTGACACATATAGAGCAGTAATAAAATATTTGAATGACTCCAAGGCTCAATACCACACGTATCAACCGAAGGATGAACGTGCCCTACGAGTGGTTATAAGAAATCTCCATCCCTCCACTCCCTCAGAAGAGATCATTGAAGAACTTGCTTCGCTTGGCTTCAAGGCAAGGCAAGCCACAAACGTCATCGTCAAGAGATCTACTGAACAAGGAATGACGAAAGTTGCCTTACCTCTCTTCTTTGTGGACCTAGAACAGCAGCAAAATGTGGATAAAATTTACAACATTACCAGACTTTACCACACAAGGGTTCACGTCGAAAAACCATACCGCAAACGGGAGCCGGTACAGTGTACGAATTGCCAGTCGTATAACCACACAAAGGCATACTGTAAATACATTCCAAGATGCGTCAGGTGTGGAGAAAACCACAAAAGCCAGGAGTGCAACAAGCCAAAGGAAAGCCCCGCGGTGTGTGCACTGTGCTCTTTAAACCATCCGGCTAACTACAAGTGATGCCAAACATTCAAAAATCTAGAAAGATTGAGCAACACCCGGCAGCGAAACTACGGTGAGTTGCCCCCCCCGTGAAGGACTTCAACAACCCACCAGAAGAGTTGAAGCTGGAGTTTCTTTCGCACAACTCGCTTCTGGATCCAGTCAACAAGATCAACCAATTCTCAATGAGACAGCTCCTGCCGACCAACATCCAGGCAACGAGTCAACACCAACTCCAAGACGGGCCACTCCCTTCATTCCACCACCAACCTCCTCCAATGACATCACTTCCCTCCTTAATACCTTCCTAACAGACTTCAGATCCCTTATTAGCCCTCTCATTACCCTCCTTAATACCATAGTCACTCACCTGCTCCCAACCCTTTCAAAATGATTCCCTCTCCCACACATAAATCCTTGTCCATCCTACTTTGGAATGCTAATGGCATAACAAATCACACAAACGAACTGACTACATTACTACAAGACAAACGTATAGATGTCGCACTCATCACAGAAACAAGACTTACCAAAAATAAACATTTACGAATTCAGGACTACAACACTTACCGTACTGACCACCCAGACGGTAAAGCCCATGGAGGATCTGCTATCCTTATACGAAGAACCTTATCCCATCATTCTCGTCCCACCAATCCCACAGATTCGCTCCAAGCCACCACTATCAATATCTCAACATTTTCATTTCCAATTTCCCTGTCAGCTGTTTACTGTCCTCCTAATAAACCTCTAATAGAATCAGAAATCCTAGATCTTCTAGAATCCCTTGTTACCAAATTCCTTCTAGGAGGTGATTTAAACGCCAAGCATCTTCAGTGGGGTTCAAGGGTAACCAACTCCCGTGGTCGTACCCTACTCTCTGCACTCTCCTCAAAGCACTGCTCAACCATTTCTCCAAACTCCCCAACATACTGGCCTACCGATCCAAACCGTATTCCCGATCTAATAGACTTCTTTGTTTCCTTTGGCCTTACATCTGTCTTCACCTCAATAGATTCCCTAGATGACTTATCCTCTGACCATAGTCCTTTAATCCTTACACTGTCGCTACAACCCATTCCAAAGCCCCAACCCCCTTCCTTAATCACTGGACCAATTGATTGGAACCTCTTTCGATCACTCCTTGAAGACACCATCAACCTCAATATTTCCCTTAAAACCCCTGAAGACCTAGATATAGCAGTCCAACAATTCACAAACTCCATTCAACAATGTGCATGGAAATCCTCCCTTCCTAAACCCCATCATCAACCAATCCCAGCTGAAAGTCCTTTACCCCAATCCCTAAGAGACCTAATATTATCCAAACGCCAAGCACGAGCTCTGTGGCAGAGAACTCGCCATCCCTCCGACCGTCGCTCTTACAATCAATTATGCCGATTAGTAAAGCGACAACTAATCCAACATCGTTCCGAATCCTTTAATTCCTACCTTTCATCTCTATCAACTTCCGACAAATCCCTTTGGACAGCCACCCGTAAAATCCTGAAATACCATCCTGTATCTCCCCCTCTTCGCCGAGAGGACGGCACATGGGCCGCCTCCGACGAAGAGAAATCCGAGCTATTTTCCAATCACCTAAAAAGAACATTTACTCCTCATCCCCCTCCTGAACCTGATTCCCATTTCCCTGAATTAGATGATTTCCTACAATCCCCACTTCCTCTCTTCCTTCCACCAAATGCAGTTAATCCATCTGAAGTTAAATTTCTAATATCCCGATTGCCATCCCGAAAATCCCCTGGTTACGACCTCATCACCTCCAGAATCCTTAAACAGCTTCCAACCAAGGCCATTGTATTCCTCACCTACATCTACAATTGCATCCTCCGAACAACCCATTATCCCATACTCTGGAAATTCTCAATTGTAGTTCTGTTTCCTAAACCTGGTAAGCCTCCTAACAATCCTTCCTCCTACCGCCCCATAAGTCTTCTCCCTATATTTTCCAAATTATTTGAAAAGGTTTTATTAAAGCGCTTACTTCCTATCCTTAATTCCCAAAACCTCATCCCATCCCATCAATTCGGCTTCCGCTCCCAACACTCCACAGTGCAGCAAGGGCTTCGTGTTGTTGATCTCATCTCCTCATCCCTCGAGCGAAAAGAGTATTGCACGTCTGCCTTCTTGGACGTTGCCCAGGCATTTGACCGAGTCTGGCATTCAGGCTTACTCTTTAAGCTCAAAACCCACCTTCCCAGCACCCTTTACCTAATCCTTTGCTCCTACCTCTCAGACAGGTTTTTCCGAGTCCGGCATGGAACAGCCTACTCAGATTATTGCCCTGTGGAAGCGGGAGTTCCTCAGGGTAGTGTCCTTGGTCCTATCCTTTATACCCTTTATACAGCTGACATTCCAACACATCCTGATACCCTCCTGGCCACGTATGCAGATGATACGGCCATCCTTTCGCCCCACATAAATCCAGACACAGCCTCCCAGAACCTACAAACCCATCTAACCGAAATTGAACAGTAGTGTAAGAAATGGCGCATCAAAATAAACGTCGAAAAATGTCACCAAATAACCTTTACCCTTCGACGTAAAACCTGCCCTAGTGTTTCCTTCAACGACAATCCTTTACCTATAACCAATACCATCCGATACCTTGGGTTTTACCTTGACTCTCGATTGACTTGGAACGCACACATTAAACTCAAACGACAAGAACTCAATCGACGATTCGGACAGCTATACAGACTACTAAACCGATCATCACACTTAACCGTACATAACAAACTAACTGTCTACAACTCACTAATAAAACCTATCTGGACTTATGGAATAGAACTTTGGGGGACAGCCAAGCATTCCAACATCCACCGAATCCAAACATTCCAATCTAAAGTTCTACGTACCATAGTCAATGCTCCTTATTATGTTACAAATCGAAACCTCCATAATGACCTAAATATCCCTTTTGTCCAAGATATTATCCCTAGCCGCTTCTCATCCTTCCATAGCAAATTAATCAATCATCCTAATCCTATAGCCCAATCCTTATCCAGCACAAATCATCCTTCCTCTCCACCAAGACGGCTTAACAGGAAGTGGCCCCGAGACTTACTTAGGCAGTGAAGTGTCGTGGAGTGAACAAAAACAACTATCCGTGGAGTGATCAAAGAAATTATAATTGTATAAATGAGAGTGATATCTGTGGATATTTTCTCTCCTCATGATATCACAGCCCACTTCTCCTTCGCCTCCAATCCTCCTAGGCTATGGTTGGATGGCGTAAGGTAACTCCAGGTCATCCTAGAATCCTTCCTAACAAGGAAGGCATTCGGTTGACAACTGGAGACACCTGAGGCGTGAGCAAGTAACATGTATCAAATTACATAATACAATTGAATTGTAGATTGTGATGTTCTAAAATAAAATAAATTAAAAAAAAAAAAAAAAATATATATATATATGCTTGTCTGTTCGCGCTCTAGCTAGCTCAAAAATGGTCCGATTTTAACAAAATTTGGCATAAAAATCTGTCGTCTAATTTGAAAGGTCAAGTTCGTTAACCAGCAGAATCCGCCCACTAGAGGATAGTGTTTGGGGCGAAATTCGCGCAAAACAAATCGTAACGCTTACGTTTTTGAGTTTATATGCTTGCAGGTACTCGTTTTATAGGTATCTTAACATAAGAAAACTAATGAAACCATTTATAAGGCGATATCTGTAATTGTTCCTGAGAAAAGTGGAATCAATGTTTTTGTAAGTCATTATATTTTTGTGAGTACTTAGAATCGCGAAATTCAATTGAAATATTTTCTACAACTTGGAAATTAATCCCAACTAAGATGGTTAAATTTTGGTTATATTTGGAGTTAAGGAAGTATGCGAAAAAAATGATTTTATTAATAGACATGAAAAGTTTTCGGGTCTTCATACATTTTTCGTAAATATCTCGATAACGGTTGGGAAATCGTGCTAAGTGGAAGGTGGCCATTCGAATGCTTACTAAATTCTCTACAAAAAAGGATCTGAAGCAATATTCGATGGGGCAACGTCAATCAGAGATATAAGAGCTTAAAACTTAAAAAGTGTTTGTTTTGTTGTTTTGAAAGGGATTTTCTCTTTGTTTATCTCACTTTTTTATTGGTTGTTTCTTGTTTTAAATTGTATTTATCAGTAAAATTAGTATAGTAGTAAAATAAGCTAAGAAACGGTGATAATAAGTTTGGAATGGCTGTGGTAATCAAGATGGCAGTGGCTAATCATGATGAAGTAGGTTGTTTTGACTTCTCCTGTCTATATAACCTTCCTCATAGCCTCTAACTGAAGTTACCGTTATTTCTTATTTTGTAGAAAGATTTAACCCACGACAGAATGGAATTTTATTCGCCATGAAGCTTATATTTACGGTTGATTATAACAGTAAAACGAATTTGCTAGTAAAACAAGATACTTAAAATGACAACAAATTTTTGGTTGTTTAGAATAGAGCCTTCTCAGCAGTAGTCAAAGACACATAATTGTATTGACTTATACAGATTAAGAATTATCCGTTTCTGAGTAAGTTGGCTACTGTCAGTTTCCTGTGATTTGTGATGCTAATTTATTCCATTTCTTTGAGAGGTATGTAACCGCGCTAAGATGATGCAGTTTTGACTGTTTTATCGCCTAGCAACGATAATAACAATAAATAAATTTTTACAAGCTCATAACCTATACATTTTTTCCAATGAGTAAGGCCTGACCCAGGCCCGGGACAACAGTTTTCGCCTTTTTTTTTCTTGGAGCCCACAACATTTTGAGTGATATACTCCTATGTGCTTCATTTAAATGTATGTGTTTTTTTTCTCTCTCTTTTTTGTGCTCATTATAGATTATAGAAAAGAGACTGTTTGTGAAAAAAATTGAAAAATTACTTAATCATTTTGAACACTAATTTTTTCAAGATATCTTGTTCATTGTATCGAATTTCTGACCCTTTTCAACTAAAGAGTTAACTGTATAATGTTTAATAACTTATATTACAGATTTTTTAAACTTACTTTGCAATAAATTCCCCTTTCTAAAAAACTTTTTAATTTAAAGGTATTGAGATGGCTACGTACTTTCCAAAGAGAAGGCTCTTGGCCTGCAGGCCAATTTTTTTTTTTTTAATACTAAAAAACTATGAAAACTTTTATTGACATATTATTATTAGTAGAATGTATTTCTGAAAAATATTTTTTTTAAATTTTATGGACAGAGATATGAACATAAGAAGGAAAAGGAGGGCTCCAAAAGCCTTCCCAGGGTCATCCTAGGGTTAAGTCAAAATGTTAAACCATTTTCAATTATATTTGGAAACACTAAATTTTTTGCTTCAAGGTCCCAGAGACAACGAGCCACCTTGAAGGTTTCTTCAAACGTTCTACATTCATTAAAAACTAAGATTTATAAATTTTGGTTTGTTGGCACAAGAAAAAATATTTGAAAAAAATAATTTTGTGCTTTTTGGATATTTTATTATTACAAAAATATTTAGAAATCATAATGACTTCTGTGGAAATATCTTTAGAACAACACAAATAACAATAATTTCTTGCATTGCTGCATTTCTTCTGAATACTTTTTGCTTATAGACGACCTACTATTCACGAAATTAGAAGGAAAAGAATCTACTGACTGTAAGTTACATCTACATAAGTTTGCTGTAGGTTTTGAAGAAGATCAAGGCAGCAGTGGCTTCTTACGAGGCTAGCTGCTCATGGATCTCCCTAGAGAGAACCATGCAGCTCAAACCAACCTTTGCTAATGTAACTCGTCGTAATAAACAGCCTTCCGTAGCAGTGCCTAACAAGGATCAGGGAATACTCTTCCCTGCTTTGGATGACACGCCTATATCCAAATGTATTTATGCAACAGGTGAACTTGTTGGTCCGAGTAACATCTTGTTTGCAACCAGAATATCCAACAACCGCATTTCCATTTTCCTCTCAAGTCTCAAATGTGTTGATGAATTTATTTCTAACCACAAAGGAATTACCATCAATAATGAATTTGTTCCTGCTCGCCGACTAATTATACCTTCTAAACGCCTAGTTATATCAAATGCCCCACCGTATATATCCCATGAAATAATAGAAAAAAGGTTAAACGATTTAAAGATAACCTTGCTCTCACCTGTTAGCTTTCTTAGAGTTGGTTTAAATGAGAAATCGTATTCACACGTCCTGAGCTCTAGGAGGCAAGTGTTTATAAAAGATGAAAATACAGTCATTCCATCATCTGTTTTAGTTCAGTTTGAAGGAGATACTTACAGGATATTTCTAGGTGATAATGACACCAAGTGCCTGAGATGTGGTGAAATGGGCCACATCAGTACTAAATGTGGATACTCTAGAAATAAAAATAATGATGCAGTCTCCAGTCGAACCACTAATCTCCCTGTGAACTCTGACTCTTCCAACAGGGAAAACCTCATCAATACATTTCTGATCAAAGGTCCATCCAATTTACAGCCATCTTTAACACAAAACCCCAAAATTTTAAATTTAAATGAGCCGATTTTAAACACCAATATTGGTGATAATGCGGTAGAGCAGAAACTTACCGCAGCAAAGAAATCAGATGTCCTGAATTCTGCAATACACCCTAACACGAGTTCTACTCCAGAACCTAAATCACATCTACAAGTCTCTCAATTAAATATAATAACCCGAACATTAGATTATTCCGGAGAAATTCTACAGAATGAGGAAACGAAAGGTTCTCCCAGACACTCTGAAGTACCAATCCAAATAAACGTAAATAATCTGAATAACAGTTCAGAACAATCTACGCCCTCCCGAGTTTTCAGCCTTGAAGAAGTGAAGCCTTTCATAGAGGAAAACAACTCAAAATATCCAATAACATTCTCTCAACTTGAATCTCTACTGCAGATAACACTTCAGGAGAAGAACGTACAAGATGTTATTTCAGAATTCACTACAGATGTAAATGGAATTTTCCAAATGCTTATTGATACACGAAGAAACATTCGCAAGAATAGATCTGCGAAAATCAGAATAACCAAGCTGCTTAAATCACTAGGTGTATCGAAGGACATTCAGAATTCCTCTACACCAGAGCCTAGTTCTTCTGATCGAAAACATACTCGGGGGAACGATTTCAATCACTAATAGTCAAAATTTAATCAACATATGCTTTATTTCAAAATATATTTTAACAAATCTTTCAGTTATTTTTTACATCATGACAAATAATTCAAAATTACATATTCTCCAGTGGAACTGCAACGGTTTCTATAAACAATACGAGTACCTAAAATTACTAATAAATGAAAAACAACCCCATGTTTTTTGTCTACAAGAAACACATCTACAACCTTCCACGAAAACAAACCTTAAAGAGTCGCAAATATTTCGAAAAGATCGAGCAAACGCTTCGTCATCCTGGGGAGGTGTCGCTGTTTTAATTTAAAAAACCATCTCAGGAAAAGAAATACAAATTAAAACCCATCTGGAGGCAATCGCTGTTCAAATACATACTCCAGACCCAGTCACGATATGTAACATTTATATAGCCCCAAACCAAGATTTCTCTTCTAATGACTTACATCATATAATGAATCAGCTTCCGAAGCCAGTGGTGTTCGTTGGCGATTTTAACGGACATAGTCAGATTTGAGGATCAAAGCTAAATGATTACCATCACAGAGGAAAGAGAATTGAAAAATTCCTAGAAAATGAACCATCTCTTACCCTAATGAATAATGGATCGCCTACTCATTTAGACAACAAGAACGGATCGTTCTCAGCAATTGATATTTCTTTCATTGACTCTCGGCACGCATTAAAAACGGAATGGACGGTAGAAAAGCATCTGTTTGGGAGTGACCATTTCCCAATTTCGATGTTCATAAATATAGATAGAGACTTGCAAAATTATGTTTCTACTAAGTGGAAAATAGAAACAGCAAATTGGGAACATTTTCGAAACATAATTGAAGTAGAGTTAGATCGAAGCATACCAATTGTTTTGGATAGTCCTGTACAGGAAAAAGTAGACTACTTTACAAATCTATTAATTTCTGCAGGAGAACTATCAGTTGATAAAACGACTCCTTCACAGGGAAAATGCCGAGTCCCTTGGTGGAACGAATCGTGCAAAATTGCTATTAAAGAAAAAAAGAGAGCTCTAAATAAATATAGAAAAACAAAAAACCTCGAAGATTTTTTGGCCTTCAAAAAGTTGAGATCAGTAGCTAAAAGAGCGATAAAGGAAAGCAAGAGAACTTCGTGGAGAGATTATGTCTCATCAATTAATTCTAGCAGCTCGATGAAAGAAATGTGGAGTAAACTCAAGAAGATACAGGGCATTAGAAACAAAGATCCTCTGCCAGGAATTCTTGTGGAAGGGAATTACATCATGGACAAATCAATAATAGCTAACAAGATCGCCGAGAACCTTTCGAAAATATCGCTGAACGAAAATTATCATCAAAATTTCTTATTGCATAAAAACGAAGAAGAAACCCGTGATATTCCAATAGAATCAGACAATTCAGAAGATTTCAACTGTCCACTAACACTGCTGGAGATGAGACGAGCCTTATCTTCTTGTAAAAACAAATCTTCACCTGGTCCTGATCTAATACCGTACATATTTTTAAAGAATTTACCCCCTACTGGAGAAACTTTCCTTTTATCAGTTTATAACCAAATTTGGCTGCAAAACACATTCCCAGAATCTTGGAAAAAGGCATCTGTTGTTCAATTGTCAAAATCAAAGGACAGCTCGATCTTAACAATCTAAGGCCGATATCACTCATTTCTTGTCTGTCAAAAGTTTTAGAAAAAATCGTAAATAACAGATTAGTATTTCGCCTCAATAAATTTAACTTGATCAGCTCCTTTCAATGTGGCTTCAGGAAATTTCACTCAACTATTGATCAGATGGTAATGCTTGAACACCATATCCAAACAGCCTTTTCGAAAAATTCACATCTAATAGCGATATTTTTCGATATTCATAAAGCATACGACAAAATGTGGAAACATAAAGTGATCAAACAACTAGTAAACTGGGGTTTGAAGGGAAGATTAGTTCAATTCATAAAAGCTTTTCTGGAACATCGGACGTTTCAAGTTTTAGTGTCCGGAAAATACTCAAACACATTTCCTTTAGAAAATGGGACTCCCCAAGGATCAGTTTTAAGTACTACGCTATTCCAAGTTGCAATAAATGATATCACCTCGACTCTGAGACCTGGGGTCCTGTGCTCCTTGTATGCAGACGACTTCGCTATCTATATGAGCAGTGATTCTCTAGAATTCATAAAAATGAAGCTACAAGGTACGATTAATAACTTGGAAAAATGGAGTGATACTTCGGGATTCACATTTTCTGATGAAAAGACAAAGTGTATACATTTCTGCAGAAAAAGAAATTGTAAAATGAACCCTGGTTTTACAATGTTCAACAAACACTTATCGTATGTCGATAATTTCAATTTTTTAGGCCTCCAAATTGAAAAGAAGCTGAATTGGATCTGTCACATCAAAGAAATTCGGAAGAAATGTACAAATAGAATCAATTTCTTAAAAACTCTAGCGAGTACTCGATGGGGTTGTGACAGGAAAACTCTGCTGTACATTTATAGGACTTTAATCAGATCTGTCTTGGACTACGCCTCTCAAATATACAGTTCTGCTAGTCCTTCTGCCTTGAAAATGCTTGACAGCATACACAGTGCCGGCATTAGGCTAGCTTTGGCTGCATTTCGTACATCGCCCGTAGAGAGTATGCATATAGACAGTGGTGAACCTCCTCTATCTGTAAGAAGAACGATTTTGTCGTTATCGTATTATGTAACAGTAACAGGAGTCAGTAATCATCTTGTCCAACAAAATATACTGACTAATAACAATAATCAGTTGAACAACCTCACACCTTCGAATACGTTCAAAAGTCGAGTTGAGAAATACTTACGCCAAGAAAATCTATTACTCCCTGAAATATGTAAGATAGAGGCAGCAAATCTACCTCCTTGGTGGATTCCCAAGATTTCCTGCAATATTTCCTTGTCACGTCACCAAAAAGACTCTACACCTGCTAATGTGTACAAAACCTTGTTTTTAGAAGAGATCAATAAATTCTCAGACCACTTCAAGCTGTTCACAGATGCATCAAAAATAGATCAAGTAGGATGTGCTGTCGTGTCTTCTTCATTCACAAAACGATTCAGACTACACGAAACTAATTCAGTGTTTTCTAGTGAACTCTATGCTATCTTACAAGCCTTAAAAATCGTAAAAGAATCGAAAGAGAAGAAGAATTTGATCATCACCGATTCACTAAGTTCAATAAAGGCAATCATGGCAAGAGATACCACTCATGGATTTCTACAGAAGGTTCAAGAATTATGCTTTCAGTGCAGTCACCAGGAAATATCGTTTATGTGGGTCCCATCACATTGCGAGATTACACTAAACGAACTAGCAGACCAACAAGCTAATTACGCACGAACAGAGACAGAAACAACCATAATTAATGAAGCAACAAAAGAAGACGTCAAGAGTCATTTGAAAAATGTCGTAAGATCAAAATGGAACCTCACATGGTTCGGAACCCAACGTACCCAAATCGCAAGAATCAAAAAGACTACAGAGACTTGGACAACAGCTCATCGACATTCAAGACGAGAAGAGACCGTTCTGACAAGACTGAGAATAGGGCACACTGCACTGACCCACAGCTACCTACTTAACAATCTCTATCACCCGACGTGCACCACATGTGAGACACAAAACACTGTAGAACATATACTAATACACTGCCACAAATACGACCACATCAGACTAACTCTCAAGATATCCGAGACACTGCAAGACGTTTTACAAGACGACGAACTGACAATTCGAAAACTCCTCACGTTTCTTAAAACAATCAACATTTACAAAGACATTTGACTTTTAACTGACCGCACTGCCAATGACCCAGCAGGGTAGAGGCAGTATAATGAAATAAAATAAATAAAACAATAATTTGAGGTAAGCACGTCCAAAAACTTCCCAGAAACTTTACCTTTTTTTTTTTAAATTTTATATATAACTTTTTTTTTTTGTTCTTTAACCAATAAAACCTGTCTATTTGTAGGAGTTGAGTTTACTCTTGACCCAAATTATTAATTTACCCTTATTAATTGAAATGTCTTTTATATTGGCATTAAATTGAAAATAAAAAGTCCTCACTTTGTGGTTTCTGCTGATTATTGGGATTTATTTATTCTGTTTATGTAATTTCTCAAAGAAAAGGTCTGTAGATCATAACTACTCTATGGACTTATGGATAGAATAGTTAAAAATCACAAAAATGTTATTATGTTCTCGGTTTTGAATATAAATTTCAAAGTATGAAAAATCATTTCTCCACTGTAATTCTTCTTGTCTTGTGAAACAGAGGAAGGAGCCAGCGAACATCTGCCTGGAATCGAAATAAAAAAGGAAGAAGAAAGGACTGAAGAAAGTCTCCCATCCACTTCAGGTTAGCTCATTCTCTAATTGAAAGTGATAAGTCACCTTCATTATTTTCTATTTTATAAGAATTCGACCATTTAACGAGCAAGGGCCGATTACGCGGCCCCTGCCCTTGGAAATTTAAAAATGACACGAGTGAGGCAGGATTGGTTCCAAAGCATCTCGCGAGATTCAGGGGTATGCCAGAAAATAGTACTGGGTGCTCTCAGGCCATAGGAGGCGAGATATGACGAAGGTGACCGAATATTCGGCCCTTTCCCGTCCCTGCTCCCCGGTCGGTCAGTGTTGGCAGTGTGAATCCCTGGATTGCTCATCTTCTCCAGAAATCTTTTCAAAGTAAGTAATAATTCTTTTTTAAATTCTAGATTAGTAAGAATTTGATCTTAATTTAAATAAGCATGTCACCTACATGTTATTCATGGATTCGTCTCATAAGTGCCTTGTTTTCATGAGTCTCTGGATGGAAAAAATATTTTTTTTGGGATTCCTTATGAAATTTTCTTTTCAATGATCATTGTAAGTATTTAAGGAAAGCACTTTCTGAAATGATATTGTGGGCTAGATGATCCAGCGAAATCAAATTATAGAGGGAAGCAATAATAAATAAAGAATTTCGAATTATTCAGAGAAAGGTTGTAGATTTTTTCTTTTGTTTTCATGCAGTTATTTTTTCGGTTACCAACCATTTTTCCCTTTTTAATAAATAAATAATCACTCTTCACGAAAACTAAGCAATCCCCGTGGCTTATACTCTAAAGGCAGACTCAAAATCTCCTAAAAGGAAGCTCGTATTACACAACTCACAAGATTTTTTATTTGTAGAATAATAACACAACAACTATAATTTCTTCATTTTTTCAGCTACAAAAAAAAAAAAACAGGATGACGGATCTCCGGAAGTGAAGTGCGCTTTGAAAAAGTTGGTCAACATTTACCTGTGAGATTGCCATCAAAGGAACGAAGGTGCGCAAAATGTTCGATGGACAAAAAGAGGACACGGTCCCAAATTGGATGCATAAAGTGTGATGTGGCCCTCTGCCTTGATTGTTTTATACCTGATCATATTCCACAAAAAAAAAAAAAAAAAAAAATGTTTTTTTTTCAATTTTATGTACATATTTAGGCCTAAATTATCTGTATTATTTGACTTTTTTCTCAATTATTATAATTATTCTTTTATTGAATTTTACACTATAATTTCTTACTAAATAAAATCTTTTTATTTTCGTGGTAGGCGGAAGGTCAAATAATAAAAACTTCACCATACAGTATCACCAACTTTATTCCGTCCCTACATGTTTCACGCCTTTTTTGGTGCCTCTTCAGGGGGAAAGTTACATATATAAAACTTACAGCCTCAATCTGAGCAGGATAACCTTCCACCAGAAAGAATCCAACATGGCGAAATATAATCAGCTGATCTATAATCGATTTGTCAAACATTTAAAATTTATTTATTTATTCTTTTAAGATTAAAATTTAAAATTAATTTCCAGAAGAAATATAGTCATAAAAATTAAAACCATCTTCCCACCCTCTAATTAAAACAAATTTTTCCTTTTTGTCAAATAAATTGATAAAAATCGCATTCAAATGTAATATTTCAGTTTTTTTATTTATCACTTTTTTCCTATTTTTTATGATATGGATATATTTGATTTTTTTTTTTTTTTTTACGGCGCATCTACAACTTGGCCATTAGCGCCGTGCTATCTATAGGTTGCCACCCTTTTATAATGCCAACAGCACGTGGTCGGTCACCCATTCAGGTACTGACCACGCCCAACGTTGCTTAACTTCGGTGATCTACGGGATCTGGTGTATTCAACGATATGGATAGTTTCCTTAATTCTTCTTTTCATTCTATTTCTTTCTTTACCTAATCTGCTAATATTTTCAAAATCAAAACTATGTTTATATTTTATAGCATGATAAGCCAACGCTGTCTTATTCTCTCCTTTATCAATACTTTGCGCATGCTGTTTAATTCTTTTTTCGAAGTAGCTGTTCCGATTACCCCACATATGATTTATCACAGCCATTGCAGTCAATTTTGTAGATATTGTATTTAGTTTCCCTTAATTTTAATTTATCTTTAATATGACTAAAGCTACTTTTTATTCTGTTATCATATTTCCTAGATATCCTGCCTATATCCTTACATATCGTCGATACAAAAGCAAACTAACGAATATGAAAAAATTCATCTTTCATTGTCCATCTTTAATAATTTCTGCTGGTCTTATTTACGGCAAATTCTTCAATCTGACTTCACTCTATTAAAGGGAAAGTATTCCACTATGAAAAGGTCAAACCTGCCGAATATTGGACTATCCAAAAAAAAGTTATGAATAAATACTTTTCCACTCTGAAAAGTGGTGATTAAACAATAAAAAAACAAAAAAACAATTGAACGCGATGTCACCGAAAGCCGAATTATTTTTATTCTAAAAGCCTTAAGAAAGATGCGTATTTTCTTTTTTTATTCATTCTGATCCGACAACTCAATCCTGAGATATAAATAATCAAAGCAATTTCGATTTTCTTTTTTTTATTCGACGGGGGGGTGTGAATTCAGAGCTGAAAATTTGGCTTTAGGCCACTTTTAAGGGACTAGTTTGATCCTCCAAATTTCAAGCGAAAACCTTTCTGGGGCCGACAACCCATGCTTACCCGGCTACGGCCTTTGTAATTATATACTAAAAACTGTAATTAGACAGTTCATTAAGCCTATATAGTTTCTATTCCATTAAGTTATGTTCCAATTTAAACTATTCCATGTTCCAATTTATAATATCACCGTTAGCTTTATAAATTCTAATAATTAATTACTGCCCTTTTACTGTAATATTAATGCATGGTTCAATTTGTTGTTAGCACCTGATGATGGCACATTTGTGCTGAAAGGCCTAGTGCAAAATAAAAAGTGGGAAGACTGAATTTTGTTTCACCTTCTGGGATATATATATTAATTCTTCTGAATATGACCCAATATATATTTTTTTCTTGTTCTTTTATGGCAGAGGGTTGATAAAGCAGAACACCATTCGTTTTTATTCAACTACTTTATTCTCTCTATTTTGCCCGACTTGTTTCGTGCCTATATATATATATATATATATATATATATATATATATATATATATATAAATATATACGTGTGTGTGTGTTGGTATTCAAAGTGGTAATCTATAGAGGAAAATATACTTTAAACTACGTCGGTCCATTAGAAGGGGTGGGGGGTACTCCGGACTTGCATTGCCAATTCACCACTACCAGCCGTAATTTTGGTTATATTTCAACAAAACTCAGTACTCGTAGTGGTAATATAAAGAGAAAAATTGGTTTTAACAATAAACTAAATTGGTTCATTAGGAGGGGGGGGGGGGGGGGGGGTACTCTGGACCCAAACTACTAATGTACTCATACCTGTGGTAATTTCAGCTGTTTTGTAACGAAACTTGTTATCTGATGAGAAATAAGTGTTGTAAAAATGAACTAAATTGGTCTATCGAAAAGGAGGGTTTACTTTGTACAATGTTTCTATAGGATTAGCCCGCCAGTCATAGTTTCGCAAAGCTGCCGCTAGGAGCTCTTCCTACAACTAGCGGGACTGTATCCCATTCCTGCGTCAGATCAAAATTCAATAGAGCAGAACTATTCATGTAATAGTTTTATTTATGTAGGTTATTTAAAGCATAATATTCAGGAATGCAGTCTACACTACCCAAAATCAGAGGAAATTGCTTAGTTATGCAGCTCCTGCGCGACGGATTTATTTTAAGAGTATCATCTAAAGTTTGTACTACCTTATCCTTGGCCCCTTTCACGAGATTCTCACTCAAATCTTTTTTTAAAAAATAAAGCACTTGTCACTGGACATTGTGAAAACACTCGAAAACTACGACAGTAGCAGTGAACGAAGTGTGTAACTGAGGAGAACCGCTAAGCGCTTAGGCATGAAGACTTGCGGTTGGAGCCTATCCACACAAATCTGGAGACCCGGACGTCCAGGCGCTGAAGATTAATTGATTCACTAAAAGAGTAAGTTACATTGATTCATTTACTACTTTTTGCTTTTTTTTTTTTTTTTTTACAAAAATGACTGTGTTCTCCTATCTTTCAACGCTCTTTTGCGTGGAAACTTCGCGATGAACGTAAATATTTTTGGGGCCATAAATTGTAGGCAATTGTGTCCTTTTAGCGCGGTTCCTCCCTCCCCCATAGGGAGGAACCCCGCTTATAAGGTTGATCTCATGACGCAATCCGGAAGCGCCGAATAGAAAATTTTGTGTTTCAGAACCCCTAGAGACCGAAAATGATAGTGGTTAAAATTTGTGTATATATATATATATATTTGTCTGTTTGCTCTCTAGCTCCCAGACAAATGGTCCGATTTTGATTAAATTTGGTACAAAAATCTTTCGTCTAATTTGAAAGGTCAAGTTCGTTAACCAGCAAAATCCGCCCACTGGAAGTGGCGTTTGGGGCAAAATTCGCGCAAAAAAATCGTAAAGCTTACGTTTTTGAGTTCATAAGCTTGTAAGTACTCGTTTTATATGCTTCTTGGCCTAAGAAAACGAATGAAACCATTTTCAAGGCGATAGCATTAAGTGCTTTTGAACAAATTGAAAAAATAGTTTTTGAATCCCATTTTTGGTTTGGGTACTTAGAATCATGGGATTCAGTTGAAACATTTTCTGCGTGTTCTAATTTCATTAAAACTACTATGTTGAAATTTTGGTTACGTTTGGAGTTAAGGAAGGGTTAGAATAAAATATTTTATTAACAGACATAAAAAGTTTTGGTAACTTAGTTTACTTTCTTTAATATCTCGAAAAAGGTTGAGAATCTTGGTAAACGGAAGAATACCATTAGAAAGCTTACTTAATGCTCTACAAAAAAGGTTCTGATGAATGTTTTGATTAGGCGATGTCAATCGGAGAAATAAGTGCTTAAAACTTTAAAGTAATTGATTTCGCTTATTCAAACTGTTCTTTTTGTCTGTTTTTATTCCTTGTTTTTTAATTGCTAATAGTTGGATAATGTATTTGACAATAAAACAGGTTAAGGAAAACAATTTATTGTTAGAAATACAGCTTTCAAGAGAGATTCGAAGAGCTTGACTATATACAACTGCCTAGCGGAGGCCTTTCTGGGGTTGGCCGGCCCGCTACAGGTAGTATCATAAATCAAGACCTTTCAAGAAAATCGGAACCAAAATAATAACTGTTTCTATTTTAATCTTTCCAAATGAGACTAGGGATAAGTACGGACCGCGCTACTTTTTTTATTTTTGTAATATCTTATGTTAGGAAAATGTATTTGTTTGTAAAACAGGATAGGTAAAATGAGACCAATTTTCTGGTGCTAGAAACAATGAAAAGTTTTGGGAACTTCGTATACTTTCATTAATATCTCAAAAACGGTTGAAAATCATGGGAAGCGAAAGGTTACCATTCGAAAGCTTACTAAATGGTCTACAAAAAAGGTTCTGAAGAAAGTTTTGAATAAGCGATGTCAATCGGAGTAATAAGCGCTTAAACTTTGAAGTAATTGATTTCGTTTATTCGAACGGTTCTTTTTGTCTGTTTTTATTCCCTGTTATTTTTTAATTGCTTATAGTTGAATAATGTATTTGACAATAATACAGATTAAGTAAAATAAGAAAAACAATTCATTGTTAGAAATATAGCTTGCCAACAGTAAGAGATTCCATGACGTCTTTTGAATATTTTCAATTGCCTTTATGCTGTTGGTTTTTTATTTTATTTTTTAATTGATTTTCTTTGTAGAATTATTACTATAGTAGAAGAACACAAAAAAATGTGAAAATTTTTGATATTTTTCAATGCATTGAAACGTATGAAATAGGTATCTCTAGAAGAGGATTCTGGGGTCTGGCGGACCCGACCTGGTAAAGTCATAAACCCCTTTGAACAAAGGGTGAATCAAATATTATCTGTTTCTATTCTAAGCTTTACAAATGACAAAAGGGATATGAACAGAACC
The DNA here is from genome assembly GCA_946811695.1 of Gonocerus acuteangulatus. Lineage (NCBI taxonomy): Eukaryota > Metazoa > Arthropoda > Insecta > Hemiptera > Coreidae > Gonocerus > Gonocerus acuteangulatus. The sequence continues at coordinate 115,830,007 of OX328125.1, forward strand.
GCGCTAAGATGATGCAGTTCCTGCGAGTCGGACTTTTTTCTTGGGTCTCGGAAAGGAAGCAAAATGAGATATATGCCAAATGACCTTTTTACTTTATCTTTTCAACCTGCATCGATTCCCGAAGTTTGGCCGTCTTCTGGGGGGGGGGGGGGGCACCCTGTATATATTAGATGGATTTCATTTCATTTTGTAAAATTTTTTAATTTTTTGAAGTACCTACATAAAGTTACTGATTAAAATAAACAAGATCCCAACATGAAATTTACACAAAACTGAGATAGAAATTTTTAAAAATGACTTTAAAATGTCAATTTTTATAACTAAGTCATGATATACATTACTTCAAACAGCATATAATTACTAACAAATGCTTTTTTCCAAACCTTTCTAGCTCATTTGGTTTGGGAGTTATGGTCTATTGTATGATCAAGTGTCTGTAAAAAAATGTGTTTTTTTAAAAACAAATTTTCATAACTCGAAAACTAAATATAAATTTCTAAAAATATGGATTTTCTAATTGATGTATGGGGTACTATTGATGAGCCAAATTTAAAAAAAATCAAAAAAACGTGAGAGATGAAACGTTGATATAATGACCCGTATTACATAATTTTTTTAACAGATGCCTCTCAAAAGAGCAGGCTGGGCGCTTTTAGTCGAAAACAAGGAAACTTGAGCCACTATAATGGCTGAATGCCCCATGGGAGTCGGGCTCAAGCCACTGTAGTGACAACGCACTTAAGGGTTAATATTCCTACTTCTCTAAATGTCTCTGGATGCAGTAAAGAGAGTAATTCTCACCAGGCTACTGACAAAGATACTACCAAGTGAGTATCGCACACACACACACACATATATATATATATATATATATATATATATATATATATATATAAAACTTATCCCTGCATGAGCCAGCTAAGCCATACTGAATTGAGCAGAACAAGCGGTTGCCTGAAGAAACTGTCTATGGAATATGGTGGATGCAGTTGTACCCATTCGAGCTGCAACAAAACCTTCCCATGAATATTCCGCTTTGGTGTCCATGTAGATGGCTCTCCTGGATTAACCCTTGACTTTTAGCGCTTAGGATGAGCATTAGTGGTAGGTTTTTGGTAGGAAACCAATAAAGCAATGCATGTCAAAATTGCAACTTTTACCGTGATTGGGGTCTTGGACACAGAATAACACAATAATACTAAATAAAAAAGTTTCAAAAAGTTAACAATAAAGTAATATTAAAGAGATTAAACCCAAAACCATTACCATTTTAGCATGTTTCTTCCCTCCTTCCATAGGAAGGAATTGCACTTATGAGGTTGACTTCATGACACAACCCAGAAATGCTGAATAGAAATTATTTCTATATAATCAGTTGTACAATTAATTATATATCCAATAATACAATTAAATTTGTAAAAAACAAACAGATAAAAATAAAATACAGAGGAAACCAAACAAATGAAATAGGAGGATTATTAAGAAAATAAAAAAAAAGTCTCAGTATGACACATATAATTATTATTTAAGTGTGCTCTGCTTCATTCAAAAATTGTTTCAAACCACAGTTCATGGTTTTGCTGTATAAGTGATGCTAATTCACAAAAATGTCACTAATTTTTAGAAACAATGCAAACAGATCAGCCCACACTGCATATTTACAGCAGACCTGCATGGCCTATCCAAGGTACTATAATACAGTGCACAGATTTGTTAAGTTGTTGACTTTCATTATATAACAGCAACCCGATTATCATAAAAAATGTACAAGAAATAATAAGACTAAAAGACCAACACACAATGATAAGGCTAGGCACACACGGGCCGGCCAGTCGATACTTGTGTAAGCACACATAGTCCTGCAAACAGCCAGCCGGTTGCTCCCCACTCCAAGCATTGCTTCCTCTTGGATAGCTTTTACTACCAGTAGTGGTCTAGATATGGAACTACCATATCTATTTATACTTAATTTAATTAATATATTCACCAATATTTTTATATTTGAAGGAAAATTAAACATTCCAAGATGAATTAATGCAATATTAAAAACGTCTGACTCGCAGGAACTGCATCATCTTAGCGCGGTTCCGTTCTTATGACTAGTATCATTTGGAAAGATTAAAATAGAAACAGTTATTATTTTGTTTCCACCTTTCTAGAAAGGTCTTGATTTATGATCTTACCTGGATGGGTCAGCCAACCCCAGAAAGGCCCACCCATCCAGGCAGTTGAAAAAGTCACAAGGTCTTCGAATCTCTCGCTATATTTCTGTCACAAGGTCTTCGAATCTCTCGCTATATTTCTGTCACAAGGTCTTCCAATCTCTCTCTATATTTCTAACAATAAATTGTTTTTCTATTTTACTTAACCTGTTTAATTTTCGAATACATTATCCAACTATAAGCAATTAAAAAATAACAAGGAATAAAAACAGACAAAAAGAATAAACGAAATCAATTACTTTAAGTTTAAGCACTTATTTCTTCGATTGACATCGCCTAATCAAAACTTTCTTCAGGACCTTTTTTGTAGAGGATTTAGTAAGCTTTTGAATGGTAACCTTCGGTTTTCCAAGATTCTCAACCGTTTCCGAGATATTAAAGAAAGTATACAAAGTTCCCAAAGCTTTTCATGTCTGTTAATAAAATATTTTATTCCAACCCTTCCTTAACTCTAAACGTAACCAAAATTACAACATAATAATTTTGATGAAATTCAAACATACAGAAAATGTTTCAACTGATTCCCACGATTCAAAGTACCCAAACAAAAAACGTCATTCAACTATTTTTCCAATTTTCTCGAAAACGGTTAAAGCTATCGCCTTAAAAATGGTTCCATTCGTTTTACTAGTCCAAGAAGCCTATAAAACGAGAACTTACAAGCATACGATGTAAGCGTACATATTTTTTTTGCACGAATTTCACTGCAAAAACCATGGTCTGGTGGACGGATTCTGCATGTTAACGAACTTGACCTTTCAAATTAGACGAAAGATTTTTGTACCAAATTTCATCAAAATCGGACAATTATTCGCTGACCCAGAGTTGGACATAACTTTATTTATAAATAAAAATACGAATTTATTCGTACTTCATATATTTGTGAATACAAATATAAATAAATTCGTACTTCATATATTTGTGAATACGAATATAAATAAATTCGTATTCATAAGTGTGAATACGAATTTATTTTTATTTATATATATTAAATATAAAAATACAAATAAAATTTTATCCGCAAATTTTTCTGCGAATAAAAATAAATTCACAGAAAAAATTGTAAATAATCACAAAAAATGTAAATATTTACAAAAAATCAAATGATTAAAAAAAAATTACATTAAAATATACGAATAAAAATTTATTCACATTATAATTTGTGAATAAAAATTTATTCACAATAAAATTCTCAAATAAATTATGAATGTATTCGTATTAAGATGATATTACGAAAGTTATTGAAGGTGCCGATTTTTTTTTTTTTTTAAAGGCGTTTAACGTCTAGGTTATTAGCGCCTAGATTTTTTGTTTAAGTCCACCGCGGGACCACCAGCCATGCTGCAGGGACACAATTTGTCATCTGTCCCTCCGTAAAAAAAAAAAAAAAAAAATCGGCACCTTCAATAACTTTCGTAATATCATTTTAATACGAATAAATCCAAAATTTATCTGCGAATTTTATAGTGAATAAATTTTTATTCACAAATTATAATGTGAATAAATTTTTATTCGAATATTTTAATGTGATTTTTTTTGTAATCACTTGATTTTTTGTAAATATTCACATTTTTTGTGATTATTTACAATTTTTTCTGTGAATTTATTTTTATTCGCAGAAAAATTTGCGAATAAAATTTTAGTTGTAATTTTATATTTAATATATGTGAATAAAAATAAATTCGTATTCACACTTATGAATAAGAATTTATTTATATTCGTATTCACAAATATATGAAGTACGAATAAATATATATATACACACAAATTTGAACCACCATCTTTTTCGGGCTCTAGGGGTTCTGAAACGCAAAATTTTCTAGTCAGCACTTCCGGATTGCGTCATGAGATTAACCTTATAAGCAGGGTTCCTCCCTATGGAGGGAGGGAGGAACTGCGCTAAAATGGCACCTATTACTATAACCTCACATTATATGGGGCGATTTCTCTTAACTGACTGTACCCCAGTCCCAATGACGTCGGATTACGTGGAGTCAACTGCACTTTCAAAATAGATTAGGTGTCATATCAGGACCACTATCGGGAGTAAAAGTTATCTACAAGGGGACAATCCTACCACTGCTAGGATTGGGCAGCGTCTCGCTGGCTATTTCACTAAAGCATATGGCCTTCTTCATCAAAGGTTCTCTACTGGCCGGCCGGCAAGTAGAGAAAACAGCCGAGGGTTTTTCACCCTTGGTCATTGGATAGTTGCCGGATGGTGATTTTGCTAGCTCCTGTGGCCTTATCAGTGTGTTTAGACATGATATGGCTCTTAAGATGTGCAGCCTTAAATGTTTTATAATCACAATGCGGACACAAGTGGGGTTTCTTATCAGTATGTTTAGACTTGATATGGCTCTTAAGATCCCGAGCCCCAACTGTTTTAAAGTCACAATGAGGACAAGATTGAGGTTTATTATCAGTATGTTTGCGCATGATATGGGTCTTAAGATCTGAAGCCCTAACAGTTTTATAGTCACAATGTTGACAAGAGTGAGGTCTATTATCAGTATGTTTGTACATGATATGGCTCGTAATATTTGATAGCTTAAATGCTTTATAGTCACAATGGGGACACAAGTGAGGTTTATTATCATTATGTTTGTGCATGATATGTCTCTTAAGACGTGAACACCTAACTGTTTTAAAGTCACAATGTGGACAAGAGTGAGGTTTATTATTAGTATGTTTGTACATGATATGGCTCTTAAGATCTGCAGTCCAAACTGTTTTATAGTCACAATGCGGGCACAAGTGGGGTTTATTATCAGTATGTTTAGACATGATATGGCCCTTAAGATCCCGAGCACTAACTGTTTTATAGTCACAATGAGGACAAGAGTGAGGTTTATTATCAGTATGTTTGCGCATGATATGGGTCTTAAGACTTGAAGCCGTAACAGTTTTATAGTCACAATGTTGACAAGAGTGAGGTCTATTATCAGTATGTTTGTACATGATATGGCTCTTAAGGTATACAGTCCTAACTGTTTTATAGTCACAATGAGGACAAGAGTGAGGTTTATTATCAGTATGTTTGCGCATGATATGGGTCTTAAGACTTGAAGCCCATTCAGTTTTAAAGTCACATTGAAGACAAGAGTGAGGTTTATTATCAGTATGTTTGCGTATGATATGCCTCTTAATAGTTGATAGAGTAACTGCTTTATAGTCACAATGGGGACACAGGTGAGGTTTGTTATCAGTATGTTTGGAGATGATATGGTTCTTAAGACGTGAAAGCATAACTGTTTTATAGTCACAATGAGGACAAGAGTGAGGTTTATTATCAGTATGTTTAGACATGGTATGTCTCTCAAGAAGTGAAACCATAACTGTTTTATAGTCACAATGAGGACAAGAGAGAGGTTTCTTATCAGTATGTTTGTACATGATATGGCTCTTAATATTTGATAGCGTAACTGCTTTATAGTCACAATGCGGACAAGAGTGAGGTTTATTATCAGTATGTTTGCACATGATATGGATCCTAAGATCTGCAGCCCTAACAGTTTTATAGTCACATTGTTGACAAGAGTGAGGTTTATTATCATTATCAGTATGTTTGAACATGATATGGGTCTTAAGACTTGAAGCCGTAACAGTTTTATAGTCACAATGTTGACAAGAGTGAGGTCTATTATCAGTATGTCTGTACATGATATGGCTCTTAAGATCTGTAGTCCAAACTGTTTTATAGTCACAATGAGGACAAGAGTGAGGTTTATTATCAGTATGTTTGCGCATGATATGGGTCTTAAGACTTGAAGCCCATTCAGTTTTAAAGTCACATTGAAGACAAGAGTGAGGTTTATTATCAGTATGTTTGCGTATGATATGCCTCTTAATAGTTGATAGCGTAACTGCTTTATAGTCACAATGGGGACACAAGTGAGGTTTCTCTTTAGTATGTTTGGACATGATATGGTTCTTGAAATGTGGATACTTAAATGTTTTATAGTCACAATGCGGACGCGAGGAGGGTTTCTTATCAGTATGTTTAGACGTTATATGTTGCTTTATATATTTAAAGCGAACTGCTCTATAGTTGCAATAAGGATAGGAGTGAGGTGTGTCCTGGCTATTGTTATTGTTCGTTTGTTTATTCATTTGGTGAGCCTCTCCTGGCTTATTTTCAGTAATTACAGCAGTGGAGAAAACTCGAATTGATTTTTTACTTTTTTCAGTAAATTGTGAAGAATTATGTATGTAATGTCTCTTCTCTGCTTCTGAAGGAAAGCCTGAAACAGAAAGAGATAAGAATGAAAAGAAATGTGAAGATATAAAAAAGCTCATCTATTCTTGGAGTAAAGAATATTACAGGAATAAAGCCTTTTCATTGATACTAAATGTGTATTGTGTTCTATGTGTTTTTATAAATCATAGTCATATGTTTTTTGTTTAAATATCCTTCCCAATTTATATTATTGGATTTATCAATTTACAACTGAAAATTAAAAATCAAAATCAGATCCAAACAAAAAATTTATCTGGTAATTTTAAAAAACATTTTTTTATGAATTTGATCAAGGACAAATTTTCCTTTTTGATAAGCACCTGGAAAAAATTAGCACTTAATAATACATTTTTGGGAAACTTTTATTGGCAAATAATAATGACCATTAAGATGAAATATTTATTAACATCAGAAATAGAAATTTTTAATGATGAATATTCGAGAATCAGTAAGCTTTGTTGAATATTACATATTGAGAATAGCAAAAGGTGAGAGATATAAATAAAAACAAAATAACATTATAAGTGATTATTTATCTATTTCATTTCTGCATTACAACTTCGCTTATTAATTTAATGCCATTGCATAAAATGTTATATGCTAAAAGACATAATACATTTTATTACAAACAAAATGAGTACATAGAAAATCAAAAATAAAATCAATAAAAAAGTGACAAATGGCTCCTGGTATATTTTTCTTCTCTTCCTATTTTTCTTCAGAACCTTAAAGTGACATGGTTTTAATTCTGGTGGAACCAGTCTTCCCATTGGTTTATGTTTTTGAGTGATTGGTTTCAATTCCTTTTTTGATAGAGCAAAAACCAAAAAAGGTTTGGCCCAATTCTTCCTAAAAGGTGCTACTGATGGAAATTTGCCTTTTTAGCCACTCTCAAATCCACAATTTTCTCTTCTTGTTTTTATTTTTTTTTCCCCCAAAGATTCCTCAGCTTATGAATTAAAATTTCGCAAACTACTTTTGCAGCTTCCTCTTCTGCCATGATTAAACATGGGGCAAGAAATCAATAAACAATCAGGGTACTCATTTCATGAGAAATGGACAAGTGAGTCTAATAAGCAAGTAGGAATAGTGTTATCGCCTATGCCATGTCGCCATGTGATTTGTGATTTATATATATATATATATATATATATATATATATATATATATATATATATATATATATATATATATATATTGTAATGATATTACATTCACAAAAACCTTTTTGAATTCAAAATAGCCATTGAGAGCTTGGAAAGCCCGTGCAAACACTAAATCCTAATTTACGATAACATCGCATTATATACGATATTAATTTATAATATTTCTGGACCATACTGACATACAATAGGTGTAAATTAAATGTACATTCAAACAAACAATAAATTAATAAATTGAAATTACAGGATAATAACTATTATCTAAATAAAATGTAAACCGACAAAATGCAGAATGTGGTGGGAGAAAGAGTCTGCTTCTTTCCGCTAGAAAAATTCTCATTCTAGTCCACAGCAGCTTACTAAGTACATCGAACTCTGTCTCATACGGCGTCTTCCCGAATACTCCGGACAGTGACTAATGGCGTGTTTTGTATATGTGAGTTTATAGTCTGGTTTAAACAAGAGTATTGATAGTGAAGACGTGTCCTGCTGAAGAAGCAATTATTGGAGAAATTACTGAAGTGAAGAATAATTTTAATCTTTTTCGAAGACTACTCAATAAAAAGTCCGTCTCGCAGGAACTGCATCATCTTAGCGCGGTTCCGTTCATATCCCTAGTCTAATTTTGAAAGATTAAAATAGAAGCAGTTATTATTTTGGTTCCACCAGTCTTTTTTTTTAATTAATTATTATAATGGCGTGTCAACCCTTAAGGTCACTAATGCCATTCCTGTGAGTAGTGAAGTCTTGAAAGGTCATGATTTACAATCTTACCTGGAAGGGTCGGCTACACTAGAAACGGACCCGCTAGTGGCAAGGTCTATGAATCTTGGAAATCTATATTTCTAACAATAAATTGTTTTTGTTATTTTACTTAACCAGTTTTATTGTTAAATACATTATACATAAAATATTAAACGTAACAAAAATTTCAACATATTAGTTTTAATGAAAGTAGAACATGCAGAAAATGTTTCAACTGAATCCCATGATTCTAAGTACCCAAACCAAAAACGGTATTCAAAAACTATTTTTTTTAAGCACTCATTTCTCCGATGAATCGATAATTGCTTCAGAATTATTAGCATTTAGTAAGCTTTCGAATGGTAAGGATCCGCTTATGAAGATTTCAAACCGTTTTCGAGATATAAGGAAAATAATTTTAAAAAATAAAAAAATAAAATTAAGGAAAATATACAAAGTACCCAAAACTTTTTAAGGGTGTCCAGAGAGCGATCAAACACACACACACACACACACACACATATATATTATATATATATATATATATATATATATATATATATATATATATATATATATGTATATATATTTATATATATATACCAATTTGAAACACCGTTATTTTCGGTCTCTCAGGGGTTCTTAAACGCAAACTTTTTTGTCGGGACTTCTGGATTGCGTCATGAGGCCTCCATTTGGAGGGCGGGGTCCTCCATATGGAGAGAGGGAGGAACCGCGCTAAAATTATCTCTTTACGTCTAACTTGCCTGGAATTTAATGTGCTTAGCCTGATTGCCACAGAACTGAACAAGGTTTGGCTATTAAAACAATCAAATCTTACTCAATTCCTTCTCCCCAACCGGAGACCTGAATGTCAGGTCCGCCTCGAGAACCACCAATCAGTTGCCCGTATTCTGCCACGAGGAGGCGCACACAGTGCCCAAGTTCACTTAGAATACATAAAAACAAATACGTATGGATATTCTTAATTAGTTAAATTATGTACACATATATACAATATTATTATTATTTTTTTTTTTTTTTTTTTTTTTTTTTTTTTTTTTTTTTTTTTTTTTTAACCGCGCATTTACATCTAGGTCATTAGTTCCGACATCCAAGGTGCAGCGAGGAATTTTCCCAGCGAGCCAATCTAGTGGATACAGAAGGATCAAGAACAAGTTCTCAAAATTGAGTAGATACCACTCCCTAATAAAGCCTATATAGAATAATATGCCAAATAAAGCCAATCTAGTGGATACAGAAGGATCAAGAACAAGTTCTCAAAATTGAGTAGATACCACTGCCTAATGAAGCCTATACAGAAGAATATGCCTAATAAAGTCAATAGAGTAAATACAAATTGAACAAGAGCAAGTCTTGAGGAAATCTTTTTTTCTTCTATTTAAATACTTTTATCAATATTTAGTCAATAAACCTGTGTTTTTTAATCGCTAATTTATGAATCGGTTCATAACTAAACAGTCGTTATAATTGGTTAGTATATATCCAGTGTTTAAAAATATTGATTGCTTATTGATGAATCGGTTTACAACCAAATAGTCTTTATGAATATTTAATAAATATCTAATACGGAATCACCTGCAACTTTTGATCGCTAATTTATGGATTGTCTCATAACTAAATAGTCGTTAATAATAGTCGTACAAAGAAAACTGTTGATTGCTAATTTATGTATATGTTGACAACTAATTAATCTTTATCAATATTTACAATATAATTTATGTTATGTTATGTCTGAATCTAGGTCAGTTTAAGAAATTTTAGTGAACGAAATCTTAAAGTTTCTCTACCTACTCTTGCAAGGCTTTGTATTTGTGTCGGCAGATACCTGGGTTATATTACCCTACAAGGGTTACTTCTCTTGAGGATTAACTCCTAGCAGGTAAATTTCTAGTAAACCCTCTGTTTGTTTGGGACTGAACCGACTGTCTATTCGTTCATAGTATCTAACCGTTGTAAAGTTTATTTTCTACATTTAGGAATTAATATACATATGTAGACTAAATCATAGCAATTGTCTACCTTCGCTGTCGGTGATCTTAACAATGTAGACTCGCTAATGTTACCTGACCTTAGATAAATCGTAATTACAATTTGCTGTGACAACACGACATTTTATCAGAATTCCCTGTCTAATAAAGCCTATGAAGAATAATATGTCTAATAAAGCCTATCTAGTTGATAAAGAAGGACTAAGAACAAGTCTTCAAGATTAAGTAGTATCTCCTGCCTTATAAAGCCTATATAGAATAATACGGCTAATAAAGCCGTATAAAGATTCATATAATTACTCAACAATAGATTCTAATTTAAAAACAGCTATTTTCGATATCTACCTGTTCTAAAACGTTAAATCATTTATTAGGCACTTCGGATTACGTCATTGGGTCGACGTCAGAAGCGTGTTTCCTATCTGTGAAGTGAAGCAGGAAACAAGCTAAAAACAGCAACCAATTAAAATGTGAGGTAAATAGAGGAAAAACGCCGTTCGTGGTGGTAGACAATCTTACAAGGCATTTCGCTCAGAAATACCCGAAATATTGTTTCTAATTTTACGTATCCTATTTTATTGCCAAATAGATTTATATTCTATAATCAATAAAAAAAAAAAAAAACTACTAGCAATAAAGAACTAAGGGTAATACATGAAAATAGGGAATACCAAGAACAATTCTAAAATACGAAATCAAAACCAGTACTGTAATCTAGATATTCATACGGCATCTTCGAATTCTAACAAACAAAATAATGCTTTTAATTATACATATCCTGTTTAATGAAAAATACATTAGACTACTATAAGCAAGTACAAAAATAACGAGCAGTGAAAAAAAAACTTCGGGAAACACATAAATAGATCCGTTTAAATAAAGGAAACTAACTAAGTTTTAAGCACTTATTTCTCCTAATGTGACGACCCCATCAAACATTTCTGTAAAACATTTTTTGTAGAGAATTTAGTAAGCTTTCGAACTGTTACATTTCAATTGCCACGATCTCCTAACCCTTTTCGAGATATTAAGGAAAAAATACGAAGGGGGCCTAATAGATATTCATAAGGGATCTGAGAACCCCAAGATACCGCAAAAATAAAATATTCTAATTATACGTATCCTGTTTTATTGGCAAATACATTTGACTACTATAAGCAATTGCAAACAATAGGGAATATGCCAAAGAACTCGGATTAGGAGCCTCGACAGTTTCAAGACATTTGAAGGAAATCGGCAAATCCAAAACTGACATTTCATACGGTACAGCCTGATATATTTCTAACAATGAATTGTTTTTCTTATTTTAATTAATCTATTTTATTGTCAAATACATTATCCAACTATAAGCAATGTAAAAATAGGAATAAAAACAGACAAAAAGAACTGTTCGAATAAACGAAATCAATTACTTCAAATTTTAAGCACTTATTTCTCCGATTGACATCGCTTATTCAAAACTTTCTTTAGAACCTTTCTTGTAGACCATTTAGTAAGCTTTCGAATGGTAACCTTTCGCTTCCCAAGATTTTCAACCGTTTTCGAGATATTAAGAAATTATACGAAGTTCCCAAAACTTTTCATTATTTCTGACAACAGAAAATTGGTCTCATTTTACCTATCCTGTTTTACACACACATACATTTTCCTTACAAATACAACATAAGAAATTAAAAAAATAAAAAGCAATAAAAAACCAAGGGAAAGAGACAAAAATTACAAAAAGAACGACAAAAACCCGTTCATAAGAACAAAACAGACGTATTTGAAGTTTTAAGCACTTATTTCTCCGATTGACATAACCTAATCAAAAATAGTTTTAGAATCATTTTTGTAGAGAATTTAGTAAGCTTTCAAATAGTTTCTATCCACTTTCCACGATTTCCCAACCGTGTTCGAGATATTAATGAAAGTATACGAAGTTCCCAAAACTTTTCATGTCTGTTCATTAAATATTTTATTCTAACCCTTCCTTAACTCCAAACGTAACATAACTTTCAACATATTATTTTTAATGAAAGTAGAACATGCAGATAATGTTTCAACTGAACCCCGTGATTCTAAGTACCCAAACCAAAAACGGTATTCAAAAACTATTTTTCCAATTTTCTCGAAAACGGTTAAAGCTATCGCCTTGAAAATGGTTTCATTCGTTTTCCTTGCCCAAGAAGCCTATAAAAAGAGTACTTACAAGCTTATGAACTCAAAAACGTAAGCGTTACGATTTTTTTTGCGCGAATTTCGCCCCAAACGCCATCTTCCAGTGGGCGGATTTTGCTGGTTAACGAACTTGACCTTTCAAATTGGACGACAGATTTTTGTACCAAATTTCATCAAAATCGGACCATTCGTCTTCTATTTAGAGAGCGAACAGACAAATATATATATATATATATATATATATATATATATATATATAAATAAATATATACATATATATATATATATATATATATATATATATATATATACAAATTTGAACCACCGTTATTTTTGGTTTCTAGGGGTTCTGAAACGCAAAATTTTCTAGTCGGCACTTCCGGATTGTTTCATTGTATCAACCTTATAAGCGGGGTTCCTCCCTATGGGGGAGGGAGGAACCGCGCTAAAAAATGTAAGAGTTATGTGTTGTAAATTTGTATTGATTTATTTATTATTTGTTTGATGAGACATTTGGCTTGATACTTGTATGTCAGGACTGTTTGGGAATACGTAATTGTTTTCTTTTCATTCACTTGATTAAGAGATTAAGTTCTCATTATAATATAATTATCATAACATTAAACGGCGACCCAATGTGGCGCGTTTTTTAAATAAAAAATATTTTAAATTATTTTTTCTCACAATACATAAAATATCTTAACATTAAATGGTGCCCAACGTAGTCGGCCGCTTGAACTGAAGGAAAAACAGTAAATAAATATTAAAAATATAAATAATAAATCAATTTTTGGGTCTTTTTGCGAAGACCACATCCAGTTACTTTTGAAGTAGCAGTAGTGATTTATAACAGTTACTCGTACTCGCTGATAAGCTTACTGATTAGCTTACAGGTTCTTTGCTGGTTATCTATTACTAATTGAATCGTTATCTAGGTTATAATTCATATTAGATAATGGCAAGCAATATTTATTAATAAAAAGGATAATATGATCAAAATCAATTCTCTCAACAACGAAACAAGTTATTAAGCATTAAAGTTAACTGTTTAGCAGGTTATGAAGATAACATAAACAATGATATTTGTAAACACACATATTTTATTCCTTTTTTTCTCTCTCTCTTTTTGGATAGTTTACATTTATTTAGCATTTTGGACGTAAGTGCTATGTGTTTCCGCTCGCTCAAGAAGGTATCAAAACTCTAGTCAATCCAACTCGCTAAAATTGATAGAATTCTATTAATTCTAGCGACTCTAATCTATCCAACTCGCTAAAATTAATAGAATTCTAATAATTTTTCCGAGTAAGAAACCAATCGCTTTTTCTTTCTCAGGAACATCGCGAACTAATTGTAAAAGACCCATTTATCTCACTAACATAAACAGAGCTTTTCATAAACAAAAGCTAATTCACTGTTGAAGGTTACTTTACTCCCAGCAAGAAACAATACAATTGCTCATTGGAATCCTCCAATAGGAAGGCAAAGGAGTTATGCGCATGCACTTAATCACTGATACAATCACTACTGCTACTTCAAAAGTAACTAAATGTGGTCTTCGCAAAAAGACCCTTTTTGTGAATAGGCAAAGAAATTTGACCTACCCAAATCAACAGTCTGTGACATGCCAGATAATAAATAAATAAAATGATAAAATATCTTCTTCTTTATTAAAATAAAATAAATAATGCGCAACTGACGATAAATAAAAATAAATCAAAGTAAAAGTCTCCCTGTCCAATTCACCACACAAACACGACACACTGATTTCGGGAACAACAAAAGGAATGCTTCAGAAAAACACGAGGTACTGCCTAACAGCTGATGAGCTAGAAATTCATTACCCGCGCAAGCAATTAATCATTAATTTAGTAATTAGTGAGTTGCAGGCCGTGGCTCACTGATAATAGATTTGCCGCGAGCTTGGCGGGTGAGTTTGACAGCTAGTGCAGTGGGAGGTTATAGTGCGGTTGCTACATCACCCCTCCGATGAGTCAGTCGCGGAACCTTACGGGCAATTGTATCTTGCGTCCTCGTCGGGTGGTATACCTGTTGGGTTGACGTTCTGCGACTGGGTCATTGTCTGCAGGTTTTTTAAGTGGTGAGGGTGGAGCCGCAGGAAGTTCTGAGGTGGATTGCTGCGTTGCGGTGTCAGGATCCTCTAAGATGTAAGTTGGCTTCAGGCAGTCGACTAATACCGTCTTGGTACCAGAAGGCAGCATGATATCGAAGGTCTTCTCTTCGCGTTTAATGACGGTATGTGGACCAGAATAGGGTGGCGTCAGCAGTTGGCGAACAGCGTCGTCTCGGAGGAAGACGTGGGTGCACTTTCTTAGGTCTTTGTGGACGAATGCAGGTATTGAACTGCTGCGATGGGGGGCTGGGCGTAGCAACTTCATGTGGTCCCTAAGCTTGTTCAAGAACACGTGGACGTCTTCAGGTCTAGTACAGGCCTCCAGCATCTCTCCCGGAAGTCTAAGGGGTTGTCCCAGTGACATTTCGGCTGCACTGCCAGAATTGTCGTCTCCGACTGCTGCTCGAAGACCTAGAAGAACAGTTGGGAGTAATTCACTCCAGTTTCTGGAATCGATGAGATGTGCCTTGAGTGCGGCTTTCAACGTCCGATGCCATCTTTCCACACAGCCGTTAGCCTGCGGGTGATAGGCGGTCGTCCTGCTGCGTCGAGATCCCAGAATCTGAGAGAGAAATCTGAACAGTTCGCTCTCAAATTGTCTCCCCTGGTCCGTAGTTATTCGTGCCGGGACACCAAAACGACTTATCGAGACACGGTGAAACGCTTTCGAAATTGTTTCCGCAGAGATTTCTGCCTCTGGTCAGCGGGAGAATCGATCTACCATCGTGAGGCAGTAACGTTTCCCCTCTGAAGCGGGCAGGGGTCCTATGATGTCGAGATGGACGTGAGAGAATCTGCTCACTGGTGCGAAGGTGCCTGGTGGCGTGATCGTGTGGCATTGCACTTTTGATCTTTGACAAGCGACGCATGATCGGCTCCAAGAAGCAATGTCCACATTCATGCTTGGCCAGAAAAATCTCTGGGTAATCAGGCGCCTCGAACCGCGGATTCCTGGGTGACTGAGGCCGTGGAGTTTTTGGAAAACATCGTATCTCAAGCTGGCTGGCACGTAAGGACGAAGCTTAGGCATCGAAGTCTCACATAGCAGGGGTCTCTTGGTGTATGGTGGATGCAGCCATTTAAGATGGCGTGCAGGATTCTGCAAGAGTTCAGGAATGGTTGGATCCGCTTCTTGTTTCTTCGCCATGAAGTCCATATTGTCTGGAGTGTCGATACCTTCCATGCGAGAGGGGGGTAGATGGGCGGGCTAAAGGGTTGCTGGAGCGGACGTGCGGATATGGGAGCCGTCCGACTTCTTTTGGGAGCTCTGCTAAGCTATAGTGCCCTATTCCACTGCTTAGCACCTCCTAGTATACCTGATTCCCGTCAACGCCTACTGCTTTTCCTCCCCGTGGTACCCCCTGGGCAACGTTCTTTTGGTGAACCCATAAGGATGGCGAAAAGCAGAGGCGGGGATCCGTGATGAGGCAGGAACACCTCCCCTGCTGAGTGGATCCTCTCCTTCGGGAGGAACTGTGCCGGTCTGCCGGCCTAGGTGGCAGCCCCACCAGCAGACTCGGTGACGAGGATTAGGGGTCTGAGTCACCAAAACATAGTCTCCCTACAACCAGCAATAAAAATATAGCCGGATTGCTTTTAATGGATAACTCAGAGGGAAAGCAGGCCCCTCTGGGAGACCTCGGCATGGAAACGGACCGCGCAATTGTTTTTGGAAAACCAACCATTACCCCCACAAAGGGCGGTAAGGAAACGAGTGATATCCAGGTTCTTGGCATTGAATCGACTGGGTCGGCTCAGAGCCATGGACTGCTTAATGAAAGTGTTACGGGACAAATCTCTGCTTCTCGCTTTACTTTGGAGCCGTATTTAACGCCTTCAAGGTCACCCGAGAAGAAGAGGACTAAAAGAGGAAGGAAAAGGTTACTCGAAGTATTAAGTCCTAAAGAAGTCAAATTTTCAAAATTTGTCGTACTAAGCAGAACGGATGGGCAAACATTTTCCAAAGTCTCCCCGTTTCTTATCAACAAATTAATATTACAAGAGTTCGGGACAGTCATTGGAATTAGTAAAATTCCTAACGGTTCCTTATTGATTGAGGCGTCTAGCAAGGTGCAAAGTGACAAATTAATTAAGACAGAATCCCTGGGTGAATTTAGTGTTAAAGCAGAACTGCATAAAACACTAAACTCATCCAAAGGTATGATAACCTGTTTTGATTTCGAGCATTGCACCGATGAAGAAATATTAGAAGGTTTGGAAGACCTTCTAATATTTCAGGGCGTCATCGGTGTTCGCAGATTTTTTCGGAAGAAAAAATCTGTGAACGGAGCAGAAGATGTAGCACAATTTACTGGAAGCGTGATGCTCACTTTTGATCGACCTGAGATCCCATCCAGTATCCAGGCTGCTTTCTATAAACTTAAAGTGAGACCATACGTTCCACCTCCATTGCGGTGCTATAAGTGTCAGAAATTTGAACATTCGGCAGTAAGATGTCTGTCAACCGTAGAGATTTGTGTCTGCGGTTATGCGGTACACAGCCCCAATCCCTGCCCGGCTGAACCCAAATGTCCAAATTGTGACGGACCTCATAACGCCCGCTCAAAGGACTGTCAAGAATACAAAATTGAATTGGAAATACAAAAATTACGTTCCGAAATTAAAGACATTACATTTAAACAAGCTCGTGTATTGGTCAACAGTGCGTCATATGCCTGGAGGGGAAGTTACTCCAGTGCTGTACAAAACGAGACACATGCTAGAAAATTGACTACCAAATCTGTCCCCAAATCTACCAGTAACCCTATTCCACTCCCCTCCAACCCTTATCCACCCCCTCCTACATCTCTCCCAATCCCATCTCCTATACTACCTCCTCCTCCTTTCCCCTCTACTTCATCTGCTTTGGTGGATGAAGAAAAGCAATCGGGGAGACAAACTCCCCGTAAAACTGAGGAAAACAAAAGAGACACCCCGCTATCTCTTCCTTCAAGCCCTGGGGCTGAAGGCCCTGAGGACCAGGAGGATGATGGCGGTGGCGGGCTATATACGTTGTTCAATGGCAAAAGAAAAAAAGGTTGGCCCAAAGGAAAGAAGCGAGGGCCAAAGAATGTAATTACAGAATCGGAAAAAAAATTAAAATGATCCCAACATGCTATTTAATAATTTTCTACAATGGAATATCCGAGGTTTTGTCGAACATAGTGACGAATTACGCTTTCTTATGCAAACATATAAGCCATTGGTTGTGGCTCTTCAGGAAACTAAATTTCCTGAAGGTACAGCCCGGCCATTGAGAGGTTACAAGTGTGCCCATAAAGAACCTCGCTTTAAACGATATCCTACTGAGGCAAAATTAATCGCATTTAAAAAGGCAAGGGCATTACAAAGACGAATGAAACTCAAGAAAAAGAGAGAGTCCTGGGCTTCTTATGTAAGTACGATAACTCGAGACGTGTCTCCGTCCGAAGTTTGGAGTAAAATAAGAGCAATTTCAGGAAGAACATCTAAAAGTCAAAATCCTGTATTGCTAAATGCAGGCGCGTACGTTAGCGATCCGCAAGGTGTTGCTGACGTCTTCGCTGACTATTTTTGCTTTTCGTTTGGCCAATCAGCTTACTCGAAAGACTTCCAGGTCATCAAAGCAAACGAAGAAAAATTTACTCTAAACTTGGACCAGTTGACGATGCCACAAATGAATACTCGTATAATACCTCTTTTACTATGCAAGAAATGGATAGGGCACTCCAGGCTTCTTCTCAGAAAACATCCCCAGGCTGTGATGGCTTACCGTATGAAATAATAACCAACCTACCAGATGCAGGGAAAGAATTCATTCTTATGTTGTACAACTTACTCTGGACCAATGGAGAATACCCTACAGCTTGGAAGGAATCTATCATCATCCCAATTCTGAAACCCGGTAAAGAACCCATGGATCCAGGAAGCTACAGGCCCATATCACTTCTCTGCTGTATGGGAAAACTTCTGGAGGCAATTTTTTATCGAAGTATCAAGCGGGATTTAGACAAGGATTTTCCACCCAGGACCAACTAGCATTATTAGAGCACCATATCCAAAATGCATTTTGCTCTCGTCAGCATGTTACTGCCATTTTTTCGACATGAAACAGGCTTACGACAGGGCATGGAGATATGATATTCTCAGACGCCTCAGTGAATGGGGGTTTAAAGGTAAATTGCCTTTATTCCTAAAGAGTTTCCTCAAAGAAAGGACTTTTAGAGTCCGAATTGGAGACACTTTATCATCCAAGAAGGTGCAGGAAACCGGAGTACCCCAAGGATCCATCCTAAGTGTAACCCTGTTTCTTGTCGCAATCAATGGCATCGCTGACAGCATAGAACCAGAGATTGGTCGATCACTTTATGCCGACGATCTGGCCCTTTTTCATACGCATACAGCCGAAGATTGTGAAGCCCATAAATTACAGAAAGCTATTAGTACGACAAATGCCATTGCAACTAAGCGAGGATTCACATTCTCTTCCGAAAAAACTGTAGCTATTCATTTCTGTAGACTTCGAAGGCCACACAACCCTCCAAAACTTACTTTGGGTGGTTGTGGGGTATCTTTCAAGGACAATCATAAATTTCTTGGCCTAATAATGGATGCACAGTTAAGGTGAAGACATCACATCAATTATGTTATAAAAAGGTGTGAATCTTCTCTCAATGTTCTAAAAATGCTTTCTAGATTGCAGTGGGGAGCCGAAAAATATATTTTATTACGGATGTTTGATGCTCTAATTAGGTCGAGGATTGACTATGGGTGTGGCATATACGGATCAGCAAGTAAGTCGTGGCTCCGCCAGCTGGACAGGCTGTACAATGGGGGGCTGCGAGTTGCGATTGGTGCGTTCCGCACGAGCCCATTGGACTCTATTTATGTAGAAGCAGGTCATATTCCGCCAGAACACCGGAGAAACCAGATGATGCTAACTTATGTATCGTCTTTACGCACAAAGATCAACCATTTTCTCCGAGAAATCGTTAATGACGATACAACACTAGATATGTACCGTCAGAAACGCTCTGTAACCAAGCCTTTAGTTGTGAGAGCAAAAGAAATCATGCTCTCTTACACCGGGACCTGGGAGAACCTAATGGAGATTCGGCAACCAGCTGTTAGTCCATGGGTACTCCCAGACCTTCACATAGACCTCACACTGTCTCGTCTAAGCAAAAAGGATACCTCTCCTTCAGTTTACAAGTGTTTATTCCTGGAAAGAATGGAGAAATATGAACAGCAAATTAAGATCTTCACAGACGGTTCTAAGATGGAGGATGGAGCCGGGTGTGGCATATTTATAAACAGTGAAAAACAAATCTCGGCACCTCTTCATCGAAATACTAGTGCGTATCATGCGGAAATGTTAGCAATAAAATTAGCTCTTGAGCATTACGGTAGCCTCGAAAATGCAAATATTGTTCTGTGTACGGACTCATATAGTTCTCTTGCATTATTAAAGGATAAATTCCCCAGGGACCCATTATTACTGGAAATTCATCAGCTAGTATGGGACATAGAGGAAAGGAAAAATAAAGTGACATTTCTGTGGATTCCAGGCCATTCTTACATTGGGGGGAACGAAAAAGCAGATTACCTAGCAAAGCTGGCTGCTCGCATGAGCCCCGTTTCGTCACCCCCACTACATATAAATGATTGCAAACGATTATTGAAAACTTTGGTGCAAGAAAAATGGCAAGATGAGTATAATAACAAAGAGCTTTTTTTTGAAAAATATTCAGGCATCTGTTCAGAGCACTGCTGACAAAACCAACAGACGTGATGATGTTGTTTTGACCCGACTTAGAATAGGCCACACCCGCCTGACCCATGGGCATCATCTCGTGGGCCGACGCCGTCCTCAGTGTGAGCACTGCGATGGCCTACTGGATGTCCGGCACATTCTGGTGGACTGCCCGGCTCTCCAAGATGCTAGGAGACGGCATCGACTACCTATAAATCTTAGTGACCTGTTAGAGAGAAGCGAAGAATCAGTGAAAAAAGTAACTAATTTTCTTCGAGATATTAAACGGTATAGTCTTATATAACGAATAAAGGCATAAATATTTATTTTCATTTATAACAATGAGTAACTGTGTTATAAATCAGCATGTATAGAGGGTTTGCATTTATTGTGTGAATGTATTTATTGTGTGATTGTATGAGTATAATTTTAATCTGAGTGTGTGTGATTTTATGTGATATATTAGTTAGTTCCTATATATGTTTCAAATGGAACTACCTTCTGTATATAAGTAGATGTGTAAATATGTAAGTTTAGGTTTAGGTTTAGGTGTAAGGTTAGTTCCTATATATATTTCAAATGGAACTACCTTCTGTATATAAGTAGATGTGTAAATATGTAAGTTTAGGTTTAGGTTTAGATTTAGGTTTAGGTGTAAGGTTAGTTCCTACATATGTTTCAAATGGAACTACCTTCTGTATATAAGTAGATGTGTAATTATTTAAGTTTAGGTGTAAGGTTAGTTCCTATATATTTTTCAAACGGAACTACGTTCTGTATATAACTACAAGTGTAAATATTTGTTTAGATTTAGTTCATAGGTTTTACTTTATTTCCGACATTTGTCTAAAACGGAACTAATAATTAAAAACACACATAGGTATATATTTTGTTAAAACATAATATGAAACAATTCTAATAGATTGAATTGGGTGTGTGCTAATGGCCTCGGCAGCAGATGCACAAAAAAAAAAAAAAAAAAAAACCTTCCATGCGAGATAATGTGTCAGCGACGATATTCTCCGTACCTGATACATGGCGAATGTCGGTAGTAAACTGACTAATATAATTGGCTAGCCGAATTCGTAGAGTTGTTGCAGTTTGTTGCCGTTGCGTGAACATATGCAAAAGAGGCTTGTGGTCGGTAAGAATAACTACATTACGACCCTAAATAATCGGACGAAAGTGTCGGATTGCTCGGTGAACTGCAAGCAATTCGCGGTCATACGTTGAATATTTTTGCTCTGCTTGAGTTAGGGCTTTAGAAAAAAATCCGAGAGGTCTCCAGCCTGACCCTTCTCGCTGCTGTAGTACTGCACCGATTGCCGTGTTTGAGGCGTCGCAGGCAATAGATATGTCTCCATTCTCCTTTGGGTGAGCAAGCGATACTGCTTCAGTGATGTCACGCCGGCACTGGTGAAAAGCGGCCTCGGTCTCTGGGGTCCATTCGAGGGGCGTTGCATCCTTTTTCTTCGCTGTTCCAACGAGTTCGTGGAGGATTCTTTGGTGTTCGGCAGCTCTCGGTATACAACGTCGGTAAAAATTAAGCATGCCAAGGAATCTTCTCAGTTGACCTTTGTTAGTAGGGCGAGGAAATTGGGCGATCTTGTTCACCTTGGATGGTAGTTGCTTAGCTCCTTGTGAGTCCACGATGAATCCTAGGAATTCAATCTGCGGTTGGCAGAAAATACATTTCTGTGGATTAATGGTTAATCCGTGTTCGGCGAGCAGCTTGAAAACGTCTTCTAAATGACCATGGTGCTCCTTCTCGGACGATGACGCTACCAATATGTCGTCGAGGTAAACGAAAACAAAGGGTAGTGAGAGGATGCTATCCATAAGGCGTTGGAAGGTTTGGGCTGCATTGCGCAGGCCAAAACGCATAACCCGAAATTCGAAGAGGCCAAAAGGAGTTATTACGGCCGTTTTCTCTATGTCCTCTTCGGCAACAGGAACTTGATAGTAAGCTCTATTCAGGTCTATTTTACTGAAAATCTGCTTGTTTCTCAGGTTGGTATTCATATCCTGAATATTAGGTACACTGTAGCGATCTAGTAGCGTCTGGGCGTTCACGCTGCGGTAGTCGCCACAAAAGCGCATGCTTCCATCCTTTTTCATTACTATATGTAATGGGCTTGCCCATGGACTCTTCGACGGCCTACATGTGCCTTCTTCGACCATCCTTTGGAATTCCCGGCGTGCAGCATTGTACCTGTTTGGAGGAAGTCGTCTGGCCTTACAATGCGTAGGTGGTCCTTTCGTTTCAATATAGTGCCGGATGGAATGCTTTGGTTCCTGTGGGATGGTTGTCGAGCGAGTGATGGACGGGTATTTCCTCAATAGCTCGTTGTACCACTGTCCTGGCGGTACGGCGTATACTGACGATGTGGAGGTCTTCGCCAGCGTTCCTCGAGTCATAAGGCCGGGTTTGGAGTCAATCAACTGGCGTCCGCTCAGATCCACTAGAATCTGGTGATAGAAAAGGAGATCAGCTCCTATTATGGGCTGGCTGACGTCGGCTACGATGAATGTCCAAGGTAGTGGTCTTCGTAGTTTCAAGTTCAGGATCTTCTTCACCTCTCCATAAGTCCTTATAAATGTCCCGTTAGCTGCGTAGAGAGTGAATGAAGACTGTTCTCGGCGGTCTCGTCGTCGATGAGGAAAAACAGAGATAGAAGCACCCGTGTCAACTAGATATCTGTCTACTGTAGTCTTCTCGGTCACGAATAGGCGGCGGTGGGGGACGTCAGCGACGGAGTCCGCCTCCTCGGTCGCTAATATTAGTTTCCCTGTTCCTTGGATTTCCAAGAGCAGGGCTGTCGAAACTTGCGGGCTCGCTCGCGAAATTTGTCATGGTAAAAACAGAGATATCTATCTCGACTAGTAGAGCGGTTCCGTCGTCGGTTCTGCGATTGGCTTCGGTTCCGTCGTGAAATCTGGCTTTTCGGCTCGCTCACCTCCAGGGTCAATTTTTGTATCATCTCTTCCAGATGAGACGTTTGCAGAGCGGCGCGGGTGGTGGTGGTGTGGGAAGGTGAAATTTGGCTAACACTCGGCTCATATATTTCGGCGATCCGGTCGGCAATTTCGGCTATCTTGTCGAGCTGGGTCTCAGTAGTCGCTGCCAGTGTTGCTTGCATTCGCTCCGGCAATGCACGTAGCCAAATCGATCGTAGAAGGTCGGTTGGGAAAGAATGGCCTGCCAATCTTCTTAATTCGATTAAAAAAATGGGATGGTCTTTCGCCGTTACAAAGTCGCCTATCTTCTAATAATTTTTTTGTTCGGAGATTCTCCGATTCTGCAAAAATGTTTATTAGGCGCTCTTTCAGAGATTCGTAGGGAGTCTCTGTGGGATTTTTGCACTATATCACTAACATGTTTTAACACATCGTAGTCAATATGAGGCAAAACAGTTTGAAATTTCATTCGCGAAGATGTGATCTTGCTCGTCGCAAACACAGATTCCGCTTGACAAAACCACAATTCGGGGTCTGCTCGCCAGAAAGGTGACATTCGAAAAGTCGCTGAGAATCCAGCAGCTTCTGGCATCACATTTTCTTTTTTTTCAGGATCTTGGTTTTCTCTCCCAGTCATAATGACGTACGAAAAATAATAAAGAAAATAAAGGTTGAAAATGAAATAATAAAACGACTCACCGTCGGTGGTCACCACTGTGACAGGCCAAATAATAAATAAATAAAATGATAAAATATATTCTTCTTTATTAAAATAAAATAAATAATGCGCAACTGACGATAAATAAAAATAAATCAAAGTAAAAGTCCCCCTGTCCAATTCACCACACAAACACGACACACTGATTTCGGGAACAACAAAAGGAATGCTTCAGAAAAACACGAGGTACTGCCTAACAGCTGATGAGCTAGAAATTCATTACCCGCGCAAGCAATTAATCATTAATTTAGTAATTAGTGAGTTGCAGGCCGTGGCTCACTGATAATAGATTTGCCGCGAGCTTGGCGGGTGAGTTTGACAGCTAGTGCAGTGGGAGGTTATAGTGCGGTTGCTACAAGTCCGAACGGTTATAAAAAATTACGGAAGCTGTGAAAGGCTCTCAATCTTTGAATTAAAGCATTATTCATAAATGTCACGGTATTATCGCTTAGATGGAAACAATGTTACAATTATGGTGTGATAATCAAGCAAGACTTAACAATTAGCCTGTTGACCAAAATACAGTGTGCATTCAAGCCAAGCAGATAGTTGAGAGACTAAAAGAAGAAGCTGGGGATGCGGCTAAAAATGAAGAGTTTAAAGCTAGTAATGGCTGGTTCTGTCGATTTAAAAGTTTTTGTAATTGGCATAGGATCCCAGAAAGTGGAGAGGCGGCAAGTGCTGACAAAGGAGCTGCGACTCAGGGAGCCATTAAAACATTTAAAGCTTACAACACAAGGTGATCATTTGCACATCTGAATGAAGCTGTGAGACAAAATAACGAGCTTTCTGTCAAAGACTTCTGGAAGCAATTCAATGTTTTAGATGCTGTAAAAATTATTGGCCCGTCTTTGACTGAGATTTCACAAAAAATTTGGATGGCGTATGGAAAAAGCTGTGTCCATCTTTGCCACCACAATAACCCAAGGAGAATCAGCCTCACATCCTGAACAAATCGATGGTGTAATTGAAGAAGTGGTCGATATTGCCAAACAATTAAATTTAGAGGTGGATGATTACATCCAAGAATTGCTGGACTCACACAATCAAGAGCTAACAATTGATGAGCTTATAGAAATGCGTGAGCATGATCAAGACATTGAAAAAACTGATTTGTTAGACCAAGTTAAATCAGAAAATCAAATGACAATTTCAAACTTAACAGAAGGCCTCAGTACAATTGAAAAGGGGTTACAAATTTTAGGATAAATACATTCCAACAAAGAGCGTTTTCCTATTACAAAACGGCAAATAAAAAAGTTACTGGCACGCTACGAGGAAATTTTACGTTAAAAGATTAAAAACTTAACTCATCAGGGGACATTAATAGAATATATGAAGCCTTCGACATCAAATAATTTTGTTTTACGTTGCTTTATTCATAGTAATGTAAATTGTTTTTATAATTTAACATTTGATTAAACATGTTTCTTCTAAATTATTGTTTTCTTTAGGCTCTGGTCCCAATTATACAAACTTTACACCTTTTTATATGAGAAGTTGAACCCCGACTTACACGGTTATCGCTTGGTCCCATCTATCGCGTATGTCCAGGGGGTATTACTGTATATACATACATACATATATATTGTGGTGTTTTGGTTCGGCACGAAAAAGAAATTGGAATATATTTAAAAGTTATTGTAGAAAAAGTTGACTTGATCTATTTTTATTATATTTTCATTTTATCTCAGGGTTCATTTAATATTACCAAACTCACCACATACGGATTTATGAATAAAACCATTTGAATAATTAAATTAATTTAATAAATTTCCTGAAAGAAAAGCATGAGAAATATTAACTTAGAACCACTTCTTACCATCTGTCCTTTTATGTGTTGAGACCATATTAAATACCAGGAGAAAGGTTCATAGTAAATAAAATAGAGTTGGAAATAATTGACTCATATTGAATAAAAGATATAATTTAAGATTTGGCATGGCTGTGATATAAAAAAGAAAAATTGCTTGACTCACATAATTGTATCAATGTTAGGTTATTTAAGAAAAGTTAGAACATAATTAAAATATTAACTTATATATTAAAATATGAATATTGGCCATTATGAAATTTTAGATAGCTTTTGAATTTAATTGGCAGTTAACGAGTTATACTCAGCTTATGATACGGATGATGTTCTGGAAGTGAAGAGGTAGACTGGTTGTAGTTACGTTGAGGAGAATAATTGTCGGCTGCTAGATCTTAGATTGGTGTCTGGCCATCATGTGAACATGAAGTGAGAGCTTGGTGTCGGCTGACCAGCTGGTTCTGCAGAGAGATCGTGTGCCCTTCGTCTCTGGCGCTCGAATGAGTGTGCTCTGGCCCTTCGCCGGCGCTGGAGTGAGATCGAGAGGTGGGGGAAGGCCCTTTTTATAGAGGCGTTACTCCCACCATACCAAGGGTGTTTGTCTACAGCGATTGCCACCTGGATGTTCAAAGGGCGACTTTTGGAAGCACCTCTATTCTTATCTTCCTGGGAAAATTGTATCTCTCGATGCCTTATCGCTCCTAACCGAGACATTTGGACTCTTCTTTTATTTCACACTGCCTCTTTAAAAAAAAAAAAAAAAAATACTGCCAAGCTAAGCACTGCCAATTGCTATCCCTTTTATTACTCTTTTATTTATTTAATTGATTGACAAAGGATAATATTTGTGATGGACTTAATGAATATAACTTAGCCTTTATTTTTAATAGGAAAGCTACTCTTTGCTATGCCAGAAACTGACTCTTTCTAGAGCACCCCCTTTTAGATCATTACAATATATATAAATATATATATATATATATATATATATATACATATATATATATATATATATATATTGTTATGATTAATTATTTTAAAAATGATTGCGCCACGTTGGGTCGCCAATAATATTATGATTTATTTTTTATAAAATGATTGCGCCACGTTGGGTCGCCAATAATGTTAAGATTTTATTATTTTAAAAAGAAATAAAAAGATTTTAATTACTTGAGTAAGTTTTATTATATTAATTTAACTTAATCTCAGGGATAGAAGTTCCGAGTGAATGAAGAATATAATATTGATTCTTAGACAATTCCGAAATACAAAACAATATTAAATTACATACAAATAATAATAAAAGAATCAACAACTACAAAAAAAACAATTTTTACCTCTAAATCAATCCGCTTCCAACAAAGCCTCAATACACTGCGCTTCAGCAATTTCTTCCTCAAGGCGACGCGCCCTCTTGCCAAGTCTCGCGCATAGAATGGATGTCCCGAAATTGTGGATTCTGTTGTCTTTTCACTCCGTCTTCTATGACAATCAACAATAGACCACACTCTGAACTCCTCAAAGGAGAGCTCCGCATTCGACCACTGCTGAGAATAGAGTGAAGCTCCTAACTTGACCACTGCTGGAAATCAACTGACGCTTTGCTAGAGTGAAAACTTTGCATCCTTGTTTCTTAACTTCCGCATTATGTTGGTTTATATATGAAAGTAAAAATTATATTTTTGCAACTTTAAATAATTAATTTATTGTTATCTGAATGTACATTTAATATGGATATATTGTACACCAGTATTGTCCAAAAATATTATTAATTTTGATCGTATATAATACGATGTTATTTGTATATATGGTTTGTGATTTGCGCGGGCTTTTCAAAATATCGATGGTTATGTAAGGGACTGATTAGCAAGGACGGGATTTAGAGATATAGACAATGGGGAAATATTTTAGAGAAGCGGAAATTCCTTTTTAAAACTATAATTTACACAGAGGATACAAACATAAATATCATAAACCATTGCTACGATGAGAGAAAAGGTTGAGTGAGAGAGACAGATAGGTAGAGTTATCAAATATGATCATTTGGGGAGATTATAGAGAATTTGGAACTGGCCTACCTCTGAACAGCATCTGGGCCGAAGTCTCAGGAACGGATGCAAACTCTGCCCGGTCGGAGGTAAGCCAGCTCTTTTTAAACCCTTTGTACCCCACTCCTGCTTTTGCAGGTGATTGAACTAGAAACTCTTGTCAGGTCTTAGATCTTCCAGGAATCTTACGAATCAGCCACGTGCAGTGCCAACATCCCAGACGCAACGTTTGCGGATTCGTGGTTCTCACATCTCTAGAGATGGACAGCCAACCTTTTCTCTCATCCTTATTCACTTAACAAGGCCAAAGGGAAAACGGGGCCTTACATCACCCCCCGATTTTTCAAAGTCATGTTTCCCTTGGAACATTACTTTACCTTTAACACTACCCATCCTTATGTTACTAATAATAATAATAATAAACAATATTAGTGCTAATAACAATACAGGTGATGCGCTGTAAAAATTAAAATAAAATAAACATTATTGGCATCTTTACAAGACAAAACCTCTCCCTTAGGAGGTAAAAATCCTTATGTTACCATTATTTTATAACTATACCGAACACTGTCGTCACAATCACTGAACGGCTACTACACTTTCGAGCGGTCTATATCCGCTCCGTTATTACAGATACGACACTTTCAGCTGCCGGTCGATGTATTACGAATCCTGCTGCCCCACTTCCTTCCGTTGGCTGCGAGTTTTGATTCGCACCACGCCGGGATCTGAGTTTTGTAATTAGCAGGCCAGTGGTAAACCCAAGAAGTGCTATTAGAGCAACCGACCCGCCTGCTATCCATAGAAGTTCCCCTTCCTTCCCCTTCTTTTGGGCCGCAAGGATCCGTTCAACATCGCTCCATGTTCCCCATTCAGCCGAAGAGTTATTGGACGCTTCTTCGAGCTCCTTGAGCTCCTTCAAAGTATCCTCCCATACTGCGGGATCATATTCCTCTTTTACTGGCAGGTCCAAGGGTGGTTTGATCGTAACGTTGACCCATTGCAACTGCACCACCTGAGAGGATTCCCCAACGTCGGCTATCGGCAAAAGGCGATAATCAGGTGTCCAAGCTGTGCAACCAGGTGCTATGGTAAGCTGCCCACTTCCATCTAGAACCCGCTCTAGCAATTCTACTCCAGCACTCCCTCTGCATTGAAGATGGAGGCGAGTGGGCTTAGACATGCTATACCACCATAGCTCCTTGTGCTCGTCCCAAATCCATGTGGGTGAAGATCTAGGATTCACCAAAGTCCACGGGCACCATTCCTTCGACGTATTCTCCAGGCGAAACGATGAGACAATACAAGATGGTGTTTGTCCGTGAAAGAATTTGAACTCGGCAGGACAGATCCATGGTATCCCGGGACGACATCTGGCTATATCCTGCTCCTGAAGAATTGAGTAGGCCTTCTCGTTGTGGCTCTCCAAGAAGAACGCCCCCTCCGGCTGAGCTGCAACCATTCTTCCTGTTTTATTCTCCTTAAGAGGCAAGGAGAGAACCTGATAAAGCACCATCTCCTGATCCGGAGTTTTTAAAGGCAATTCCACTACAGCTATTACTCCATCATCGGTTGCAATTGCATGTACTTCAGAAATTTGGTAGTAAATTTGGTCATGATATCGGCTTCCCTCCGAGAGGAGTGTCAGTCCAGTTGGCAGAGCCTCTCTTACCTTCCCCAAAATCAGAGTTAACTCTTTAAGACCTAGCATCTCTCTACTCAACCTTCCACTCATCGATGCACCTACTCCATTAAGAACTCTGCGGAATCTAAATAGGAATTCCGTTACTCCAGTTTCTAGGCTTCTGAAGGACGAGGAAAGGTACAGGGAACTTTGGATGAGGTTAGTAACACGCGATATGTTCGTTTGAAGTTGCGCCTCTTTTTGAAAACCTTCCTTCAAAATTCTACGGACCATCCACTGCGACAACCCTGAAATAAGATATTCAGGAATCATTTTCAGGCAACTTAGCTCTCCTCCTAAGCGGGTATGGGGACCTACGAGAAAAAGTTACAGTTTTCCCCTTTGGTGTCCAAGTAGCATCAGGTTTCCCCTTTGGCTGAGCTTGGCTCTCGCTATCTGAACCACTGGAACTTTCCCCGGAAGTCCCACCTGTCTCAATCCGTCCTTCGTTCCCCTCCCCTTGACTATCCTGGGTTATTTCCCTGTTTTCTTCCTCAGGAGAGGATCTAACGCCCAGAGGGGGGGGGGGGGGTCATTACATTCTGGCGATCTTCCCGCAGCAACCGGACAGTGTCTGTGAATCTCACTCTGCGTTTCAATTTCATCTTGGTCCTCACAAGAGTCGTCTTCTGAGCCATAACAACACCCTGGGTTAATTTCCCATTCCGGCTCCATGACCTCATCTTCCGACCCTTCCACTTCCCGGGTTGCCCCACCTGCCTTCGTCATAGCCTTAGGGTGCGAATCCCCTCCTCCCCCCGGGGCCCGTTTTAGCCTATTTATATGAACTACATTCAGAGATCCAGTGGCCAGTCGGATCTCATAGTTCACTCGCGAAAGAACCCTTTCTACTTTGTGTGGGCCTGTCCAGGGACAGTGGAATTTTGGACAATTCCCAGGCTTTACGGCTGGACAATGGAGATAGACCCAATCCCCCACCTCTAGGCGTCGCTCCTTACGCCGGGCATTACAATAATGGGTCCTCATTGCCCAGGCCTTTTCGGCACGACTCAAAGCGTCCTTATAGGCTTCTTTCAGCCGATGCCCTAACTTTTCGACATGGTCCGCTGATTCCGATCCGTCATTGGTTGGACCTACCCAGCAATCAAACGGAGTTACCAATTCTCGCCCAAGCATGAGGTAGTTTGGGGAGTATCCTGTCGACGAATGAGGTATTGCTCGATATGCCATGAGAGCATATGGGACCCACTTATCCCAGTCACGACCGTCTCTTCGCACATATTGGGATATCGAATCGGTAAGAGTTCGATGTAACCTCTCGACCATTCCGTTACATTCCGGATGGTAGGCGGTAGTTTGTAATTTCCTAATCCCCAGAGCTCTACAAACTTGAGTAAACAGTCGAGAAACGAAATTTCTTCCCTGGTCTGTTAACAACCTCCTAGGGACCCCATGTCGAGTGATAATATTCTCGACGAGTGCTACGGCCGTTTCTTCAGCTGTTTGCCCCTTCAGTGGTATTCCCTCCGCATACCGTGTAAAATTGTCAATTACGGTCAAAAGGTAACGATGGCCCCTTTTGGAAGTCGGCAAAGGCCCAAATATGTCTAGCGATACCTGCTCGAAAGGCCCTGTGGCCATATAGGGAGCTTCCAGGGGGACCTTTTGAGATACAGGACTTTTTCTGCTAGCGCACGCGTGACACCGTTCCACAAAGGAATTAACATCCGCCGCCATGCCCGGCCAATAATATGAGCTTTTGATTACCGCGAGAGTACGATCAGCCCCTGGGTGCCCAGCCCATGGTTTCGAGTGGTTTTCTTCAACGATTGTTTTTCGTAGACCCTCAGGCACCATAAGCCTCCATTCCGACTCATCCGTTGCCCCATCGGCCCAATATAGCAGGCCATCGGCATCTGTTTGTACATGAACTGTGCCTCTCTTGATGGCTCTTTGACACCACATATCCTCCTTTTGAGCATCCTTCAATTTACCTCGGGTTATTTTCTGCCTATTTCCCGTGACTACAGCTATTGTACGGCTTAAAGCATCAGCGTTAGAATGTTTCTTCCCCGGGCGATGTTCGACTTCATAGTCGAACTCCTCTAACCGAAGGGCCCACCTGGTCAGCCGTGAAGACGGGTCTCGAAGGCTTAGCATCCACCTCAAGGCAGAGTGGTCAGTGACAAGTTTAAACCTTCGCCCTAGTAAATAACAACGGAACAGCTTTGTTGCCCAAACCACCGCTAGCAGTTCTCGTTCTGTTGCCGAGTAGTTGAGTTCTGGACCCTTCAACTGCTTACTAGCGTAGCAAACAGGTCTCTCGCCGCCATCTCTGTACTGGGACAGAATGGCACCCAGAGCTACTCCTGATGCGTCGGTGGACAATATAAATGGCTCGCTGAAATTCGGATAGCACAAGACTGAGTCCGAACTTAGGATTTCTCTTAGCGATTCAAAAGCCTTCCGTTGCTTGTCGCCCCACTGGAATCGTACTCGTGAGCCAGTTAATTCTGTCAGCGGTCTTGAAAGATCAGCAAAGCCTTTTATGAATTTACGGTAATAGCTTTCCAACCCTAGAAAACTTCGCAACTCCTTCACATTTCTGGGGGCTGGAAAAGACTTGATCGCCTCTAATTTTCTAGGATCTGGTTTCACTCCCTCGGCTGTAACTACGTGTCCCAGATAGGTCACTTCCGATGCCGCAAAAGCGCACTTGTTCAAGTTCACTTTTAGATTAGCGCCTCTGAATATGTCGAACAACTCCTCTAACCGGAGCATGTGTTCCCTCAGTGATGAGCTATAAACCACCACATCATCGAGGTAAACGAAACACCCGGTGCCCTTCAGTCGGCCAAGAAGTTGGTCCATGACCCGTTGGAACGTGGCAGGTGCCCCCGCAAGGCCGAAAGCCATTTTTTTGTACTCATAGTGTCCGTTTACAGTCGTGAAGGCCGTTTTTGCCTGATCCTGGGGTGCTATCGGTATTTGGTGGTACCCACTCGAAAGATCAATTGTGGAAAAGATTTGGCTACTCCCCAATTGTTCTAAGGTTTCCTGTATCAACGGAAGCGGGTAAGTATCGACCTTAGTAACTGCATTGAGGCCACGGAAATCTGTGCAGAATCGATACTTTAAGTCACCTGTTGGGGAAGTTTTCTTGACTAGAATTACAGGTGCTTGCCAAGGACTTTTAGACGGCGTAATGACGCCTCGTTCAAGCAACGTCTGAACCTGCCGTTCCATTTCCTCCCGTTCACTGAAAGGCACACGATACGGGCGTTTCACCACAGGTCTGGCATCTCCAGTTTCAATATGGTGCTGAACAGGCAGGGAGCAACCTTCGGGACCCGGTTCACAAAAAATGTCTGAATATCTGGACAACAAGGACTCCATATCCCTCCTTTCCCCACCACTTAAATGGCCCAATTTCTCGCCAACGATCGAGGCGAAACCAACAGGAGTTTTAGAGCCATCCTCGCGTTCCCTCTCCGAACAAGATCCACCGTCTTCCGCCCAATCTCTCTCTACCAGACCTACCACTAGAAGCCGTGGCAATGTCACAGCCGAAGCGGTCAAATTGACGAACTGCATCCACGAACGGCCGTCCCGAGGAGTGTTAATGCATCTCCCTCCTACAACCCCATTGGGAAGTGCTCTTGACGGCTCAATTATGACAGCTTTCTGGTCTAGTTTCCCTGGTACGGAAATCTCTAATAGAGATTCACTGAAGGCCGGAAGCGTTTCCTCTCGCGAAAGACGCGCTGAGCTGGTTTTGTTATCCTTCTTCCCCGTGTGTCTTGATTCCTCCCTGACTATCGGCTTAGCTCCTATATTCACGCTAGTTGGAAGGGATAAAATATGACCTGAAAACTTGGCTTCTAGTTCTCTCGCCGTCCTACTCATGAAACGTACCCACTCTCGGTTCGCAGACATTTTTAACTCATCCCTCTTTGTTATCGAACCAACGGAAGGTAGAGATTCAATTTTAGGCGATGCTCCCGTGACTAACAATCCCGAACGTAGGTCTATATGGGCGTCTAATTTCCCTAGTAAGTCTAAGCCTAATAGTCCATCTCCTTCTAAGCAGACGTCAGCCACTATGACGTCGTGGGACAGTCGATGGCCCTTAACTTCGATATTCACCGTTTGAATACCGCGTACCGGGATTACCACACCAGTTACCCCCCTAATCTTACTAGTCGCGGGTCTTAATTTGGATCCTGAGGCAGGAGACCTGATTAGAGTAACTTCAGCACCAGTGTCTACTATCATCCTATGAATCCGCCCATTTATCCAGGTGCTCACCTTTAACCCTTTCTCACCTCCCCCACCTATGCCTAGTAATTCGTAGCGCGATCCCCTTGTCGCCGACTTAGGGCCGGGGCCCTCCCCAAGTCGTTCGCGTTTGGGGCCTTCTTTGGCAAAGTTCCTTTCACGAGGGGTTTGGAACGACATTGGCGAGCGATATGCCCACGACGACCACACCTATAACAATTCGTACTATTTTTGGGAGAAATATCACTAACCCTCTCTGTTTGTCGACATCCCCTGGCCCAATGATTCGTATCCCCGCAGCGATAACAGCCACTTGGATTACCCCTCTCAATGACCCTTACTTCGCTTTGTCCAACTTCCTCGGGACTGGGAATTTCGTTATCCTGGGGATTCTTCTCTACAGTAAATATTCCCTTTTCGTGTCGCCCTAACTCCGTTTCAATGGCTCTAGCCTTCTCAATCGCGGTTTGTAATTCCTTTGGGAACGCGAGTCTCGTCAGCCTCCCAATCTCTCCTCCGAGCCCATTTAAATATGATGTAAGGACGACTTTATCCAGTTGTTTGCGAGCCCCTATAACTTCTTCCTCCGATCCCTCACCTGAGAGTGATCGTTCACCCATCTCCCGACAACGATCTCCGAAAGTTCTGACATCCTCCCCACGCTCTTGTTTCATTGAACTAAGCTGAAGGAGAAACTGCTCAGGTTGCATAGTCGCCTTAAAGCGGTCTAAAAGAGCATCTCGAATCGTGGAATATTTTACATTTGGCCCCTTGAGATCCGATCTGCTGGCCAAAAATTTCGCAGCCATCCCTTTCAGTCTCATCCTTAACACAAGGGATTTATCACGATCTTCCCAGTTTCCGCTAGTTGCCACTAATTCCAAACCATTGAGATAGTCTTGGATTGGAACCCCAGAATCGTCACCGGACCATGGACCGACCATTCCCTGAAGAGAAAGATCCCTCTTTCCTTGCTTACCCTCATGCCTTGTCCTCTCGAATTCTTCCCTGAATTGCTCATTTGCAGCCAACGCCTGATCCAATGCCGTTTTCAGATCGGCAAACTGCTGTTCCGTTACCACCATCGTATAGCTCTATTTTCAACGTTTCCAATGAACCCCAACACGTTATGCTTACGAATAGGGATTGCTTTACTCTCTAACAGGGCTAACCACCAAATATCCGTATTTGGCGGTCCTTAAACCAGGAAACGTGAGGACATTGAATGAACAACTACCCAGCGCCGAGATATCAGTTCGAGGAATTGTCCTATCAGCGTCAGCAGTACAGCCGCCGGCCTATCTCGAGAGCAGGGTTCTTATCTAATGCCGGCTTGCAGCTGGACATTTAAATAATACCC
Organism: Gonocerus acuteangulatus; assembly: GCA_946811695.1. Lineage (NCBI taxonomy): Eukaryota > Metazoa > Arthropoda > Insecta > Hemiptera > Coreidae > Gonocerus > Gonocerus acuteangulatus. The sequence continues at coordinate 115,865,230 of OX328125.1, forward strand.
GGAAACCTGACACCATTTGTAAGGGACTGATTAGCAAGGACGGGATTTAGAGATATAGTCAATGGGGAAATATTTTAGAGAAGCGGAAATTCCTTTTTAAAACTATAATTTACACAGAGGATACAAACATAAATATCATAAACCATTGCTACGATGAGAGAAAAGAGAGAGACAGATATTGAGTGAGAGAGACAGATAGGTAGAGTTATCAAATATGATCATTTGGGGAGATTATAGAGAATTTGGAACTGGCCTACCTCTGAACAGCATCTGGGCCGAAGTCTCAGGAACGGATGCAAACTCTGCCCGGTCGGAGGTAAGCCAGCTCTTTTTAAACCCTTTGTACCCCACTCCTGCTTTTGCAGGTGATTGAACTAGAAACTCTTGTCAGGTCTTAGATCTTCCAGGAATCTTACGAATCAGCCACGTGCAGTGCCAACATCCCAGACGCAACGTTTGCGGATTCGTGGTTCTCACATCTCTAGAGATGGACAGCCAACCTTTTCTCTCATCCTTATTCACTTAACAAGGCCAAAGGGAAAACGGGGCCTTACAGTTATTTGAATTTAAAATTATTTTCGTGAATGTAATATATCATTACAATATATATATATATATATATATATATATATATATATATACATATATATATATATATATAGAGAGAGAGAGAGAGAGAGAGAGAGAGAGAGTGAGAGAGAGAGAGAGAGAGAGAGAGAGAGAGAGAGAGAGAGAGAGAGAGAGAGAGAGAGAGAGAGAGAGAGAGAGAGAGACTTTATTTGAAGATATAAAATACAACATAAGCAATATACAAAAACATTATTGTACAAATTGGCCAATGATACAGAAATACAAAATGAGCATCTCCTTCGCTCAAGATTTGCAAGACTTGCAAACAAGCCTTGCTTATATTATTCTCTCCTAATTATAATGTCTGAATAAACTAGGCAATCCTTAACAAACTAATATTTGAATACACTATAAATAAAGCAACAAAAGACAATAAGAATTACTATTACTACAATTAGAAAGAGCCGATTAATCTATAAACCTTAGATAAATAGAAACAAAATATGAGTAAAATACATGTATGATTAAGGTCAGATATAAAAAAAAAAAAAACTAAGAAAATAACCACTGGATTCAACCACAATTCCTTAATACAAAGATTAGATGGCTTAGTACTGCACTTAAAAATAATTAAATAACTATAGGATAAAAATAAGGTAATTATAAAAAATCAACCTAAACAGATAACCATAGAGTAAAATAGAACAATACAAACTTGTAGTATAAGAAGACAATACATAATTAAAAGGGTCAGTCAATTAACACACTATATATAATATGCTAGCTGTGGTGTCTACATGCTAATAAACAGAATACTCAGTTATCAGTTTATGGTCGAAAATATTAAATTTATCATCATTAATGCAAAATAATGCCTCAAAATCAGCGGCCCTGCACTATAACAGAGCCCTCCATCTGCCGAAGATGACACTAGACCCTTTCAAAACACGGGCGGTGATTTTCCTAAAGCATGTTGCAGCAACACCAAGATCTTTAAGACTCCTTGCAAAGGCTCCGCACCAGACTAAAAAGTCCCATCTATCGTGTATGTCCAGGGGTATTACTGTATATACATACATACATACATATTGTAATGATCTAAAAGGGGGTGCTCTAGAAAGAGTCAGTTTCTGGCATAGCAAAGAGTAGCTTTCCTATTCAAAATAAAGGCTAAGTTATATTCCATAAGTCCATCACAAATATTATCTTTTGTCAGCAAATTAAATAAATAAAAGAGTAATAAAAGGGTAGCAATTGGCAGTGCTTAGCTTGGAAGTATTTATTTTTTTTAAAGGCAGTGTGAAATAAAAGAAGATTCCAAATGTCTCGGCTAGGAGCGATAATGCATAGAGAGATACAAGTTTCCCCGGAAGATAAGAATAGAGGTGCTTCCAAAAAATGCCCTTTGAACATCGAGGTGGCGATCGCTGAAGCCAAACTTCCTTGGTATGGTCGGAGTAACACCTATAAAAAGGGCCTCCCCCCATCACTCGATCTCATTCGAGCGACGAAGGGCACACGATCTCTTTGCAGAACCAGCTCTCACTTCATCTTCACTTGATGGCTAGACACCACTCTATGATCTAGCAGCCGACCATCATTCTCCTCAACATGCCGACATAACAGCCACCAGTCTGCCTCTTCATTTTTAGAACATCATCCGTATCATAAACTGAGTATACCTCAATAACTGCCAATCTTCAATTAAATGCAAAAGCTAGCAAAAAATTCAATAATGGCCAATATTTATATTTTAATACAGAAGTTTAATATTTTAATTATGTGCTAACTTTTCTTTAATAACCCAACATTGATACAATTATCTGAGTCAAGCACCTTTTATTTTTTATATTTTATTTTATATCACATCCATGCCAAATCATAAATTATACTTTTTATTACAATATAAGTCATTTGTTTCCAACTCTATTTTATTTACTATGAACCTTTCTCCTGGTATTTAATATGGTCTCAACACATAAAGGACAGATGGTAAGAAGTGGTTCTAATTTAATATTACTCATGCTTTTCTTTCAGGAAATTTATTAAATTAATTTAATTATTCAAATGATTTTATTCATAAATCCGTATGTGATGAGTTTGGTAATATTAAATGAACCCTGAAATATAATGAAAATATAATAAAAACATTTCAAGTAAACTTTTTCTAAAATAACTTTTAAATTCGTTTCTTCCCCCCCCCCCACTAAACACCACATCTTGGTGACCCAACGTGGGGCAATCCACTAAACACCACAATATATATATATATATTGTAATGATATATTACATTCACGAAAATATTTTTTAAATTCAAATAACCACAGATAGTTTGAAAAGCCAGCGCAAAACACAAACCATCAAATACAAATAACATCGTATTATATACATTTTAAATTAATAATATTTTTGGACAATACTGATGTACAATATACATATATTAAATGTACATTCAGATGATAATAAATTAATTATTAGGTATTACAAAAATATAATTATTATTTTCATATATAAACCAGCAAAAATGCGGAAGTTAGAAATAAAGGACGCCAACTTTCCCGCTAAAAAGGAGTCAGTCCATAGCTATTCTTCGAGGAGTACGGAGTCAAGTCAGTCTATAGCTATCCTCCGAGGAGTGCGGAGTCAAGTCTGTTCCTGGCAGCCGTAGAGTGCAGTGTTCAGTCCATTGCTGTCTGTAGTGGAGGACGGTTTGAGAAAACGGCGGAATCCGGAACATCAGATATCCATTCTATGCGCGGGACCTGGCAGGAAAGCGAAAGCGTATCACCTTGAAGAAGAAATTACTGAAGCGCAGTATATTGGGGTTTTATTGGAAGTGAGTTGGTTCAGAGGTAAAATTATTTTTTTGCAATTGTTAATTCTTTTATTATTATTTGTATGTATTTTAATATTGTTTTGTATTTCGGAATTGTCTAAAAATAAATATTATATTATTCATTCACTCGGAACTTCTATCCCTGAGATTAAATCAATTTAATAAAATAAAACTTATAAAAGGAATTAAAATCGTTTTTATTTTAAATAATAAATAATCACAACATTATTGGCGACCCAACACGGCGCATTTCCTTTTATAAAAAATTAATCTTTACATGTAATGACGCCAAACGTGGCGAATAATTTTATAAAAAATTTATCATAACAATATATATTGTAATGATCTAAAAGGGGGTGCTCTAGAAAGAGTCAGTTTCTGGCATAGCAAATAGTAGCATTCCTATTCAAAATAAAGGCTAAGTTATATTCCATAAGTCCATCTGGACATCCAAATATTATCTTTTGTCAACCACTAAAATAAATAAAAGAGTAATAAAAGAGAATAATATAAGAGTATGGATAGCAATTGGCAGTGCTTAGCTTCGCAGTATTTATTTATTTTTAAAGGCAGTGTGAAATAAAAGAAGATTCAAAAGTCTTGGCTAGGAGCGATAAGGCATCGAGAGATAAAAGTTTCCCAGGAAGATAATAATAGAGGTGCTTCCAAAGATGACCTTTGAACATCCAGGTGGCGATCGCTGTAGACAAACACCCTTGGTATAGTGGGAGTAACGCCTCTATAAAAATGGCCTTCCCCCACCACTCGCTCTCACTCCAGTGCCAATGAAGGGCCAGAGCACTCTCATTCGAGCACCAGAGACGAAGGGCACACGGTCTCTCTGCAGAACCAGCTGGTCAGCCAACACCAAGCTCTTACTTCACCTTCACATGATGGCCAGACACCACTCCATGATCTAGCAGCCGACCATCATTCTCCTCAACATGCCGACATAACTACAACCAGTCTACCTCTTCACTTCCAGAACATCATCCGTATCATAAGCTGAGTATAACTCGTTAACTGCCAATACTCAATTAAAATCAAAAGCTAGCTAAAATTTCATAATGGCCAATATTTATATTTTAATATATAAGTTTCATATTATAATTTTGTTCTAACTTTTCTTTAATAACCCGACATTGATACAATTATGTGAGTCAAGCACTTATTCTTTTTTATATCACAGCCATGCCAAATCATAAATTATATATTTTTTATTTCAATGTAAGTCATTTGTTTCCAACTCTATTTTATTTACTATGAACCTTCCTCCTGGTATTTAATATGGTCTCAACACATAAAAGGACAGATGGTAAGAAGTGGTTCTAATAATATATTTCTCATGCTTTTCTTTCAGGAAATTTATTAAATTAATTTAATTATTCAAGTAGTTTTATTCATAAATCCGTATGTGGTGAGTTTGGTCATTTTAATTGAACCCTGAGATATAACAGGGTGTCTACTACTTTCGTGAAAGTCAATTTCGTGACTTTTTCATGACTTGAAATGCAAATTTCGTGCCCATTAAAAAGAAAATAATTTCACTTAAAAAGAGAAAGCCTTAAGTTTTAGCTTAAAATCATTTGTAACTTAAAAGGATTACGGTGATATCTATAAACTCACAACTTTACATACATTTAAAACAATTAATAAAACTGTATAAAATATACATCATATGGTCCCTGCTATCTCAAAATATCGAATATGCAAAATATCGGTTTTAGATTCGGTACTTTGCTATGTATTGCGGGCTATATGGCTTGTCACAAATTGTCGCTCTAACTCTAACCCCTTTATAGAATAGCCTTTAATGCCTTAAATAAAGTATCGAATAAGACCATTTTTGAATATATTATTTCGTCAATGGTTAAAATATGTTAGTTCCTATCGTGCTCCGATTTGCATATTCGTTAGTTTCACGTGGCAGGGACGATGTGTTAAAGAGTATAGTTACATTAATTTTAAAAGTGAAGACACGATGACTAGAATGACTACACAAAAATATTAAACAATGGTAGCAGAATTCAAAATTTATAAATAAATATTTATTGTCAATGTACATAATTTAGTCAATTAAGGCCCAGCGCACACAGTGCCACTCCGTTGCAAACCAGTTTGCAGCTGAAACAAAACTTCTGTCCGCACACGGGTGTATTGGCAAAGGGATAGTTGTAACCACCCCCTGGCGCCTATGATGCATTCAGAGTGGAATGTTTATTTAGTGCTGTATGTGTTTGTTTTTATGGCCTTGGCATGGCTGTGTGAGCTTACTATGTCAGACTCAGACGAAGAAGACGTTAGGGTCATTTTGTCTCAAATCAACACACTTTTATGACATTTTTTCCCTCGCCATCTCTGAATATGATTGCATTTGGTAACTGGGTTACCTTCATAAAGACTAAGAAAAACACCAAATTTCAGCTTAATGTCTCAAACGGTTTCAAAAATACGTCCATGTAAAGTTTTCAAGAAATGGTCAAAATCTTGCTGCGGCAAAATATATAGCTCCACTCCTGTTTACGGTAGAAACACGATGGATTCAATTTTAGCGCGGTTCCTCCCTCCCTCATAGGGAGGAACCCCGCATATAAGGTTGATACAATGAAACAATCCGGAAGTGCCGACTAAAAAATTTCGCGTTTCAGAACCCATAGAGACCGAAAATAACAGTGGTTCAAATTTGTGTATATATATATATATATATATATATATATTGTAATGATCTAAAAGGGGGTGCTCTAGAAAGAGTCAGTTTCTGGCATAGCAAAGAGTAGCATTCCTATTCAAAATAAAGGCTAAGTTATATTCCATAAGTCCATCACAAATATTCTCCTTTATCAATTAATTAAATAATTAAAAGAGTAATAAAAGGGATAGCAATTGGCAGTACTTAGTTTGGCAGTATTTTTTTTTTTTTAAAGGCAGTGTTAAATAAAAGAAGAGTCCAAATGTATCGGCTAGGAGCGATAAGGCGTCGAGGTATACAAGTTCCCAGGAAGATAAGAATAAATGTGCTTTCAAAAAGGCACTTTGAACATCCAGGGAGCAATCGCTGAAGTCCTTTCTCCTGGTATATAATATGGTCTCAACACATAAAAGGACAGATGGTAAGAAATGATTCTAATAATATATTTCTCATGCTTTTTATTTCAGGAAATTTATTAAATTAATTAATCATTCAAATGGTTTTATTCATAAATCCGTATGTGGTGAGTTTGGTAATATTTAAAGAACCCTGAGATATAATGAAATTATACTAAAAACAATCTAAATCAACTTTTCCTATAATTAACTTTTAAAATATATTCAATTTCTTAATCTTCCCCCACCAAAACACCACAATATATATATATATATATATATATATATATATATATATATATATATATATATATATATATATGTATTATATTTATATATATATTTTTGTCTGTTCGCTCATTTCTGGCTTCCCTAATGGTCCGATTGTGATGAAATTTGGTACAAAAATCCGTCTTCCAATTTGAAAGGTCAAGTTCGTTAACCAGCAGAATCCGCCCACTGGAAGATGGCGTTTGGGGCGAAATTCGCGCAAAAAAAAATCGTAACGCTTATGTTTTTGAGTTTATAAGCTTGTATGTACTCATTTTATATGCTTCTTGGGCTAGGGAAACAAATGAATTCATTTTCAAGGCGATAGCTTTTACCGTTTTCGAGAAAATTGGAAAAATAGTTTTTGAATACCGTTTTTGGTTTGGGTACTTAGAATAATGGGATTCAGTTGAAACATTTTCTACATGTTCTACTTTCATTAAAACTAATATGTTGAAATTTTTGTTACGTTTGGAGTTAAGGAAGGGTTAGAATAAAATATTTTATTAACAGACATAAGAAATTTTGGTAACTTTGTATACTTTCCTTAATATTTCAAAAAAGGTTGAGAATCTTGCGAAACGTAAGATTACCATTAGAAAGCTTACTAAATGCTCTACAAAATTGGTTCTAATGAAAGTTTTGATTAGGCGATGTCAATCGGAGAAATAAGTCCTTAAACCTTTAAAGTAATTGATTTCGCTTATTCGAACTGTTCTTTTAGCGAGGTTCCTCCCTCCCCCATAGGGAGGAACCCCGCTTATAAGGTTGATACAATGAAACAATCCGGAAGTGCCGACAAGAAAATTTCGCGTTTCAGAACCCCTAGAGACCGAAAATAACGGTGGTTCAAATTTGTATATATATATATATATATATTTGTCTGTTCGCTCTCTAGCTCGAAGACGAATGGTCCGATTTTGATGAAATTTGGTACAAAAATCAGTCGTCCAATATGAAAGGTCAAGTTCGTTAACCAGCAAAATCCGCCCACTGGAAGATGGAGTTTGGGGCGAAATTCGCGCAGAAAAAATCGTAACGCTTACGTTTTTGAGTTCATAAGCTTGTAAGTACTCTTTTTATAGGCTTCTTGGGCTAGGAAAACGAATGAAACCATTTTCAAGGCGATAGCTTTAACCGCTTTCGAGAAAATTGGAAAAATAGTTTTTGAATACCGTTTTTGGTTTGGGTACTTAGAATCATGGGATTCAGTTGAAACATTTTCTGCATGTTCTACTTTCATTAAAACCAATATGTTGAAATTTTGGTTACGTTTGGAGTTAAGGAAGGGTTAGAATAAAATATTTTATTAACAGACATAAAAAGTTTTGGTAACTTTGTATATTTTCCTTAATATCTCGAAAAAGGTTAAGAATTTGGTAAACGAAAGAATACCATTAGAAAGCTTACTAAATGCTCTACAAAAAAGGTTCTGATGAAAGTTTTGATTAGGCGATGTCAATCGGAGAAATAAGTGCTTAAAACATTAAAGTAATTCATTTTGCTTATTTGAACTGTTCTTTTTGTCTGTTTTTATTCCTTGTTATTTTTTAATTGCCTATAGTTGGATAATGTATTTTACAATAAAACAGATTAGGCAAAATAAGAAAAACAATTCATTGTTAGAAATATAGCTTGCCAAGAGAAAAAGATTCGTTGACGTCTTTTGAATATTTTCAATTGCCTTTATGCTGTTGGTTTTTTTATTTTATTTTTTAATTGATTTTATCTGTAGAATTATTACTATAGTAAAAGAACACAGGAATGTGTGAAAATATTTGATATTTTCCAATTCATTGAAACGTATGAAATGAAGTATCGGTAGAAGAGGATTCTAGGGTCTTGCGGACCTGACCCCAGGTATAGCCAGCCCTTTGAACAAAGGCCGAGGAAAATATTATCTGTTTCTATTCTATGCTTTTCAAATGAGAATAGGGATATGAACAGGAACCGGGGTCTCCCGTGGTCTAATGGCTAGCGCCTTGGATTCAAGCGGGAGATGGTGGGTTCGATTCCCAACCTCCGGCAGGAATTTTATCATCCCACGGTTCGCTGGTGAAATTCCTCGCTACACCCTGGATGTCGGCGCTAATGACCTAGATGTAGATGTGCCGTAAAAAAAAAAAAAAAAAAAAAAAAAAAAAAAAACTGGAACCGCCCTAAGATGACGCAGTTCCTGCGAGTCGGACTTTTTTGTCTTTGATTTTGGTACTTAGAATTATGGGATTCAGTTGAAACATTTTCTGCATGTTCGAATTTCATCAACACTAATATGTTGAAATTTTGGTTATGTTTGGAGTAAAGAAAGGGTTAGAATAAAATATTTTATTAACAGACAAGAAAAGTTTTGGTAACTTTGTATACTTTCGTTAGTATCTCGAAAACCGTTGACAATCTTGGGAAGCAGAAGGTTACCATTCGAAAGCTTACTAAATGCTCTACAAAAAAGGTTCTAAAGAAAGTTTTAATTAGGCGATGTCAATCGGAGAAATAAGTGCTTAAAACTTTAAAGTAATTGATTTCGTTTATTCGAATGGTTCTTTTTGTCTATTTTATTCCTTGTTATTTTTAAATTGCTTATAGTCGGATAATGTATTTGACAATAAAACAGATTAAGTAAAATAAGAAGATCAATTTATTGTTAAAAATGTAGCGTTCAAAGAAAGAGATCCCAATGCTTTCCAAATGCCCCTGAGCGGAGGCCTTTCTGCCCGACTTATGGGATAGCTGACCCATACAGGTAAGATTGTAAATCAAGACCTTTCAAGACTGGTTAGTTTGAGATTTCATTTGGATAGGTGTTTCGCTATTGATCTAAACAAAGTAATAACTGTTTCTATTCTATGCCTTCATAAACACTAAAGATAAGAATGGAACCGCGCTAAGATGACGCAGTTCCTGCGAATCGGACTTTTTAGTTCTTTGAGTGCCCTTTAAAATGACACGTAACACATATGCTGTACTTATGTACCATTCGCTGATGTATAATGTACTGTGAATCAAAAGACTCCAACAGGGAGTATTTACTTCCCATCCGGCGATGAAATTTTTAGAAGCAATGAAATGTTACTCCAGTACCTCTAACACATTTCTTTAAAATTTCCAACCATTTTCATAGTTTAACATTTATAAATAGGAAAATTGCTGATAATATTTATGTTTTATTTAAGCTGCCAGCCACCTAAAATATTTTGAGTACAATGTCATTTATTTTTAGACAAATATTCTAACTTGAACTAATTACAATCAATTATTAATGAATACAATTTTTTTAAATAAGCTTTGATATTAAGATAATTTCTCGCTGCACCCTTGATGTCGGCGCTAATGCCCTAGACGTCGATGCGCCGTAAAAAGAAAAAAAAAGATATAGCAGAGACATTGATCAACGTTCAGGAAGAACTCGGCTTATAGACCTGAAGTGGGACGAATGATTCTCACATTGAAAACTTGTAAGCATTCAGAAAACTGTGCGCGTGCAACTGGAGTTGCAAAACAGTCTCACCGTGTGCCCTGGGCCTAAAGCAATCATTTTTTGGAGTCTTATTTTTTCTTCGCAGCATCAGAGAATAGTTCAGAGATTAGGGGGAGAGGGGTGTCATTAAGCCACGGGGCAATTGAACCAGTCTACTTAAAAAATTGAAAAAGTTAAAAAAATGAAGGATCCTCTTAAAATTAAATGCCAAATATTTGGAGCCCTTGTGGTAAATACATTTTGGAAAACGCCGATTTTTTTTTTAGGTTTTATGGTAATATTATTTTTTTTCCTATTTAACCCTGTCTTTAATGTTACTAAACTAATTAGGAAAAATAATAAGCGTAAACGAGAACACAATGATAATTCGGTAGGAGCACACAAAAGGAAAAGATTATTGGTACAAACAAAAATAAAACATTTTTTTACTAAAAATAACTCTGTAATGGAAGAAACCATGTTAAATCAACATTTATTCTCTCAAAAAAGAAAGCAATTATTTGTAAAAAACAAAAATGACAAAGATTTAAATCCAATAAATCGATATTTTACGTTTAATTATCACCCGCTTATAGCGAATAGGCTAAAAACAATTTGTAAAGGTATATGTAAAATTAGTTGGAAATATGAACACAAGATACAGAATATGTTTAGTAACATTAAAGACAGGGTTAATGCATCAAACACAAAATATAATATCTATAAAATTAACTGCAATGACTGTAACAAATGTTATATTGGGGAATCTGCACAATTATTAGGTAAAAGAATTATACAACACGTAAAGAGCATTGACACACAGGAAAACGGTACCGCATTGACGGAGCATGCAATATCAAAAAAGCACTGTTTTGATTTCAAAGAAGTTAAAATACTTAACAAAGAAAGAAACACGCTGAAAAGAAAAATTAAAGAAAATATTTATATTCTAAAAAATTCAAAAACAGCTGTTAATAAAAGGACCGATCTTAGAAACGTACATCAAATTTTCCATTCTGTAATAGATTAAGACCTAATTTTTGTAACGGACGGACTTTACAAATACCACATATAGATAAAGACGCGGCCATATTGGTAGGCTTAGGACATGACTAGTATTACCCCTGCCTCCGTAGAAGGTACATGAGGAGACGAGAGGACTTCTTAGCAAGGTAGGACTTTTAAAAAATGTTTGTTAAAGTTATTTTAAAATCTGACTTTTAAAAATTTTGTATATTTTAAATATGTTTAATATTGGGAGGTACAAAAATGGATTTGGTTGCAGAAGTGCCCCTGATGAGGTGCGAATGAATTAAGCACGAAACATGTAGGGCAGAAAAAATAAAGTGGTTTGACACAAGGAAGTACTACTTTTTCCCGACCCTAAGCCTAAAAGAACGAAATGCATTAAAAAATAATATATATATATAGGTATGTATGTGTGTGTGACCAAACACATAGGACATTGGCCTGTTGTTAAAAAAATATTGTTTCTTAACCCTTTCGATGTGACGCCCGAGAATACTTGCCAGAGAAAGATTTTCCTCAGAGGCGACGCCCGAAGTATTCTCGCCACAGCTGTATCTCTTGATTGTGAGCCCTCTTAGCCTTGAGCGTGTACAGAGTGCTTTTTTAAATTTGTAGCAGAAGAACATAAAAGTTGAATTATGAAAAAATTACTCAGGTGTGTTGTACCTTTGACCTGGTCAAAGGAACAGCTAGTCATGGTCAGAGGTACAACACCCTGGTAGTGCAAATTAAAAACATGCTAAAAACTTTAGGGTTAACACATTGGTGCCGGAATGGTATTGGACTGGTACATCCCAGGGGCCGGACAGTTTATCTATATTCCGGGAGAAGGGACATTCCCAGAACATGTCCATGCCCATGGAATGTCTTGCATATACTAACCCGCATTACAACAGATATTTTGTCATTTGCGTGTTTTCACTGAAATGCTTTGTTCGTGTCTGTCTTATTATTAATTGATAAAGAGAGGTCTAGATTTTTTAAAATAAAATTTAATTATTCGTAAGTGCATTAGCCATGGTTCAGAGCAATATTGGCAAGTAGAATGCATATATGTATATCTACAGTTCAGAAAACAACTGAACTTCTTGTTCCGAGAAAATCGGAACCAAAGTTGATAAATCAAGTTTTTGGTTTGGTTACTTAGAATCATGGGATTCAGTTGAAACATTTTTTCCATGTTTGAATTTTATCAAAACTAACATGTTAAACTTTTGGTTACGTTTGGAGTTAAGAAAGGGTTAGAATAAAATATTTTATGAACAGACATGAAAAGTTTTGGGAACTTCGTATAATTTCATTAATATCTCGAACACAGTTGGGAAATCGTGATTAGTGGATAGAAATTATTTGAAAGCTTTATAAATTCTCTACAAAAAAGATTCTGAAACAATTTTTGATTAGGTAATGTCAATCGGAGAAAAAAGTGCTTAAACTTTGAACTAATTGATTTAGTTTATTCGAACGGTTCTTTTTGTCTATTTTTATTCCTTGTTATTTTTTAATTGCTTATAGTTGGATAATGTATTTGACAATAAAACAGATTAGGCAAAATAAGAAAAACAATTCATTGTTATAAATATAGCTTGCCAAGAGGAAGAGATTTGATGACGTCTTTTGAATATTTTCAATTGCCTTCATGCTGTTGGGTTTTTTATTTTATTTTTTAATTAATTTTATTTGTAGAATTATTACTATAGTAAAAGAACACAGGAATATGTGAAAATTTTTGATATTTTCCAATTCATTGAAACGTATGAAATGAAGTATCGGTAGAAGAGGATTCTAGGGTCTGGCGGACCCGACCAGGTAAAGTCATAAAGCCCTTTGAACAAAGGCCCAGGAAAATATTATCTGTTTCTATTCTAAGCTTTTCAAATGACAATAGGGATATGAACAGGAACCACGCTAAGATGATGCAGTTCCTGCGAGTCGGACTTTTATATATTATGATTAAGCTCTACGAGTTGAGTTTCCATTTTAAAATATTCACTTTTATTCATTTCATCCATTTTGTTATTTAATTCTGATATACACTTATATTTTCCTATACACGCGGATGTATCTCACTATCCATTTCCTGAGTTCAATTCCTCTTATCTAATACGATATCCTAGTGACACAGTAGCGGATATCCTGGAACGAGCTGCCACCATTTCTATACAATCGATTTTCAATTGCATCATCCATTATTTACTTTTTATTATTTTCTTTAAGATTTATTGTTATTAAGATATTTATTTAACGTTTTTTCCTTCAGTTCACTCGACCATCTACGTTGGGCGTCATTAAATGTAAAGATTAAATTTATATAAGGGATGCGCCACGTTGGGTCGCCATTAAATGTAATGATAATTTTATATATATAAGGAAATAAATTATTTATATAAAATTTATAATTGGGGAAATTAATTATCAGGATAATTATATTATGAAAACTTAATCTCAGGGATAAAAAGTTCCGAGTGAATGAATGTGAAACAATTACGTATTTCCAAACAATACTGAAATACAATTACCAATACAAATGTATTATCAAACAAGTAATAAAAAAAAAATCAATAAGATTACAAAATTTAATTCTTACCTTTGAATAAATAGAGTCTTTAAACAAGAGTCCAAATGTTCTGCACTTCAATAAATTTTCAAATATTCCTTCTTCAGCAGGACACGTATTCACCATTAGTATTCTTGCTTAGGCCAGTAAATAAATTCACACATATCTATACGCTGTAAGATTCCTTACTCCATTGAGGATGGACATAGACTGAGAGCTTAAAGCTGGAAAGAAGCTCACGCATTCTTCCACCAAATTCTGCATTTTGTCGGTTTACTATTTAGATAATAATTATTATTTTGTAATTCCAAAATGATTAATTTATTATTGTTTGACTGTACATTTAATGTAAACCTATTGTACATCAGTAGGGTCCAAAAATATTATAAATTTAGATCGTTTATAATACGATGTTATTAGTAAATTAGGATTTGTGGTTTGCGCTATTTGAATTCAAAAAGGTTTACGTGAATGTAATATATCATTACAATATATATATATATATATATATATATATATATATATATATATATATATATATATATATTGTAATGATCTAAAAGGGGGTGCTCTAGAAAGAGTCAGTTTCTGGCATAGCAAAGAGTAGCATTCCTATTCAAAATAAAGGCTAAGTTATATTCCATAAGTCCATCACAAATATTCTCCTTTGTCAACCAAAAGGCAGTGTTAAATAAAAAAAAGAGTCCAAATATCTCGGCTAGGAGCGATAAGGTACACAAGTTCCCAGGAAGATAACAATAGATGTGCTTCCAAAAATGCACTTTGAACATCGAGGTGGCGATCGCTGAAGACAAACACCCTTGGTGTGGTGGGAGTAACACCTCTATAAAAAGACCACTCAGCCCCATTCGAGCACCAGAGGCAGAACCAACACAGTCTCGCTGCAGAACCAGCTGGTCAGCCGACACCAAGCTCACTTCATCTGCACATGATGGCCAGACACCACTCCAAGATTTAGCAGCCGACCATCATTCTCCTCAACATAACTACAAGCAGTCTGTCTCTTCACTTCCAGAACATCATCCGTAAAATAAGCTGAGTATAACTCACTAACTGCCAATCTTCAATTAAAATTTAAAAGCTATCTAAAATTTAATAATGGCCAATATTTATCTTTTAATATATAAATTAATATTTTAATTATGTTCTAACTTTTCTTAAATAACCCAACATTGATACAATTATGTGAGTCAAGCAATTTTTTATATTCTTTTTATATCACAGCCATGCCAAATCTTAAATTATATATTTTATTCAATATAAGTCAATTTTTTCCAACTCTATTTCATTTATAATGAACCTTTCTCCTGGTATTTAATATGGTCTCTACACATAAAAGGACAGATGGTAAGAAGTGGAACTTAATATTTCTCATGCTTTTCTTTCAGGAAATTTATTAAATTAATTGAATTATTCAAACGGTTTCATTCATAAGTCCGTATGTGGTGAGTTTGGTAACATTAAATGAACCCTGAGATATAATGAAATTATATTAAAACATATCAAATCAACTTTTCCTATAATTAACTTTCAAATATAATTCAATATTCTTTTCTTCCCCAAAACACCACAATATATGTATTTGTCTTCACTCTCTAGGCGCCAGACAAATGGTCCGATTTTGATGTAATTTGGTACAATAATCTTTTGTCTAATTTGAAAGGTCAAATTCGTTAACCAGCAGAATCTGTCCACTGGAAGATGCTTTTTGGAGCAAAATTCGTGCGAAAAAAATCGTGACACTTATGTTTTCAATTTCATATGTTTGCAGGTACTCGTTATATAGGTTTCTTAAAGTATAAAAACAAATGAAACCATTTTTAAAGTGATAACTGTAACATTTTTCGAAAACATTGAAACACTTACTTTTCTAAACTGATTTTCTGTTTGGGTATTCAGAAACAATTAATTCAGTTGGAACTTCTTCCAGACCATTGATATTCATCTAATTTATGATAGGTAAACTTTCGTTCCCTTTGGAGTTAAGGAAGTACCAGAAATAAAATATTTCATTAACAGGCATGAAAACTTTTGGGAGTTTTGTATATTTTCTAAAATACCTTGAAAATGGTTGGGAAATCGTGGTAAGTGGAAGGTGACCATTCAAAAGCTTACTAAATTCCCTAAAACAAAGATTCTGATGTATTTTTCGATCGGAGATATAAGAACTTGACAATTTACAATTGTTAGTTATGATCTTTTACACAGGATTTTGTATCCGATTACCTACAGTTTTAACTGGTTGTTCCTTATTTTCATTGAATTTAACAGTAAAACGAGTATTTGACTAAAACAAGGTAAGAAAATGTGAAACATTGTTATAGTGTTTCCAAGAGCAAATGTTGAGAAGTTGAGGGAAGTCGCCATGATACTGTCAGTTTCCCGTTGTGGCGCGTTAAATCTATTTTATCTTCGAGATATGATTTTATATTTTTCATGGAAGATCAAATCCCACCAATAACTGCTACAATTCCTTTACTAATAGCATTAGAGATATGAACAGAACCGTGCAAAGATGGCGCAGTTCCTACGAGTCGGACTTTTTATTGTCCAATTTTGACAAAGAAACTAATTTTTGCTATCAAGCATTAAATTATATTTGAAAATGGCTACTTACGTAATTGGAGAAGGGAACAATGCTTGACATGGTTTTTCAAACGCTTGAATGAGAGAAAGCTGCGCTGGCAGTAGTAGCATACATAGCAAAGAGTCCCTTTATCTAAAACACATTACACAGAGAATAATAATGAGATGAAGATCGTTAGTCATTGTGGAGATAAAAAGTTGAGGAATTGTTGGGATTCAGCTACGAGAAAATTTTAGATTTTCAGAAAAATATACAGGGTGTATCGCAAGTTAAAGACAATACTCTAGTGGGTAAAACTAGACAAAAAATGTAGTTCAACACCTCCAAACGCACATTTCTATCTCACTTCATTCCAGACAAATACCGTTCGTTCTAAAGGCTCAGTAGAAAAAAAAAAAGTGTTTTTTATAGTACAACTCCAATTTTCTCTGCTTGTACACATTTTTTTTTAACAAGTCATTACATTTTTTAAATCACTATTACATTTGCTTTAAGGCTAATGGACATTCAATGTTTGCAATTATGTCATTCAAACCATAATATATCAATTGAAAAAGTGGAAATTAATAAAATCTTCTGGTTAGCAACAACTTTTTGAAAATCACTGCTCTTCCACAAAAAATTCACCACATTGCCGAATCTTAAAAATGTTGCAAAATTTAATCAGCTTTGTAACGGTATACTTGGAATTGAGATTATCTCTCAATTTCATAACTTAATTTGAATTATAGAGTGAAAAAACAAAAAACATAAAAAAATACACCGAAAATGATAGATGTTCTTACAACTGGCCTCCTTGCAGAACACACTGATGACAACTGGTTACACCGTTGACGTAGTCCTTTTAATCTCATCATAGTTAGCTCTCATTTGCACAAATGATTCGCAGATCCTTGTGATCAGACGGTTTATGCCCTAAATGGTTACTTTGTACACTTACGACTTAAACCAACCCCACATGTAAAAATGTTAGACCAGGGTATTTGGTCGGCCAAAGCTCAGGTACAAATCTTCAAAAAGTTTCAAAGGACAAAAAGTTTTGCTCCGTAATTCCAACAGAAAAAGTTGTTTTGTGCTTTTTTTTTGGCGCAGTTGTCATAATTACATTCATGGCAAGCTTACAAATAGGAAGAAATGAAAACTATTCAGGTTGGAAAGTAAATTAATAAAAATTAAAAAAAATCAAGATTCCATTATAGTGGGGGCTGAAAAACTGCGGAAACCCAATTAATTTAGTACGGTCACAACAGTAAGCTCAGTGCCCAAGCTGTACATTCTATTGTGTTTTTGTTTTTTTTATTATATATATGTCGATTAACTGTACAGCTAATAAAAAAGTTTTACTGTTGTTGTCCCTTACATAACAACAACGATTGTTTGATATGGAGTGATGGGATGTAAATATTTTAGAAACTTACATGGAAGCTTAAAGATGTAAGATTATAACCTTGTAAAGCATAACCTATTTATTATTAATTCTGCATTTAAAAAGAATATAACGAATACTCATACAAAAACACATTTACTGTAAGCAATGATACTACTAGAGCTTCAAAGAATGCCATACCCCAAAATACGTCAATTTTGTCAGAGAATATCGAAACTGAAGTTTCTTCCAAAACTCTTTGTACAACATGTGGGCAAACCTTTCGGGAAATTAGAGGACTTCGGACTCACATAGCGAAAAAACACCACAAAGAGGCCAATGAAGCAAAACTTCATTCCATATTTAAGGTATCTAAATCTTTCAAAGAAGATAAGAAAGATAAATTATTAGATACGAATATGAAAATTAAACTAGAAGAATGGTCTACTGAGTTCAAAAAAATCAAAAAAGACATTAATAACTTTGACCTAGTAGGCTATGACAATACAATTAAAAATTTCTTGAAATTCCTTAAAGAGACGAATGACAATTTACCAGGACCAAAGCACCCTGCAATAAGATACATCAAGATGAGAAAACAGAATAGATCCGAAAAAAAAGGTAAGGGTGCGAGTGAATCGTCCAACTCCCAGAGAGCGAACAAAGCAGCAAGGCCGAAACGTGCTGAGCAGTATAATTATGAACTAGCTCAGTACAACTATTACAATCGAAGAAAGAAGGTTGTCAATCAAATTATGAATGCGGATTCTCCGAAAAATTGTCAGATTCAGCAAAAGATAATCCTAGAGCATTTTAAATCGACATTTGAGCATGAGACTCCTTGCATTAGAGAAAGCTACTTGAAGAGTCCTACAAGTCCGAAAACTTTAGGATTAAGTTCTGAAATACACTTAGAAAAACATATAAAATTTTGAAAATTTTTAAAAATACGCATTTTGTGATATAGACAAATAAAATTTTGTTTTTGAATTTGGGAAATTTTTTTTCCTCATAACATATATAGTGTTGCATGTCATAAGAAAGTTCGTACAAAGAGCTTTAAAATAACACCCCTCCCAGCTCTCTAGCTTAAATGTAAGAGCCACAATAGCAATTCAAACATTTCAGGTAACGGCATTTTTTGACAATTTTTAAAATTTTACATAGCTGTAATTTCTAAATCAGTTAATAGTTTTCAATAATATTTGGTATTTTTCTTAGTCTATACAAAGGCTACCTACTCACCAAATTTCATCAATTTCTGAGATAGTGAGGTTGAAAATGTTTGTTTTTTGTGTTGATTTGACATGGAATGACCCTATCTCATTAAAAAATTACAAATTCAAAATACTTCATCTGGTTATTGTGATTGCCGACTTTGAGTGCAGTTTAAACCCAATAGAAAATTGTGTTTCGAGGAGGGAAACATCGACCGAACCAATTAATAAAAAACTCAAACGAGTTTCAGAACACGAGGTCATAGCTTGGGGGGCTTACGTCCTGTGTTCTACTCCCACGTTCGAAAGTGTCGGACCTGTTTGTTATACTGGTAAAAATTGTGTAGAAATGTTTTTGTCGTTTTTAAAAAATGTTGTGAAAGATGTAAAGGAATTATACAATAGAAACGTACCCTATAAAATGTCATTAGAATTAGAGCGTAGAAGGGAATCCGCAGAAATATGCAGTATCTGTGAGGTCAAATTTAACAAGTTTAAGTTGTCGATCACTGTCACTGGTCGGGGGAGGTGAGAGGCATAGCTCACTCCCAATGCAATTTGGAATTTAGAAATCCGACCTCTCTAAACATATATTTTCATAATTTAGGTTATGACCAACATTTTATAATAAGAAAATTAGGATTTAGTAAACAACCTATTGAGGTAATTCCGAGCTCGTCTGAAAAATTTATAGCGTTTAAAAAACGTATCGAAAACATGCACGTCACATTTCTTGACACATACAGATTTCTTCCGCAGTCATTAGAAAATCTAGCCGATAAATGCGAACGTTTTGATCATTTAAGTAACCATTTTAAAGATCCGCAACATCTTCGTCTCGTCTCTAGAAAAGGGGTTTTTCCCTATAACTATATAGATTCGCCATCACGCCTTGAGGAACGGCAACTCCTGCCCAAGAAAGAATTTTTCAATGATTTAACAAATAAGGATATATCTGATGTCGAGTACGATCACGCTCAAAATGTCTGGAGTGTGTTTCAATGCAACACTCTCCGGGATTATCTTTTGATATATTTAAAATCGGACATTTTAATTCTCTCTGATGTTTTTCAAAACTTTGGAAACTTTGCTGTAAAAACCTATGGGCTTGATCCTTGTTGGAGTTACACGTTACCGGGTTACAGCTATGAAGCTATGTTAAGAACAACTGGTGTGGAAATAGAGCTCCTTTCCGATCCCGAAATGTATTTGATGCTGGAATCTAATTTACGAGGAGGAATTTCTAATTGCTCTCGTCACTATGCAAAGTTTTTTTTTGTCTGTACCGCAACCTTTTTTTTCTTATACAGCAGTAACAGCAGCTGGAGACTACAATGATTTTTTATTTTGTGTAAACGTAATTTTTCTTTGTAATTTTTTTTTTTTTCTAACAAAATTCCCATGAAAGTGGTAATGGAAGAATACCTTATCTCTCCGGCAGGGTGCACTCACACTCGGGGCGCACTCACACTCAGGGTGCACTCACACTCAGGGTGCACTCACTCTCGGGGTGCGCTCCATGCGCCGGGGAAAGGGAATGGGGGGGAAGATTAGGGAAGAATAATTATTGAAAATATTTTCTATACCTATATATATATTTATTTCGTTATTATTATATATTTTTTCTAAAATTGACAACTTAAACTAATCTTAAAATATTATTATTATTAAACTTGATACAATGGATTTAAAATGTAATGAACATTATTTTTTTTTTTAACAATTATTAGTATTATGTTTTATACTACTTATATTTCTACGACATAAAACAATATATTTTTAACAACTAATTACAATTACGTTATATATATATGCTACTGGTTGGTAAGGGGAGGAACATAAATTGTATGAAAAATACTTAAGGAACATGATCCTCATCGGTTAGAGACGTTTCTTCTTCTTCATTTATTAGCGATACGTGTCCATAAGCATACGATTTGGTTTAACTAATGTGTTTGCGTTTGTCGTCCAATGCTGACAGCGCTAATTTTGTAACGTTCATTGTGTAAACATGATGTTTTCGAGACTGTATACTTTTAAATGAGACGTATTTAGGGTTGGCATCATTTAATACTTCCAAATAGTCTGCAAAGTTAATGCATTTTCCTGTGTTGCAATTTATAGCACATTCTTTAATGCCTTTTGCCCTAAGCTTTTCGACGCACGGCTCGTCATCAGCAGCCGCTGCTTTGTAGCGCAGTGCGTAAACTTTTGGCCGAAGCCCTATATATTCGAATAAAGGCAAACCGTTCAGTTCATCCTTGAACTTTCATGGTTCTTTTTTATTACCTTCGTCGAAGCAAGGATGATTCTTCGGGTAGGAGGAAAAATCAAAATGGTCTTTTAAATTTTCAATTAAATTTAAACTTTTTAATAACAGTATATAACTGTCTCTATCAGTATAGAGCAATTCTAAATCATCACGTTTGAATTTTGATAACAAAATATCATAAAAAATTTTATTTGTTAAATACCAAATTTTCACGTTTTAAATGAACTGCGACTAAATTTTTATCTATAATGCAACTGTCTACAAACGTCGGTTTGTTAATAAGTTTTTGAAGTCTACGGGAGTTGCTAACTAATTCAATTTTTTTCCCGTTTTCTTACAGATTCTAACGTTTTACCGTAAAGTGCGTTCATCATCAATTTATATAAATCCTTCTCAAAATCACTTGTTGCGTTCTTGCGTAGATTTACATTTATTTCTATATACTTCTTCAAATAGGGACTTTGGTTAAATTTGATCGCGCGATGAATTTTTTTTTTTTTTAATATTATTCCGGGAGACCCGATGGCCATGAGGGTTAAGGCGTGAGCACTTAACACTCCGTGCCAAAGGTCGTGGGTTCGATTCCCACTAGGGGTGGTGGCTTTTCTTTAGAAAAAAGAAAAGGCATTACCTCTATCCTGGGTAGAAAAGGGTGGTAACCTATAGATAACCCGTCCTAAAATTTGTCGTTAATAATAAATGGACGTTAAAATTAAATTAAATTAAATTAATATTATTCCGTGTTTGATTAAGAATTTTAACATTGTATGGTGGAGTACGTATTTTTCTTGATTTTCCACTGTCGCTAATGATTTTTTTACGGGATACCTACTGTTTGGAGGGACTTGGTGACGAAGCAAAAGAGGATAGTCATTAAAATATTCGTGCTGGCTTTTTGGACATTCTAGGTATACCTCCAGAATCAATCCTTTCCTACTACTCTCGTTTACTTTTTCTAATTCTAGTCGTAAACTCAGGTCGGGATCACCATCACCTGTCACCCATTCGAAATCTGAAACAGGTAGGTGTGCATCTCGCATTGCAGTTGCATACAAACTGACGCAATCTAAATAGAGAAGGTGCGTTGTCGGATCTAGATTACTGTGTCCGGGCACATCAGGATTATTTGCCTTTGCATAGTGACGAGAGCAATTAGAAATTCCTCCTCGTAAATTAGATTCCAGCATCAAATACATTTCGGGATCGGAAAGGAGCTCTATTTCCACACCAGTTGTTCTTAACTTAGCTTCATAGCTGTAACCCGGTAACGTGTAACTCCAACAAGGATCAAGCCCATACGTTTTTACAGCAAAGTTTCCAAAGTTTTGAAAAACATCAGAGAGAATTAAAATGTCCGATTTTAAATATATCAAAAGATAATCCCGGAGAGTGTTGCATTGAAACACATAATTTAGCGATTGAGGCTCAAAAGATTGGTAAAGGTCTTTTTTTAAAGCCATATAGACGGAATGGATTCGGACTATTTATAGAGATGCCACAAAAGCGTACCTACAGACGCAGTAGTCGTCGTATTTGACTACCAAAAAGAGCACTGAGTGATGTCGAATTAAATTATTACCCTCGCAAAATATTTAACATTCCAAATTTCAGAGGTGTATTTATGATAGATACTCTCCCAGAATCTCCTAAATTATGAGAATCTGCTATCGTCAATTTAGAGCCTCAAAAAAAGGTCCCCAGTGGGTCTGCTTTGTAAAACGTGGTAAAATCATTAAATATTTCGATTTGTTTGGTAATATGAGACCGCCACCTCAACCGGTGACTTATCTAAAAAAGAACAGTTCTATATTTTACACTCGTGAACGTTTTCAGGGGTGGAATACCCCCTATTGTGGCCATTTGTGTTTACAGTATTTAATAGACAACACCTGAAGACGATTAGCTTATTAGCATCATAAGCTTCGCTGTAACACTTACAGGCGCATTGAGCGTGCTAGAAGCAAATTTCATGCCTCCCTTAGAGCTAGACGATTCTTACAGCGTCGGACTACTCTCTTTGGACTCGTTTAACACTATTCCGAACGTAGAAAAAGGTAAAAATGATATGTTTTATTTCAATACAATAGCCATTCAAATACCGGAAGGAGCCTACGACATTGAGGCTCTGGCTATGTTTCTCAGAGAGCAAATAGCTCATAAAGACCCCGGCGCTATGATGGTGTTGAGGGGAAATCCTAGCATGCTTAAGTGTGAAATACGAAGTAATAAATCGATTTATTTCAATTTTGCCGAACGACCGAGTTCTATCGGTCCACTTTTGGGTTATACTTTGAAAAATCTTATTATTCCTCCAAGCGATCTCTATATCGCATCCGAGAATATTGTAGAAATTCTTAGTGTAAATGTTATATCGGTACAGTGTAATATTGCTTCAGGGTCCTTTGTAAACGGCGAACCCGACCATAGCATCCATCAATTTTTTCCCGCAGTCGAACCGGGTTATAAGATATTAGAAACGCCGAATCCGGTCATTTACTTTTGTGCTAACATACGGAGTATTGACAATATTACGGTTCGTCTAGTCAATCAAAACGGACAACTTATTAATTTCAGAGGGGAAACCGTTACAGTCCGACTGCATATAAAGAAAAATGGGGATTGATTTTAGAGGAGGTGTAGAAGGAGAAGTTTGTCGACAGCAACAGCGTCAGACAGTAGGAAATATAAGTAGGAAAAATAACACGTATAAAAGAAGCATCTTGATCCCTAGAAGAATTAGTAAATCAAAGACGTTTAAGCAGTTAACAGCTTCAAATGCAAAGTTTTTAAAACAGTGCGGTTTTACACTAAAGTATGGATAACATATTAGCTATATCTTCGGACATTTCCTTCGACAATTCTCTCACTCAGTTCCAGTTCCATTTGCACCAGCCTTATGCGGGAAATAAATTCAATCATTCCGATGAAATCCGTATTCCAATGCAGCGACAAGATATTTATACACTCCCATCACTTTCCTTTATCTACCTCGAGGGAAAGCTAGTGAATAAAGGCCAGACCAAACCGTTAACTGCAAAGTTAACGAACAATGCATTTTCTTTTTTGTTTGATGAACTCAGATACGAACTGAATGGAATAGAAATAGATAGGGTTACAAACCCCGGGATAACCTCTACACTAAAAGGTTTCTTGTCTTTTAGTCCCAGCAGAGTTAACGGGCTCGAAAATGCGGGATGGGTCCTCCCAGGTGAGGAAAAATCTCTTGAAATCAATAAAAACGGTGTGTTTAGCGTGTGCTTACCGTTGAACATTTTATTAGGCTTTTGTGAAGATTATAGACAAATCATAGTTAATTTTTATTATAATGAATTTCAAACAAGTTATTTCGGTGACAGGCATTCTCAACCTCTCCTTTCGAGATCTAGATTCGAGAAGATTGCTCCTATCGCAGTCATAGATTGTTCCAAGCAGTCTGAGGCAATTAAAAGTAGTACGATAGACATCTGTCTTCAAATAGATTCAGGCACAAACTTTCCAGCAAACACCAAAGCGTATTGTCTCACCCTTCACGATAGAATTGTCGAATATGAAATGGGAACCGGTTTAGTAAGAAAATTGTACTGAATACATCCCAACTATATATAAGACGATGCATTTTGCCTCTCAGAGCTCATTTGTTTACATACAGGAGACGTTGTATCAAGTATGACCAGGTCAGCAATAATAGATTTTCAAGGTTTCCGTTTAAATTCGAATGCTTTAATAGTTAAGGAACTGACAATAGTCGATACGAGTTATGGAACAGCGTGGCATTGGTTTTTCAAGCCTCCTCAAGACGTCGAAGACGCTGTGAGACAGTCAAAGACGAATTTGTGGGTGAAAAAATCCTTACCCGGAATAGATTGGTTTTACGGCGAGAGAGACTACTCCGATTTAATTGCATGTCTCAAGTCAGTCTCTGATTCGTATGACATTTTATGGGGTAAAGGATTGGAAAAATGTAAATTCCTGGAAGAGTTGCTCTCTGTGGCTGCGTATGATTTACACGACTTTGGCTGTCATAATCTTAAAAATTTGGAAGACAACAAATTAATTTGTTATTTTTATTAAAACACAAGCTACGTATGCTCTTTTAATCAAGCCCATCGACTTGCCTCATGGATTAGAAAACATCCCGAAGCAGTGGACTTTGAGAGGGAAGAAGTGAGAAGACAGACGTATGGAGTCAACGCATCTCCCCACCATCTCTTAGCCTTTAACGGATTTATCAGAAATGTTGACGATAAAGTCAAATGCGTTTATTGCGATCTAATTTACAACACTACTAATAGCTCTATAGGACCGTTCGAGTATCACAGAGCAAACACTCCAAAGTGTGTTTGGTTTAAGGAACACATGCTTGTTTAAATAGAATGAGCAATAAGAAGATAAACTCAGTAGAAGGGAATGGAGACGTTGAATGCTGTCATGCGTCGCTTGGGAGAAGAAGGAATTGAAACACTATCTACGGACGAGCTAAGGATTTTACCAAGAAATCTACTCCTGTAAGTCTTCAGCTATGCACTAGATTATATCTGGAACAACTTACCAGTGGAATGGCAGACCGACAAAGAATTTATTGAAAAAAGATTTCATTGTTATGATAATTAATGATTAAAATATAATTGTACCTTTTGTTAAATAAAACCTTTTTTGAAAATGCATTTTTTTTTTCATTTATTTTACCTATTTTAACCTGGGATGAAGGAGGAAAAGAAACAAAAGTAACTAAAAGAAACTATTTTTTTATTATTTTATTTTATACATTGGAAAACAGATTGTTTAATAAAGTATTCGTATTCATACTTAAATGTATTGACAGATCTTCTTTTGGGTTGTTTTGATCCACACAAATTTGAACAAACATGTCCAACAATGAGAGTGAACAGTTAATTTCTTCAAGCTTGGAGCAGATCTTCATAGTCTTGGACCTGTTGAAACTTGAGCAAGGTGAAGTTATAGTCATGTGAGGAGATGGAGAAAGACTAATCAATGATACCCAAGGATAGGCATATTCTATTCTTAGGACTCTGTTTCTCCCCAAGTATGCGAAGGAACATGATATATTTTTAAAAGAAATCGGACTTGAATTATCAGACTTGCCTTTCCTCTTGAAAAATTGTAATATCCTCGATGCCTGATCTGCTATACAGTGCTTCTATTCGTCTTTGTCCATGTACACTAGCTTATCATTGTTAATCAAACCCACCGTCGGAATACCATTGTGAAGGCCTACTCGAATCTGCTTGTTCTTGGTAATGGCGTATTCGGTCACTAATTCCATACTGGACGAGCGAAGAAAACGTCTTGAGCACAAGCCACTGACTGACTACAGTGTCGGAGTGGGAAGAGAAAAAAAAAACAAACTTAAATCTGGAGGTTATTAAACTCTTTCACTAATCGATCTATTTAATTTCGTTTTGCTTCATAACGTGTTATCTGATGTCTTAAAGTTTCCAGTTCTCGAAGAAAAAAATGTATACGTTTCTTCATACTTATTTTTTTCATTTTTAACAACAGCAAGAGTTTTTTCTCAACAGCACTTCTTTTTCACTACTGTCCTTTAAACATCCGCAAACGTCAATAGATGGTCCACATTCGTCCGAATCGAACTTCATAGGTTTAAAAAAAGACATTCGTTGCCGGTCCACTTCTTATGATCTTGGAGAGAATCGTCGTCAGGTTCCCATTAGTGTAAGACGAGTCCACAAAATGCACGTCTTGTTCGATCGTATACTTGGAGGTAATAAAATCCAGCGGCGGCTAATTTCAAAGGACTCAGTGGAGAACGCCAACCGATAAACTTCGATAAGCGATTCTTTTCGTATCTCAAATTTTTACGAACCAACTTTTACATCTGCTCTTGTTGGTGCACAACTAGTAACTAATTGGTTTTAGAAAAGACATCTAAAATAAATCTATACTAATTGTTATGTTTGCAGTGAGTAATGGAACCGAATACTCAAGCAGTAGGAAAAAAGAGTAAAACATAGGAAAGGGAGACGGCAAGGACCTTGACATTTCATGATTAAAAAAAAAGAGAGAGACTCCTTTAATGCTTCAAGCTATGACCTTGACAAGGAATGCAGAATGGGTGAATGACCTCCGACAGGTTCGGAACAGACATTCTTTAAACTACTCTTCCTATTCACATAAAAACACAGGATGTATATATATATATATATATATATATATATATATATATATATTAACAGAGGTCATTTTCGGTGTCTAGTAGAGTATCTAGTCTAGAAATAAATATTAAAAGGCTTACCTCCGAACTGATGACCCTCCAATGGAATATCCAGTGATTCCTCCTCTTTGATCTGAACGTAACGCTCAATTCCTGTTACACATATTTATACGATACAATAAGAAACATTCATCCCAATAAAAAAGGGAAACTTCCAATTCACATAAAAACACAGAAGAAAAAATATATGTTCAAGAATAAAATATAAGTACATTTAGTGTCATGTACCTGAAGTGGAAGGATAAACATCTTCTTCTTTAATATATGCCTCTACAGTATTGAGATTGTAAGCATCTGTTAAACCAAATAAACATTATTATATTTGGACAAGATAGGGGTAACCAATACATGCTCAATAAATAATGGTACTCAGAATAATAACAATAAATATATTTAAAGCAAATTTATAGTCAACAAACTACAATGATGAGAAAATAAATTAGCAAAAGCGAGTCTGACCCTGGATTATCAGGAGTGCTCAGTTAGTTTCATAGAAAAATTATCCTTACTTCGATTGCCATCACAACTAACGAAACAGTGCTTTATAATAATAATAATAGCTTTATTGACATCTTTTCTGACAAAAGCCTCTCCTTACAGAGGAAAACAGTGATTTATTGTGAAGGAATTTTTCTTTCTCGCCAGGTTTTAGTTATTCTTAATGAATTAACACAAGGGAGGATGGGGACTGGTGAGCCTCTTAGTTTGGAGAACCTGAGTTATTAGTTTTTTTATATATTTAAGTAAGAGAATTTAATATAATGCAAAGCATTTGAATAACTGTATTTTAAACTCAGCAATAAACAATTAGAAATATAAAATGAATTACCTGATGTTGATGGGTAAACTTCCTCGATCACACCATTACCTTCATTAATAAAGATTCCTAAAATATTCCCAGCAGTTTCAGTTCCTGAACATTAAAACAATCCACAATTATATTGAGATGTTTGTTGTGATTGGTATTCAAAGAAACATATAATAACCATCAGCAATAATTTAATCACAAAATCTGCCTTGTTATAATCCATTTATTATTAATTACAAATTTTAGGATGGGTTGCCATCTTTTTGTAGCCTGGATAGGGGTGATGCCTTTTCTTATTTAAGGGCCGTGAGAGTTAAGTGCCCAGGCGTTAACTCTCACGGCCACAAGGTCTGACTAGCATTTAACAATGAGTATTATTTTAAAAGGTGGAAGGTCATGAATATATAAAACTTGCCTAAACCTCATAATATACTTTTATTTTTAGCACGGTTCCTCCCTCCCTTCATAGGGAGGGATCCCGCTTATAAGGTTAATCTCATGAAACAATCCGGAAGTGCCGACTAGAAAAGTTTGCGTTTCGGAACTCCTAGAGACCGAAAATAACGGTGGATCAAATTTATATATATATATATATATATATACATACATTTATATATATATTTATTTATATATATATATATATATATATATATATATATATATATATATATATATATAAATATTTTATATTTATTCATATTTATTTATATATATATATATATATATATATGTATATATATATATATATATATATATATATATATATATATATATATATATATATTGTGGTGTTTCAGGGGGGGGGGAGAGAAAAGAATTTTAAATTATGTTAGGAGAAGAAAATAATAAAAAAGTTATTACAGGAAAAGTTGATTTGATCTATTTTTATTATATTTTCATTATATCTCAGGGTTCATTTAAAATTACCAAACTCACCACATACGGATTTATGAATAAAACTATTTGAATAATTAATTTAATTTATTAAATTTCCTGAAAGAAAAGCATGGGAAATATATTATTAGTACCACTTCTTACCATCTGTCCTTTTATGTGTTGAGACCATATTAAATATTATCATTTGTCAACCAATTAAATAAATAAAAGAGTAATAAAAGGGATAGCAATTGGCAGTGCTTAGTTTGGCAGTATTTATTTTTTTTAAAAAAAAGGCAGTGTGAAATAAAAGAAGAGTCCAAATGTCTCTTGGTTAGGAGCGATAAGGCATCGAGAGATACAATTTTCCCAGGAAGATAAGAATAGAGGTGCTTCCAAAAGTTGCCCTTTGAACATCCAGGTGGCGATCGCTGAAGACAAACACCCTTGGTATGGTGGGAGTAACGCCTCTATAAAAAGGGCCTTCCCCACCACTCGATCTCATTTCAGCGCCAGCGAAGGGCCAGAGCACACTCATTCGAGCGCCAGAGACGAAGGGCACACAATCTCGCTGCAGAACCAGCTGGTCAGCCAACACCAAGCTCTCACTTCATCTTCACATGATGGCCAGACACCACTCCATGATCTAGCAGCCGACCATCATTCTCCTCAACATGCCGACATAACTACAACCAGTCTACCTCTTCACTTCCAGAACATCATCCGTATCATAAGCTGAGTATAACTCGTTAACTGCCAATACTCAATTAGATTCAAAAGCTAGCTAAAATTTCCATAATGGCCAATATTTATATTTTAATATATAAGTTAATATTTTAATTATGTTCTAACTTTTCTTTAATAACCAACATTGATACAATTATATGAGTCAAGCACTTTTTCTTTTTTATATTTTATTTGATATCACAGCCATGCCAAATCTTAAATGATATATCTTTTATTCAATATAAGCCATTTGTTTCCAACTCTATTTTATTTACTATGAACCTTTCTCCTGGTATTTAATATGGTCTCAACACATAAAAGGACAGATGGTAAGAACTGGTTCTAATAATATATTTCTCATGCTTTTCTTTCAGGAAATTTATTAAATTAAATTAATTATTCAAATAGTTTTATTCATAAATCCATATGTGGTGAGTTTGGTAATTTTAAATGAACCCTGAGATATAATGAAAATATAATAAAAACATTTCTAAATCAACTTTTTCTATAACAACTTTCAAATTCTTTCCCCCCCCCCCCACCAAAACACCACAATATATATATATTTGTCTATTTGTGCTTTTCCGGCCTAAATAATAGTCCGATTTTGATGAAATTTGGTACAAAAATCTTTTGTCTAATTTGAAAGGTCAAGTTTGTTAACCAGCAGAATCCGCCTACCGGAACATGGTTTTTGGAGCAAATTAAATGTAATGATATATTACATTCACAAAGACCTTTTTGAATTCAAATAGCCGTTGAGAGCTTGAAAAGCCCGTGCAAACTACAAATCCTAATATACTAATAACATCGTATTATATACGATCTAAATTTATAATATTTCTGGACCATACTGATGTACAATAGGTATAAATTAAATGTACAGTCAAGCAATAATAAATTAATCATTTTGGAATTACAAAATAATAATTATTATCTAAATTATAAACCGACAAAATACAGAAGGTGGTGGAAGAATGCGTCAGCTTATTCCCGCCAACACCTCTCAGTCTATGTCTAAGTCTAGCCGATTACGGAGTCTCTTGAGTCTATGTCCATCCTCAATAGAGTAAGGAATCTTACAGCGTATAGATTGCGAACCCTCTCATATGGTGTTTTTATATATGTGTGAATTTATTTACTGGCCTAAGCAAGAATACTAATGCTGAGTACGTCTCCTGCTGAAGAAGGAATATTTGAAAATTTATTGAAGTGAAAAGTGATAATACATTTGTGTTGGTATTTGTATTTCAGTATTGTTTGGAAATACGTAATTGTTTCATATTCATTCACTCGGAACTTTTTATCCCTGAGATTAAGTTCTCATAATATAATTATCCTAATAATTAATTTATCCAACTAAAAATTTTATATAAATAGTTGATTTCCTCTTACAAATAAAAATATCTTAACAATATATATACATATACCTCTCTACCGGAACATGGTTTTTGGAGCAAATGTCTCGCAAAAAAAAATTGTTCCGCTTACTTCATATGCATGTAAGTACTCTTTTTATATGCTTCTTGGTCTAGGAAAACGAATGAAACCATTTTTAAGGCGATAGGTTTAACAGTTTTCGAGAAAATTGGAAAAATAGTTGCTGAATAACGTTTTTGGTTTTGGTACTTAAAATCATGGGATTCAGTTGAAACATTTTCTGCATGTTCGAATTTCATCAAAACTAATATGTTAATATTTTGGTTACGTTTGTAGTTAAGGAAGGGATAGAATAAAATATTTTATAACTGACAAAAAGTTTTGGGAACTTTGTATACTTTCATTAATATCTCGAATACGGTTGGGAAAAAGTCATAAGTTGATAGAAACTATTTGAAAGCTTTCTAAATTCTTTAAAAAAAGATTCTGAAACAATTTTTGATTAGGTAATGTCAATCGGAGAAATAAGTGCTTAAAACTTCAAATACGTTTGTTTTGTTCTTATGAACGGGTTTTTGTCGTTTTTTTTCTCTTTCCCTTAGTTTTTTTATTACTTTTTATTTTTGTAATTTCTTATATTAGGAAAATGTATTTGTGTGTAAAACAGAATAGGTAAAATGAGACCAATTTTCTGTTGTTACAAATAGATTAAATAGGTTAGAAAAATATGAGTACCTTTGCGTAAATTCCTAGCAACCTGAAAATTTGCATGAACGTTAGGGACAACATTATAATGGAATTGGAAGAAGCCCGTATTGATCCCATGAGTGCAAACAATTTCACTCGAGGACAAAGTTCGCTAAAAAAGGTTTTTAGGAATTTTCAGCGAAACGTTTAGTTTTTTTATTCCTTGTTATTTTTTAATTGCTTATAGTTGGATAATGTTTTTGACAATAAAACAGATTAAGTAAAATAAGAAAAACAATTCATGGTTAGAAATATAGCTTGCCACGAGAAAGAGATTCGATGACGTATTTTGAATATTTCCAATTGCCTTTATGCTGTTGGTTTTTTATTTTATTTTTTAATTGATTTTATTTGTAGAATTATTACTATAGTAGAAGAACACAAGAAAATGTGGATTTTTTTGATATTTTTAAATGCATTGAAAACGTATGAAATAAGTATCTCTAGAAGAGGATTCTGGGGTCTGGCGGACCCGACCAGGTAAAGTCATAAACCCCTTTGAACAAAGGCCGAACAAAATATTATCTGTTCTATTCTAAGCTTTTCAAATGACAATAGGGATATGGATGGAACCGTGCTAAGATGATGCAGTTCTTACGAGTCGGTCTTTTTTTTTGTTTGTTGGTCATTAATGCTAGATATATAATATACTTTCTTTATCGCTCTACATGTATTGCATCCCGTGACGCATCTTCAGGAGCAACGTAATTATACATAAATATTCCAAGGAACACCTGCCACAAGTAGGGCCACATCCATGAGTGGCAGGCTCATATTATTCATGTACAATAAGTTGCTCCTGAAAAGGCGACACGGGACATGAAACATAAGAAGGTGATGAGTTTTATATATATATATGAATAACCTTACGCCTATTAAAATAATATATTGAAAGAAAATTAGTCACAATTTTATAATAGAGAGTGTAGGTATAAAGAAATTAAATATGTTAATATTATCATTATTGCTAAATAAGAGGGTGTAGGGTATAAGGAAATTAAATTTTTTTTTTTTTTTTTTTTTTTTTTTTTTTACGGCGTATCAACAAATCTTGGCTATTAGCGCCGTTAAATAAGATGCACACGCAGAGGAAATTTCGGTGCCACAATGTCAACACAGTGTCCTAGCTGATTGTAGATCCCGCTAAATGTAGCATCTGGCGGTAGAGCTGCGATGGACGCTGACTCTCTACCAGAGTGTCCTGCAGAAGCCTCTTAATCCGCTGCGCCTCGGATTCACCAAAAAGCACAATTAGCCGCTCATGCAGCTGCTTGTATGGATCTTCGGAAGTTGCCGGTGAGTAGTTCCGCCACCTGTGTCAAGACGTCAAGCTCAAGCCCAGCCACGACAGCTGGAAATTTAATTTGTGAAGGCGTCACCCTAGATAAAGCAATGACTGTGTCTGCTTGCAAGAACCATAACGTGATTTGATTACCATGACGTGGTTTGATTTATAAAATCCGGGTAGACATGACATGGGGCCTGGGAAGGCAGATATGTCCAGTTTGACTTGCTCCTGGTCATCTGGAATGCTGATAATTTAATTAAAACCAAAAACACTATCGGGGTCACCATTTGTTGGGGATATTAATTGTCTGTAAATTGGTCAGAAGGTGCCAACAAACAATAAATAAATAATAGTTGTGTTCATTTAATAATAAATAAAATAAAAAATTGACTCCTCTTGAATAAATAAAATAATAAAAATTAACTCTAATCAATAAATAAAATTAAAAGACTACTGTCAATAAATTAAAGAAATAATTGATCATAAATAAATAAGTGTTCAAAAATTAGAATAAGAGTTGAGTGGTAAGGTATGATGTCACTTAGGCTGATGTGTAGATCTCCATGCGGAGAGTTGGCAGCCGGGAGCATGGATCTCACTGGTACTGCTTGTATCGAGTAAGGTAACTTAGGATTACCACAAGCTGCTTAGAATCTTGTAAGTACTTGCAGGAAATCCCAGTGCACAGAAATGTTGAGCCGGTTTTAGTGGTTTTCTAGGAGCAGGTAGCAGAACAGAAAATGCTAGGGGGGTGGCACTTGGCTTGATCTGATGAGATGCCGAATCCTCCGGTTATCTGCTCACTATCTGGACACTAACTAACTGTGAAAACTATTCCCGTGGGAAAGCTCCATTTAAGCTTTAGTGCAGCCGGCTTTTCTCCCACCGTAAAATATAATTTAAAATACACAGGAGAAAGAGAAATCCGAAAACCTGTGGACAAACTTTTGGCTAACATTCATAGTTTAATTCGCAACAACTATATGAATAATTCACAAGACATCTTTATGAATGAAAGAACTGGATGCTGCATGTCTAAGAGACAACAGCACATGGGAAAGATTAGGGTTGACAAATAGAAGTAGAGGCTTGTATTTGTTCTGTTAGAGAAAGAAATATGGCCACAACAATTTGATCACTACACTAACAGGATAAGTAATTTCTCTTGGTCTACAATCATCATATATACAGAGGCAATATTTAACTGATAAAAAATACATAATAGTCCCTTCTAGTATGTAAGCATAGAATAAGGTGTAGTTTCTAAGGCCAGCTCCAGGATTCCATTCCTAGGGTCTGGAGCTCCTATGTACATACTAATATATATACATTAGGAGGGTGAGGGGGGAAAACAAGATAAAATTAACAATTCTGTTGTTCAAGTCACACTCCATTAGCTGTATTTTGAGAATCTCAGGAAACTAATTTCAAGTAGTGACTGAGCAAATGAACACAGTGGCCATCTTGAATAATTTTAAGAAGAATGAGCACAAGTTTTGTTTATTTTAAGTATTTCACTGCATTATATTAACAATTCGAATTGGATAAAACATATTTTTATGGATTTACTGAACTAATTCGAGCTCGGAAACGATGATTAAATAAATATGTTTATGATTAGTAACAATTTTTTAACATTTAAAGAAAGAAGTATAACTCATAGTACCTTCATGAAGCCAAGGAAAACATAGTATTGAAGTAAATTCAAATTTGAAACCTTCTTTTCAAGAAATTCTAACAGATTCAAAGCAAAAAGAAAAGAAAATACTTTAAAATTATTTTAAATTTACGAAGATACATACCTAGACAATCCATGAAGAAAGATGCAAAATCACAACGCCAGAAAGTAGCTTGGAATTGAAACAGCAATGGCTGCCTTTCACACATCGATAGCATAAAGCAGTGTTGGATATCAATCAATTAATGTTTCTGTCGTGAGATCAAACAATTTTCTTTTTAATCGCGATTGATTTTTTCATAGTGAGATAAAATTGAATATACACGCAAATAACTCTGTTAATTACCATTTGCAATGAATAATAATCGCTATTAACCCTTGAACGCCAAACTCGGCCTACCCCTTTCTACCAAATATTTCTCATTCTGACAAACATACTTAAAAAAAAAATCCGACCCGCAGGAACTGCATCGTCTTATCGCGGTTCCGTTCATATCCCTAGTGCGATTAGTAAAGGAATATAACAGCTCAGTGGCGTATGTTTTTAAACCCCCCCCCCCCTCCGCAAAACTGTCATTAGGGCGCCCCTCCCTGCACATTAGGTCACGCCCGACGCAGCATAAGTCCCTTTCTTATTCCTTTACTAATCGCACTAGGGATATGAACGGAAACGCACTAAGATGATGCAGTTACTGCGAGTTGGAATTTTTTTAAAGTATGTTCATCTGAATGAAAAATTGTAGGTAGAAAGGAGTAGGCCGGGGGAGTTTGGCGTTCTAGGGTTAATAGCGATTATTATTCATTGCAAATGGTAATTAACAGAGCTATTTACGTATAAATTCAATTTTATCTCACTATGAAAACATCAAACGCAATTGAAAGAAAATTGTTTGATCTCACGACAGAAACATTAATTGATTGATATCCAACACTGCTTTATGCTCTCGATGTGTGAAAAGGCAGCCATTGCTATTTCAATTCCAAGCTACTTTCTTGCGTTGTGATTTTGCATCTTTCTTCATGGATTGTCCAGGTATGTTTCTTCGTAAATCTAAAATAATTTTAAAGTATTTTCTTTTCTTTTTGCTTTGAACCTATTGGAATTTCTTGAACAAAATGTTTCAAATTTGAATTTACTTCAATACTATGTTTTCCTTGGCTTCATGAAGGTACTACGAGTTGTACTTCTTTCTTTCAATGTTAAAAAATTGTAACTAATCATAAACATATTTATTTGATCATGGTTTGTGAGCTCGAATTAGTTCAGTAAATCCATAAAAAATTGTTTTATATAATTCGAATTGTTATTATAAAGCAGTGAAATACTTAAAAAAAGAAAACTTGTGCTTGTTCTTCTTAAAATTATTCAAGATGGCAACTGTTCATTTGCTCAGCCACTACTTGAAATTAGTTTCCTGAGATTCTCAAAATACAGCTAATGGAGTGTGACTTGAACGATAGAATTGTTAATTTTATTTTTTTTCCCCCCACCCTCCTAATGTATATTAGTATGTACATAGGAGCTCCTGGCCCTAGGAATGGAATCCTGGAGCTAGCCTTAGAAACTACACCTTATTCTATGCTTAAATACTAGAAGGGACTATTATATATTTTTTATCTGTTAAATATTGCCTCTGTGTATATGCTGATTGAAGACCAAGAGAAATTACTTATCCTGTTAGTCTAGTGATCAAAGTGTTGTGGCCATATTTCTTTTTCTAACAGAACAAATACAAGCCTCTACTTCTATTTGTTTTAGTACTTCCTCCAAAGGAAAGTAGCTATTGAGGTTGCATTCATGATGGAATTTTTGAAAAATGTCTTCAAATCTTTATCGATCCTACGTAGTAGACACCGAAAATGACCCCTTTAAAATCGATATATATATATATATATATATATATACATATATATATATATATATATATATATATACATATATATATATATATATATATATATATTTATATATATATTTATATATATATTTGCATGTATATATGTCTGTTAACACGATAGCGGCCAGAGTTTTTGTTTTTTCTTCACGAATCGTGGTATATAGCAAAACATGGTATACAGCGTTCAATTAGCAAATGATTGAACGAGTTTGTTAACCACCAAAATCAGTCCACCGGGAGGGGGGGTTTACCCCAAAGCCAAAACACTAATTTGATCATGCCAGCCATAGTTTTTGTTATATTTCAACGAAACTCGGTATTCGTTTTGTTGATCTAAAGAGATAAATACCTTGTGAAAATAAACTAAATCGGTTCATTAGGAGGGGGGGGGGTTTACTCCCGACCCACATTACCTCTTTGCCACTACCAGCCGTAATTTTTGTTACATTTCAACAAAACTCGGTATTCGTGGTTGCAATCAACAGAGAAAAATGGGTTGTGAAAATAAACTAAATCGGGTTTTTTGGATGGGGGGGGGGGTTTCTACGGACCTAAAGTACTAATATACTCATACTGGTCGTAATTTCTGCTGTATTGTAACAAAACACGGTATATGTCGTGGGTATTTATGAGAAAGAACTGTTGTAAAAATGAAGTAAGTCGGTCTTTTGGAAAGGAGGGTTTACTTTAAACTCTGTTTCATTAGAATTAGCCCGCCAGACATAGGTTCCCAAAGTCGCCGCGAGAAGCGCTATCTCCCACTAGGGGGACTGTATCCTGTTCCTGCATCAGATCAAAAGACGGAATATGAAGTTTTTGTGTATTGATTAAGTAGTACAGTATCATGTATTAACATAACTCTGGAAGCAAATTATTTACAAAATTAATAATTGAACAGTTCTCATAAGAAATGTAAATTAGCAGAACTATTCATGTTTTTATTTTATTTATTTAGGTTATTTACAGCAAATTATTCAGTAATGTAGTCTACATTACAAAATTTCTGAGGAAAGTGCTTAGTTATGCAGTTCCTGCATGACGGACTTTTGAAATATACAATTTGTATTGTAATCCAGTGCCTTCTATGTTTTGGCACTTCCGTGTAAATATAAATATAGTGGAATCTGGAATGCTAACCTGGACAGTTGTGTGATTTGTGTTCTCTCCTGTTCCCACCTTTACTTTGGTGGATGCAGCTTCTTATACTCTGCTATTAGTACTTATTTCAAGAGGTTATGGGCCCATAACATAACAGTGGGATGAATAGAAACTGATTACAGTGAAAAGTAATTTCATGAGTTACAAATTATTTTATTTGATTTAAGTAGAAACATGGCTGCGGAGTGAATTATGTTCGTCCATTTGATGGAATTAGCAATTTTTCTACGTGGTTAGTTGGGTTTAAGACATGTTTAGATCGTCATGGTGTTTTAACAGTTTTAGAGGGATTTAAGTCAGAAGATCTTAGACTAGGTAGCTTTTATTAGACTAGACGCACGTGCCAGAGATATTATTGTTCAATCAGTAGTGGACAGTGTATTAGAAATTATCAAGGAGAAGCTTACAACTCGTGATATGATTGAAACCTTGAAAAATATGTCCAAGAAGAAATGTATAGCATCCAGGATTGACCTCCAGAGGAAATTGAGAAATTTGGTTATGACTGAGGGAGCTGACTTACAGAATTTTTTTCTAGAATTTGAAAAGACTGAATTGAAGATGTCAGGATGGAAAATGGAGGATGATGAAGTTATCATTCAACTGTTGTCAGCTATGCCAAGTAATTTTAAACCAGTAGTTACATCAATTGACATTTTATTTTCCAAAGACCCAGCGACAGTTACCCTTGATGTTGTGAAAACTAAATTGCTCTCGGAAGAAAGAAGACTATCTATTTCATAAAACTACATTTTATCATAAAAATGGTTTTATTGTGCCGACGTTTCGGCTTGAACTTCAAGCCTTCATCAGGGCTGTAAAAAACAAGTAGGACGGATGTAATACTGAAATATACATATATATATATATATATATATATATATATATATATATATATATATATATATGCCTACATACACAAATACACATACATATATATATGGAAAAAGACAAAACATAAAATACTAGAACATAATATATAGAAGAACAATGTGCTCTAGAAGTGTTTGGATT
Source organism: Gonocerus acuteangulatus (assembly GCA_946811695.1). NCBI lineage: Eukaryota > Metazoa > Arthropoda > Insecta > Hemiptera > Coreidae > Gonocerus > Gonocerus acuteangulatus. Next base: position 115,904,319 of record OX328125.1, read on the forward strand.
ATTAGGAAAACAGATATAAGAATAACAGATTACATATTAGATTAGATATAAGAATAACAATATGGGCTTACCGATGGGAAGATAGAGAACTATTCCTCACCAATGCGGGATCATTTCTGACAGTTAATACAGGGAAACATAGGAAGAAAGGAGGTGGTGAGGGGGGGTGGTTCTGGACCACCCAATGGACAGAGAATATAGAAGATGAAAGAAAGAGCGGCGAAGTACAGTAAGGGGTCATAAAGTCATAAAATGGTGTGTTAATGGAAAGGGAGGCAGGTATAAAGGGCTATATTGCAGGCGGTATATGGGATTAGGATGGAGTTTTTAATAAATGGAAGATGTTGGAGTAGGTAGAGGAGATGACTTCTTTGTCAATTTTGTCATTAACTGGGTTATTTTCTAGGTGGATAAAAATTGATTCGGAAAGGAGGCGTTTGTCTTCGTTGGATTCAGTGGAAAGGATGGAGTATAGGTAAAAACCAAAGTCATGTCCGTCTGTGATGGAAAGGTAATGGAGAAGTCGTCCCGAGTAAGTGGGTTTGGTACTTCTCCATTACCTTTCCTCACACCCCAAACACCAAATCCTCAATACTGCCAGCAACCTAATAAATCGAGCCCTCTCCCTATCCGACACCAAATTTCACCCTGCCAACAAATCCCGACTCCTCGATATTCTTACTACCAATGGATTTCCTACCAACATTATCACCCGTCTCATAAATTCTTTTAATAACCCTAAACCCATCCCCACTACCCAAGACAATATTGTCCCTCAATTCAGAGGCCTCCCATATATCCCAAACCTCACAGAAAAAATCCCTACGCGATACATTCCCCACTCTAAAACTAGGACTATCGACACAGAACAAACTGAAAAACTTACATACGACTCTTAAAGACCCTATCCCACAAAAAGACAGGACCAATGTAGTCTACAGAATCCCTTGCATCACACCCAACTGCAATAGTGCGTACATTGGACAGACTAAAAACCCAGTAAGAAAACATATCAACAACCACAAAAACGATGTCCGGAACAAAGACAAAAAGACAGCTTTAACTAGACATGCCATCACAGACGGACATGACTTTGGTTTTTACCTATACTCCATCCTTTCCACTGAATCCAACGAAGACAAACGCCTCCTTTCCGAATCAATTTTTATCCACCTAGAAAATAACCCAGTTAATGACAAAATTGACAAAGAAGTCATCTCCTCTACCTACTCCAACATCTTCCATTTATTAAAAACTCCATCCTAATCCCCTATACCGCCTGCAATATAGCCCTTTATACCTGCCTCCCTTTCCATTAACACAACATTTTATGACTATATGACCCCTTACTGTACTTCGCCGCTTTCGCCGCTCTTTCTTTCATCTTCTATATTCTCTGTCCATTGGGTGGTCCAGAACCCCCCCCTCTCACCAACTCCTTTCTTCCTATGTTTCCCTGTATTAACTGTCAGAAATGATCCCGCATTTGTGAGGAATAGTTCTCTATCTTCCCATCGGTAAGCCCATATTGTTATTCTTATATCTAATCTAATATGTAATCTGTTATTCTTATATCTGTTTTCCTAATAATCCAAACACTTCTAGAGCACATTGTTCTTCTATATATTATGTTCTAGTATTTCATGTTTTGTCTTTTTCCATATATATATGTATGTATATATGTATGTGTATTTGTGTATGTAGGCATATATATATATATATATATGTATATTTCAGTATTACATCCGTCCTACTTGTTTTTTACAGCCCTGATGAAGGCTTGAAGTTCAAGCCGAAACGTCGGCACAATAAAACCATTTTTATGATAAAATGTAGTTTTATTAAATAGCAGTGACCGAACCCCGACAATCCCTACCTTGCATCATCTACGGTCAACGATCTCCTCTCAATGACTATCTATTTCTTTAAATAATCAAGAACAATGTGGCGAATCGTTCAGTGCAATGAACAAACGTGAAAATAGAGCCAAAAATCGATATAGTGGTCGGAATAAGTCAAATTTTCAAGGGAAATGCTTTGAGTGCCAAGTAACTGGACACAAGAGCTCCCAGTGCCAGAATAAGAAGTATCGTAAATTTAACAATCGATATAGACATTTTGGTGGCAGTGCTGATATTGATAAGGAAGGTAACAGTAGACAAGTAACCTTCTTCACATAAGTTGATAAACAATGTGCACATTTAGGAAAGTCACTTTTAGAAATAGAATTTTTTATCGACAGTGGTGCAAGCTGCCATTTGGTTCAAACCTATTGGAAAGGACACTTGCTAGATAAAGTTGATTCTAACAGAAAAATTGGTGTTGCAAAATTAGGTGAATATGTGACAGCATCCACTTGTGGAAAACTCTCACTGGTTGCTCAATCAGGTTATGAAATATCTTTAGTGAATGTTCTACTTTGTGATAATTTATCCCGTAATTTATTATCAGTTAAATGTATGGAAGAAAATGGACTTAAAGTAATTTTTGAAAATGAGAGTGACTGTTTGGAAAGGAAGAGATCTGATTTTCCATAGGAATAGGATTGGAAATCTCTATGTTGCTAAATTTTTTGTTGTGGTGGATAGTGCCAATCTAATGGAAGATTATGATAGTTTGATGCATCGAAAAATGGGATATTCGAGCAGGTATCCCTCAAGTAAACAGTCCCGCACCACCTACCTGAAGTCCTTACCAGATGAACGCAAAGCTAGTCAGATTTTAGAGTGTATCACAAGTGATGTTTGTGGACCCATACAGCCTGCTACTCATGATGGTTTTATGTATTTTGTAACCTTCATAGATACTTTTTCACATTTTACTATGTGTTATCTTCTGAGAAAGAAGAGTGAAGTTTAGTTTTTGATGCTTTTGAAGTGCACTAAATTTGGACATGAAATAGGAAGACTCAGAGTAGATAATGGTGGTGAGTATATTAGCCATGTATTTAGGAATTTTTTTTAAGGCTAAGGGAACCCAGATAGAGTACAATGTGCCTAGGAATCCGTCTCAAACAGGCATTGCAGAGAGGATGAATCGGTCAATTTTGGAGATGGCAAGGTGTATGATATTTGATTCAGATTTAGATAAAACATTCTGGGGTGAGGCGGTGAGATCAGCTATGTATATCATTAATCAACTGCCGACAAGATCTTTAAAAGACTATCGCACACCATCGGAGTTATGGTACGGATACCCTCCAGATTTGGACAAGATAAAATATTTTGGAAGTATTGCTTTTGCACATATACCTAAAGAAGGCCAACATAGCAAAATGGACAGAAGGAGTCGCAAAGCTCGTTTGGTTGCAAAGGGTTTTACCCAAAAATTTGGTGTAGATTATAAGGAGACTTTCTCTCCTGTTGTTTCCAAGTCAAGTTTAAGATTGTTATTTGGACTTGCAGCTAAATTAAATTTGTTTATATGTCATGTAGATATTAATAACGCATTTTTGAATGGTGACTTGTCGGAAGTTATTTACATGGAACAACCCGATAGATGTTGAGAATGGGAATAAGGTTTGTTTACTTAATAAGTCTCTTTATGGGATCAAACAGTCCAGTAGGGTATTCTAAGATTCTAAGCAGCTTGTGATAACCCTAAGTTACCTTACTCGGTACAAGCAGTACCAGCGAGATCCATGCTCCTGGCTGCCAACTCTCCGTTTTGAATATTTTTATGTCAAGCACGAAAATCTGTGAATACACTAAGTTTTGGAATTTTATACTAATTTTCATCACCCATCCCCTCTAAGTCGTGAAACTAATTACTAAACTTATATTAACCAATTTTTTAGCATATATAATATGAAAGAATACCTTATATTAAAGAATATCTCATAAGTTGAGTTTTTACTTTTCTTTTTTTTTTTAAGTATGTTTGTCTGAATGACAAATAGTTGGTAGAATGGGGAAGGCCGAGGAAGTTTGGCGTTCTAGGGTTAATAGTGATTATTATTCATTGCACACGGTAATTTAACGGAGTTATTTGCTTATAAATTCAATTTTATTTCACTATGAAAAAATCAATCGCAGTTAAAAAGGAAATTGTTTTATCTCACGACAGAAACATTAATTGATTGATATCCAACTCTGTTTTATGCTATCGATGTGTGAAAGGCAGCCATTGCTGTTTCAATTCACAGCTACTTTCTCGCGTTGTGATTTTGCAACTTTCTTCATGGATTGTCAAGTTATGTTTCTTCGTAAATGTAAAATCATTTTAAAGTATTTTCTTTTCTTTTTGCTTTGAACGTGTTAGAATTTCTTGAACAATAGGTGTTTAATAACAATTGCGACTTAAACTATGAATGTTAGCCCATAGTTTGTCCACAGGTTTTCGGATTTCTCTTTTTTCTGTATATTTTAAATTATATTTTTCCACGGGAGAAAAGCAGGCTGCACTAAAGTTTTAATGGAGCTTTCCCGCAGGAATAGTTTTTACAGTTAGTTAGTGTGTAGTTAGTTAGTTAGATGACCGGAGCATTCGGCATCTCAGCAGATCAAGCCAAGTGCCGACCCCCTAGTATTTTGTGTTCTGCTACCTGCTCCTAGAAAACCACTCAAACCGGCTCAACCTCTCGGTGCGCTGGGATTTCCTGCAAGTACTGAATATTTTTCAAGATTCTAAGCAGCTTGTGATAACCCTAAGTTACCTTACTCGATACAAGCAGTACCATCACACTCTGCATGGAGATCTACACATCAGCCTAAGTGGCATCATAACTTACCACTCAACTCATATTCTAATTTATGAACAATTATGTATTTAATTTATTGACAGTAGTCTTATAATTTTATTTATTGCTTACAGTTAAGTTTTATTTTTTTTTATTCAAGAGGAATAAATTTTTTATTTTATTTATTATTACATGCACACAACTATTATTTATTTATTGTTTGTTCGGACCTTCTGACCAATATACAGACAATTAATATCCCCAACAGTCACGGGATGCAAAACATGTAGAGCGATAAATAAAGTAGGGGAAAGTCGGACAAAACCGGGCCCCAAAAAGTTTTTGATTTTTCCTAAACAGCTACGTCAATAAAATTGCTTAATTTTCTATTTGAATGATAGAGTAGTTCTTTTGCTCTAAATATAAATATGTTTTAGTGTAAAAGAACGATATTTTGGAGGGTAAAAAAATTATCTTTGGAAGTATAAAAGTACCCGGTTTTATCCGACCTGTTCGGATAAAACCGGGTACATAATAATTATAAAATATTGATATTTTACTAATGAAATGTTTATTTATAACAATAAATGGGTACAATTGCCCTCCTACAATTACGAACTTACGTGGGGTAAATAATCACTGAACAAAAGTAATTTTGAATTTAATATGTTAAGAATTTATAGTAATTTAAGATGATTGATCAGATTTGAAAGACGTCTTATACAGGGTGTCCCACATTGAGATGTCATAACTTTAAGGGTTTATTCTGCACCTCATTTGTAGTTCAGGGACGCAGAAATGAGCGTCCTATCTCAACATGTAGCAGAGCTATTCAAACTTTTGTCTATTTTCAAAATTATTGGGTTTTCTTATGAAAAGCTGTCTTCTCCGGATTTTTGGTCTATGTGTCGAAAAAGAGGACTACATTTTTTGAATCTACATTAAATTTCCAATTAGAAACACTAGTAATTGAAATGTTGTCATGTAAATTAGGAGCTACACTAAGAACCATATAGATGTGAACTATTGTTATTGAAGTTTTCTTAACTCATTCAAAATTTTCTTAATCAGCTATTTGTTGACTAAGCGGTTTGCCTCCGCCTTAAAAGTTGCCTTATTTACTAAGGCAATTAATGATTGTTACCTGCTTTCGACTGCTTCTTACAGCGATATTGTGGTTTTAGATTTCATAAGCAAAGCACAACTGAACGAAGTCTGCTGCAGTATTGAAACAAACGCTAGATACGATGTTTTATTTGATAGAATCGTTCAGGAATATAATTTATCCGAATGTTAGGATAAAGTTAAGGAGAATATAAGAATAATGATTGAGATTGTTTTGCCTGGATATTCAATAAAATTGGGACCGCTGTTACAGGTTTTCAAGGAAATTCGAAACAAAATACGAAGATTGGCTGAGTATAAAAATTAAACTTTCCCTCGACGATTTTAAAATATGTTGACGAGATAATTATTAAGCAGGTCCTTACCGCAAGTAAGATTCGTGGAAGCATCATACTCTACAAGGAAGAGAGGAGTTGCGGACATAATGACGAAATCTTCGGGCGAAATAGAGTTTTTCACTAAGCTTACTTCTAAGGATTTTCCAAGGAGAAAATGGAATTATTAATCGATACGCCAAAGCTTTCTTTAGATTCTACTAAAGACGGTAAAACCGCCCGCACATTTTTTGGCAATCCAAAATTAAGTACCAAACTTACTGGACTGGAGTTAACATTAATAATCAATTAGGGCAGCATTTTGAAAATAGTTTCTAGTGGTAAATCAATTAATATGCCGAAATTAACTGAATAAATTGGCGAGACTTAAGAATTATATCTGCTTATTCATGGTATTATATGCCAGTGTCTTTCATTAACTGCTTCTTGTATTGATACAAAAATGGATTTAATGAAAATGCTTCTCCTCCCATCAGATCCATATTTGTCAACTTTAAGTAAGATATGTAACAATTGAAATTTAAATAAATAAAATTTAAGTAAAGTTAGCTCCACAATCGAAAACAAAGTGGTAGCAAAAGTTTTACCATACTTAATTTTAAATAATAATGATAGTATTTGTTTACAATCAAGCGATTCTGAGTAGGAATAAGTTTTTTTGTTAGTAAAATTCCTTTTTTAATTTTTATAAGTTCGTAAATATCATATGTAACTTCCTATATACATTTTATGTTAGTTTATACTATAATAAATTATTTTTGTAAGTCAACACTTATTTTTTCTCCAATGTTTGAGTTTTTTAATAACAGAAAAAAATAATAACTCTTCTCTAGATAAAAATACAATTTTTGATTTCTTATCATATATACTCGTAACACTGTGCATCGGTGTCAAAAAACAAACAATCTACACTGCCTTTCGATATCTCCAAATAATATAACGCACGTCTGCTACTAGTTTTATGCATTTTACGACAGATAACAGTACTAATATAGTCAAAATAGCCAGGACCCGGTTTTACTCGCCTCCCCGGTTTTATCCAACTTTACCCTATATTATACAGGGTGATTCAGGTCTACGTAGCCAAACTCAAGATGATTTTAGACATAATTTCCAACGAAAAAGTTCATTTGAAGTATGGTCCGATTCTGAAAGGAAAAGGAGCTTTCTCCAATTTTCTGTTTTTTTAACATAGTCATGCTTTTTAATGAATTAGAAAGGATTTCTCAAAAACTATTCAAGATAAATAAATTTAAATTATGCCATCATCAAATAGACAAAATTTCCTTTAAAAAACATTTATTTAATTCACTAAAACCATTATTAAAAGATACTTTCTGGATATCCAACAACGCACTTCTCTTTTTATCAATGAATCTAAGTTTTATCGCTATTTTTTTCCTCAGCCCCCTAACGGACTATAGATTCAATACTTTCACGAAAACTTTTACCTTTAGTAAGCATTAAATCCATGCAAATGAAGTGGAGGTTTATTGAGGGATAAATTGAACGATTGGCTCCCTTTTGTCAAGAAAATGAGAAATGTAGTTTTGTTACTTTCAAATACCTTGTGTAACGAAATTTGAAATTATTCATTTTTTATCAGCCAAACTGTGGGAATCCATTGTCCAGTTCGGAAGCAATAAAAAGTAACTGAAATAAATGATTGGAAAAGTTTTACATTTGGGAGATATGTTACATTTTGTGTTTTACAAATTTTCATTGATTTATCTTTTACATGATGTATTTGGCACCCAGTTGTGTCTAGAAATTTTGAGGGGAGAGTTTAAAAACAGATCAGGGTATTTAAATCCAAAATTTACCCATAGTTTGAAATGATTTCAAATAAAATTTGAAATAAAAATAAAAATTGTGCAAAACGATGGGAGGAAAAATATTAATCCTCAGTTCGGCCGCAAAATTTTGCGGACAGACTAAGCCGCATTCACAACGAAATGGAATACTTAACTGTCCCAATTAGCATACTTGGTCTCATGTCAATCCTCATGCCCTATGAAGATCATAACATTTATCTTCTTCAGCCAATCCTGATTCCCAACAGGTTCGATTTAACATATTTATAAACCTCCTTCAACACGATCGACCTATTGCATTGGAAGACGTTCCGCTTGCACATAGATTCATGGTTCCAGATGGATTGCTGTCCAGCAAACAGCACCAGTGCTGTTAGACAGTGGATGGGTCCACTGACCAAGTTTATAAAAGTCCAATTGCAATTTCGGCAAATTTAAAATTTTCAAATATATCAGCAAATATCATGGTACCCACTACATCGTTTAAAAGATAAATCAATGAAAATTTGTAAAACACAAAATGTAACATATCTCCCAAATGAAAAACTTTTCCAATCATTTATTTCAGTTACTTTTTATTGCTTCCGAACTGGATTCCCACATTTTGGCCAATAAAAAATGAATAATTTTTAATTTCTTCACACAAGGTATTTGAAAGTAACAAAACTACATTCCTCATTTTAGCCAATCGTTCAATTTATCCCTCAATAAACCTCCACTTCATTTGCATGGATTTAATGCTTACTAAGTGTAGAAGTTTTCGTGAAAGTATTGAATCTGTAGTCCGCTAGGGGGCTGAGGAAAAAAATTGCGAAAAAAACTCAGATTCATTGATAAAAAGAGAATTGCGTTATTGAACGTCCAGAAAGTATCTTTTAATAATGGTTTTAGTGAATTAAATTAATGTTTTTTAAAGGAAATTTTGTCTATTTTATGATGGCATAATTCAAATTTCATTATCTTGAATAGTTTTTGAGAAATCATCTCGAATTCATTAAAAAACTTGACTACATTAAAAAAACAGGAAATTGGACATAGCTCCTTTGCCTTTCGGAATCGGACCATACTTCAAATGAACTTTTTTGTTGGAAATTATGTTTACAATCGCCTCCTAGAGTTTGGCTATTTAGGCCTGAATCACCCTGCGTTAAAGATCTCAAAGGCTGACATGCCTCAAATCCAACAAACAAAAAAAATAAATAAATAAATAATTTCTTATCTTCGTATTAATATTTTAGATTTAATAACAGAATTTACAAACAGAGATTTGGCGTTCAAATGGGGAATCACATATCGGTGTCGATTAGTGGCTTGGTGATGAATTCCTTGCTGGAAGAAATTATTAAAGAATACTATATACATATACAGTTTTTGTACAAATATGTGGACGATTTATTGCTATGTGTTCATCAGGACGATATTGAAAGGTTATTTACAATTTTTAACAGTAAAAATAATCTAGGCTTTACTAAAGAAGTAGAAATTGACAATAGGATTTTATTTCTTGACGTTGAACTCATAAGGACAATGGAAAATACTCTTGAATTCAAATGGCAACAAAAAAAGACAAATTCAGGAAGAATGATTAATTTTTATTCCCATCATCCCTTAACATTTAAAAGAAACCTTGTTTACAATAGAACTTTAACTGCCCTGCTCAGAACAAGTCCAAAATATTTTCCAGAAATTAAAAATAGATTAAGGTCTACTTTCAGAAAAAATTGTTATCCTGGTAAGATAATAGAGAATGAAATTAAACGAGCAGAGAAAAAGGTATCATATGGAAGGAATACGCACAGAGTTGATAGGAGCAAAGGTAATTTTAACTTTGACACACAGGTTTTTAAATTTTTAGATGAATTCTTGGTGGAGGATAAGGAAAATGTTTTAAAGAGGAAAAGGGATGACAATGAACAAATAGCATGGAAATGCATAAAATTAGAAAACATATCTACTACTGAAAGTACAAAATTGAATGATGGCAATAGTTTAAAAAGAAAAAGGGAATCAAGTGGTGGATCGGATGAAAAAACTAATTACATAAAAAGAACTAAAATAAAGCAAGCAAAAATTGATGATTTTTTCAGCAAGGCAATTCGAACGGAGAAGGACAAAGATATATTGAGAGAAAGCACAACGTCATATAATAATCATATTTATGAACAATTAGGCAGTAAAAGAAGTAATTTTTTAAAAGATCAGAATACAGAACCATGCCGTTATTTTGGCTTCAATTTTAACCCAATAATTTCCAGCAAAATAAGACATATATGTAAGGATATAGGCAGGATATCTTGGAAATATGACAACAGAATAAAAAATAGCTTTAGTCATATTAAAGATAAATTAAAATTAAAAGAAACTAAATACTATATCTACAAAATTAACTGCAATAGCTGCAATAAATCATATATAGGGGAATCGGAACAGTTACTTAGAAAACGAATTAAACAGCATGCACAAAGTATTGATAAAGGAGAGAATAAAACAGCGTTGGCTTATCATGCTATAAAATATAAACATAGGTTTGATTTTGAAAATATTAGCACATTAGGTAAAGAAAGAAATAGATTGAAAAGAAGAATTAAGGAAAATATCCATATCATAAAAAATAGAAAGAAAGTGGTAAATAAAAAAAACGGAAATACTACATTTAAATACTAGTTTTATTAACTTATTTGACAAAAAGTAAAATTATGTTTTAATTTGAAGGTGAGAAGATGGTTTAAATTGTTAGGACTATATTTCTTCTGGAAATTAATTTTTAAAAGTATGACCTATCGATTATCGATCAGCTGATTATTTTTCGCCATATTGAATTCTTTCAGACTATGATCATTCTAGACGTGGGCGTATTCATTGAGTTAGAAGGGAGGGGAGGGAGTCTAAACGATAAAAGTTGAAGTCTAAAATCGGCCATGCCAGTGTGACAAAAAGCGCGAAAAGGTGAAATTTTGAATATTATTGTAAACAAACAATGAAATTAAACGAATTTATGTGTAGAAATCGTATAAATTGACATTTATATATATGTATAAATATAAGTCAGTAAGAATATGATATATATTCGTTCAAATTCATTGTTTCTTTACGATCATATTCAGATTCAAATTTTCGCGCGTCACTACTGGTACTTTTGTCACACTGGCATGGCCGAATTCAGACCTACACTTTTTCAGCATTGGAAGATAGATAACACTCCCTCCACTATCTACTAACTCAATGGGCGTACTGGCGGAAGGTTATCCTCCTCAGGTTGAGGCTGTAAGTTTTACATTTGTCATTTTTCCCCCTGAAGAGGCACCAATAAAGGTTTGAAACATCATCACATGTAGGGACGAAATAAAGTTGGTGAGACTGAGTGGTGAAGATTTTATTTTTTGACCTTCCACCTACCACGAAGATAAGAAGATTGAGAAAAGGGTCAGTTGAAGAATAGAAAATAAAATATTTTATGAGAATTTGACAAGTTTTATTTATTCATGACCTTCCGCCTATTAAAATAATACAATTTGTTAAATACTAGTCAGAGCCGGTGGCCATGAGAGGGTTAAGGCGTGAGCACTTAGCACTCCGAGCCAAGGGTCGTGGGTTCGATTCCCACTAGGGGTGGCGGCTTTTCTTTTGAAAAAAAGGCCTCTCATCTATTTAATATAGGTTATGGATGAAGCGTGGAAAATTTGTAAAAGGCTTCACCCTTATCCTGGCTACAAAAGGGTGGTAACCTATAGACAACTCATCCTAAAATTCGTAGTTAGTAATAAATGGATGTTAAAATTTAAATAAATAAATACTAGTCAAAGGATGGAATCTTGGAGATTATAACATGGCAGATTTTGTCATAAAATTATTGCTGATAGTTATTATATGTTTCTTTGAATACCAATCTTGTGTTCAATGCAGCACAAACATCTCAATATAATTGTGGATTGTTTTAATGTTCAGGAACTGAAACTGCTGGGAATATTTTAGGCATCTTTATTAATGAAGGAAATGGTGTGATCGAGGAAGTTTACCCATCAACATCAGGTAATTCAGTTTATATTTCTAATTGTTTATTGCTGAGTTTAAAATACAGTGATTCAAATGCTTTGCATTATATTAAATTCTCTTACTTAAATATATAAAAAAACTCAGGTTCTCCAATATTATATGAAGGAAAACTCGTAAATTTATTTAAGGAATTGTATGGTCCGGATAATGATAACTATTCAATAGTTGAAAAAACTAAGAGGCTCACAAATCCCCATCCTCCCTTGCGTTAATTCATAAAGAATAACTAATACCTGGCGAGAAAGAAAAATTCCTTCACAATAAAGCATTGTTTTGTTAGTTGTGAAGGGAATCGAAGTAAGGATCATCTTTCTATGAAACTAACTGAGCACTCCTGATAATCCAGGATCAGACTCGCTTTCGTCAATTTGTTTTCTCTATCATTGTACAGTTTGTTGACTTGCTTTTAATATATTTATTGTTATAATTCTGAGTACCAGTACGAGCTCTCTACCATTATTTATTGAGCATGTATTGGTTACCTCTATCTGGTACAAAAATAATAATGTTTATTTGGTTTAACAGATGCTTACAATCTCAATACTGCGGCGGTATGTATTAAAGAAGAAGATGTTTATCCTTCCACTTCAGGTACTTAACACTAAATGTACTTATATTTTATTTTTGAACATATATTTTTTCTTTTGTGTTTTTATGTGAATTGGGATGAATGTTTCTTATTGTATTGTATAAATATGTTTAACAGGAATTGAGCATTACGTCCAGATCAAGGAGGAGGAATCACTGGATATTCTGTTGGAGGGTCATCAGTTCGGAGGTAAGCCTTATAATATTTATTTCTAGATACTCTACTAGACACCGAAAATTACCCCTGTTAATATATATATATATATATATATATATATATATATATATATATATATGTTGTTTTTTAAGATATATATATATATATATATATATTTATATATATATGTTGTATATGTTTACACCCCTAGCAGCCTTGACTTGGATGACAGCAGTGAAGCGGAAGTCGAGACGGAAAGAAAGGTGCCCAGGAAAATCGAGTTGTATGCGGCCGTTATGCGCACCGGGCAGGTGGCCCAGTCAAGAAGATGAGGTACGTGGAAGCAGAGCGGCGACCCGAAACATAAGCGTGGGAAGAAAACTATAGGGTTGCCGATAGTGAAGGAGGCGGGGATAAAATGGTTGGTGGACACCGGGAGTACTTGTACGTTAGTGAGCAAAGAGGCTTTGCGTGCCCATGACCAAGAATGGAAAGCACAAGAGATAAAAGTCCGTAACGCAGGAGCTGCATAACTAAGCACTTTCCTCAGAATTTGGGTAGTGTAGACTGCTTTCCAGAACAATTTGCTTAAAATATCCTACATAAATAAAATAAAAACATGAATAGTTCTCTTTTAAATTTGTAATGAGTAACTGATCAATTATTAATTTGCTTCCAGAGTTATGTTTACACATGGTACCTATTACACTACGTAATAAATACAAAAAACCTCATATTATCGTATTTTGATCTAACGCAGAAACAGGATACAGTCACTCTAGTGGTAGAAAGCGCTCCTTGCGGCGGCTTTGTGAACCTACGTCTGGCGGGCTTTTCTATTGAAATATATCTAGGCGCACGGTAGTGCGCCAGGCCAAGTTCCGGCCTAAGCATACTGGGTGTATATTACAGGCGGTCTTAGAGCCGATTTTTACCCTCTCATAACTTTCAACCAGGTAAAGATATAGTTATGAAATTTTACACAGGTATTATACTGCTAGATGTGAGTAAAACTGGAAATTTTCATAATTCTACATCGAATAGTTTCTGAGATATAAGCGATCGAAAATCGGGATTTATAGGACTCACTCACTCACTGACTCATCAAAATTATTTGGCACTTCCCATGATGCTAGAGACTTGAAATTTTGCATGAAGATAGATATGAAGACGTTATTAAAGGAAAAAATTGAAAAAACGCGAAAAGTTGTGTTCGACTCCGCTTCCGGGGCGGGGGCATGCCAGTTTTGTACTTCCTACGGAAACCCATCATTCCGTCCGAAACCCATGATGTGGGGTATCAAATGAATTGTCTCGGTATGAAGAACCTATATTTGATGTTTTAAGAAACAATTAGACGCATATAGGCTCGGTAAAAATCTTATACCAGCTGTCTGTCTGTATGTTTGTTCCTCTTACAATTCTGTACAGTTTGACCGATTTTGACCAAACTTGGGACACAGATGGGTCTTGATACGGCGAGAGTCATAGGTTAGGTTAAATTGTCTATCAGCTGTCTGTCTATCTGTTTGTTCCTTATACAAATACACACCGTTTGACCGATTTTGACAAAATTTGACACACATGTCGGTCTTTATCCGGGTAGTGTCATAGGCTAGTCAAAATCGTCTCTCAGCTGTCTGTCTGCATGTTTGTTCCTTACACAAATTCACACCATTTGACCGATTTTGACCAAACTTGGCACACAGGTAGGCCTTGGTCCGGGGAATGCAATAGGCTAGGTAAAAAAGGTCTTTCAGCTGTCTGTCTGTATGTTTTTGGTCCTTATACAAATTCACACCTTTTGGCCTATTTTGACCAAACTTGGCACGCAGGTAGATCTTGATACGGGAGTGTCATATTACCTATGACGTTTTCTACTTTTTGTTCCATCGAAATGCCATCATTCCTTCTGAAACCCATTATGTGGGGTATCAAATGAATCGTCTTGGTAAGGAGAACCTATATTTGATGTTTTAAAAAACATTTTGACGCATCTTAACAAAAACAGTTGTGACTTCTTTCTTAAATGTAGTAAATAAAGTCGTAGGGGTTCACTGCATAATATACTTCAAAGCAGATACTAAGTTTTTCAAAGTCGAGCCATCTAAATTACCAAGTTTAGGATCACGAACCGAAAATGTATCGTCTTTGTTCTTATATTTTTCTTGAAGGCCTTCTGCACTTTCCCTATTGTGATCTTTATCCTCGGGATAAGGTTCCTGTGTTTTACAGTGTAATAGTTTAGTTAAGAGAGCAATCAATTTGTCCTCTAGAATAATGTCATCTGGAAGAGCTTCTAACTTTTCTAGTCTAGTGATTAGATGTATGTAGGTTGATTATTGGTATCAAATATCAAGCAGTAAGGAGAACCTTATGCAGAATCCAAAGACCCTCGTTTTATATGAAGTACAAAAGCCAGTAGGTATGCGGCAACTAAATTCTATTTAATACTTAGAAAAAAGTAATGAGATCCCCAAAAAAACATAAATGTGAAATAGAGGCCAAGTTCCTGCCCCCACGAAGAAACACTCCCTTCCTCAAAAATATCCTCTCCTAAAACCCCACAAAAACGCCTTACCATTCTACACTCCAAAAAAGTAGTATGAGTTGGTGTATTAATTTAACCAAAAATATTTGCCAATACAAGAGATGATTCAAGAAAGAAATGTCCAAGTTCATTACTTGGAAGACCTCATAGTTACTTACTAAGAACAGTAAAGACGCTTCAACTGACCTTTAAAAACAACAATAAAAATACTTATATCCAGTTACTAAAATATCACTTTCCTCAACCAGGTATATTCTTGAACTTGGCAATGTTTTTTTTTGTGCCGAAATCATCTTTAGAGAAAAACTAAACAAATTTTAACGGGGGCCATTTTCGGTGTCTACTAGGTAGGATCGATAAAGATTTGAAGAAATTTTTCAAAAATTCCGTCATGAGTCCAACCTCAATAGCTACTTTCCTTCGGAGGAAAGTGCTAAAAGAGTGCCGCTGTAAACTTTCGACGCTCGGTGGGGAATGCGAAGTGATGGGAGAAATCCAACTACCCGCGAACCTGTGAGGAGGAGAGGGGGCGCTAACAGCACACGTCGTCAGGAGTATGCCACCAGTGTACCAAGGCATCCTAGGATGCGATATGCTGTTGTCACTAAGCAGTGCAGCAGAGACACGGACCAGGAAGTAAATGATAACAGTGGGAAGCTGTTAATCAGGAAGTAAATGACTACAGGAAGTTGAATGAAGTCACAGTCGACGAGAAGTATCCCCTCCCTTGCCTGGACGATATCCTCGACAGACTTAGTGGTGCCAAAGTCTTTAGCACGCTGGACTTGAAGGCGGGATACCATCAGATTCGGATGGATCCGCGAGACGAGGAGAAAACGGCATTCTCGTTCGAACGTGGGCATTATCAGTTTATGAGGATGCCGTTCAGTCCTAGGAACGCGTCAACGACCTTCCAGAAGTTAATGGACGAATTCCTCACAGGCCTCGGAACTTCGTACTGTCAGGGTTATATGGATGACCTCTTAGTGTTCAGCAAGTCGGCGGGAGAGCATGCTCATCATCTTCGAAGAGTGTTTTCCAGACTCTGAGAATTCGGCCTCAAACTTTCTGCGGACAAAACCCGCATCAGGCTACAGAGCTTCACATCATAGCACACGATGGGATTAGACCAGATCCAGGAAAGGTCTCTTCACTGGCATCAATCAACTTGCCCATGGACATGGGCAAGGAGTTAGAAGGCTCTTAGGAGCTTTAAACTACTATCGTAGGTTCATACCCGACATGGCAGTGGAGGTAGCGGAACTTAACGATCTCCTCCGAAAAGGACGACGAGTCAAAGTGACACCACAGATGTCGGGTAAGAAGGATTGTAAGATACGGATGTAGGGGTTCCGGGACAAGAAGCGCGACGGTCTCATAGTCTAGTTCTTGAACTCTTGGAGTTCTGCAAAGTGGCGGGTCGTGTTTTCTCCCTTCTAGGGGTTGTAGTTACACACATCATCCTGTCGTTTTATCCTAGAATTCCCTCTCATCATCTCTCCCATCTTCATTTCTTATTCAGTTATTTTTTTTTTTTTCATTATAAGGACTTCACATCTATGGCTATGAGCCTGTCTTATTCAGTTATAAGTCAGTCCTAGATCTGTTGTATTGTTTGTGCCTTAATTTTTGGTGTACAGTGCAGTTCTGTGAGTTGTTGATTTTAGATGCTGAAGCCTAGAGGTTATAAAACTTTAACGTTGTCAGAGAAAATAGCTACTATTAATGAAGTTAAAAAAGGAATAAAGAAAACATGTGAAATTGCCAAGGACGTAACTGAAAAAGAAATACAAAATTCTTGCCTATAAAAATGACTTTTTTTTTTTCAAAACGATCGACTTTTACTTTCATTTTTTTGATAAATTATTTATTACTTATTTACGTAATCATCAATTCATTATTTTTATTATATTTATCCAATGCCCGTCGGTGGCGGTTGAGCCATTTGACGCCGAGCCTCCCAGTATCGCGTCGTGAGGTCAGGAAGATGGGTCAGTTCGGGACAGACGAGGTGATGACTTCCTACCATCCTTCCGCTTGAACATAGTGGGCAAATGTCCGAGTCTGCTAAGCCAAGGGGATAAAGATGGACCTGCAGGTAGTCGTGTCCAGTTTCCAGGCGGAATCTTTCAACAGCTTCGCTTCTCCTCAGATCGTCCGGGATGTGACCTGGGGTTGCTAGGTTTTCCCACATTTTTCCTGTGCTTTTCAGGAGTTCTTTAGTATGCCTGGATATTTCGGTGTCAATTTAGCTTCTTGCTGCTTGTAAGGATTGGAGAGTATCATCAATTCATAAAATGTTTGTTTTTCTTTAAATAAAATGTATTTTCTTTAAATTAAAACATGTGAAAAAATGAAGTTCGATTTTTTAGCCCTTTATTTTCGAAAACTTTTGTAATTCGAATTTTGGCTAATTCAAACTTTTTTATCAGTCCCTAGGGGTTCGAATTATCCAAGTTCTACTGTATTGTCTTTAACTTGCGATACACCCTGTATATTTTTCTGAAAATCTAAAGTTTTCTCTTAGCTGAATTCCTACAATTCCTCAACTTTTTATCTCCACAATGACTAATGATCTTCATCTCATTATTATTCTCTGTGTAATTTGTTTTAGATAAAGGGACTCCTTGCTATGTATGCTACCACTGCCAGTGCAGCTTTCTCTCATTCAAGCGTTTGAAAAACCATGTCAAGCATTGTTCCCTTCTCCAATTATGTAAGTAGCCATTTTCAAATATAATTTAATGCTTGATAGCAAACTTTAGTTTGTTTGTTAAATTTGGACAATAAAAAGTCCGACTCGCAGGAGTTGAGTCATCGTTGAACGGTTTTATTCGTATTTCTAGTGCTATTTTTTTTTTTTTTTTTTTTTTTAACGGCGCATCAACAAATCGTGGCTATTAGCACCGACATCCAGGGTGCAGCCAGGAATTTTCGAACCCACCATCTGCCGCTTATGAATCTAGCGCGCTAGCCACTAGACCACGGGAGACCCCCTCTAGTGCTATTAGTAAAGGAATAGTAGCGGTTATAGGTGGGATTTGAACTTTCGTGTAAAATATATTTAAGGCGCCACAACAGGAAACTGACAGTATCATGGCGGCTTCCTCCACCTTCTCAACGTTTGCTCTTGGAAACACTATAACAATGTTTCATATTTTCTTATCTTGCTTTAGTCAAATACTCATTTTACTGTTAGATGCAATTAAAATGGGAAACAACCAGTTAAAACTTTAGGTAATTAGATACAAAATCCCGTTCAAATAAGCAAAACTAACAATTGTGAATTGTCAAGTCCTTATGTCTCCGATTGAAATTATATTAGAATCTTTTTTGTTGGGAATTTAGTAAGCTTTCCAATGGTCACCTTCCACTTACCAAGATTTCCTAACCGTTTTCGAGATATTTTAGAAAATATACGAAACTCCCAAAACTTTTCATGCCTGTTAATGAAATATTTTATTTCTAGTACTTCCTTAACTCCAAATGTTACCACAATTTATCTATCATAAATTAAATAAATATCAAACATCTGGAACAAGTTCCAACTGAATTGATTGTTTCTGAATACCCAAACTGAAAATTAGTTTAGAAGGGTAAGTGTTTCACTGTTTCTCGAAAACGGTTACAGATATCACTTTAAAAATGGTTTCATTCGTTTTTATACGTTAAGAAATTTATATAACGAGTACCTGCAAGCATATAAACTTTAGAAGGTAAGTGTCACAATTTTTTTCGCACGAATTTAGCTCCAATAAGCATCTTCTGGTGTACGGATTCTGCTGGTTATAGAATTTGACCTTTCAAAAAGACGAACGATTTTTGTACCAAATTTCATCAAAATTTGGACCATTATTTGCTGACCTAAAGCCCGAACAGACATACATACATATATATATATGTATACTAGAATGGAAGTGAAACCAATCGAAAGCTGAGTAAATTTACTATAAGACTAGTTGATAGTAAAAACGCAAAAATGAATGAATGTAAGCATGTCTATCTTACCAAAAGAAAGCTATTCTAAATTTCCTGACATTTCTTTATCTTTCAAAATTCTTTCACTACTATCAACTACAAACAATTTCGAATGTACTGGGACCATAAAAAAACACGCACCCCTAAAACTGAAAAAGTTGCGATTTTGAAAATTCAAAAAGCGGCTGTAACTTTTTTTCTATGCAACTACAAACGAAAATTCTTTTACTACTATCAACTACAAACGATTTCGATGTATTGAGACCATAAAAAAACACGCACCCCTAAAACTGAAAAAGTTGCGATTTTGAAAATTCAAAAAGCGGCTGTAATTTTTTTTTCTAGGCAACTACTAACGAAAATTCGTTCACTACTATCAACTACAAATGATTTCGAATGTATTGAGTCCATAAAAAAACACGCACCCCTAAAACTGAAAAAGTTGCGATTTTGAAAATTAAAAAAGCGGCTGTAATTTTTTTTCTAGGCAACTACAAACGAAAATTCGTTCACTACTATCAACTACAAACGATTTCGAATGTATTGAGACCATAAAAAAACACGCACCCCCTAAATCTGAAAAAGTTGCGGCTACCAAGGGCGTTTGGCTTCAGCAATCGCCATTTCGATGTCCCAAGGGCGTTTTTCAAAGCATCTCTATTCTTATCTTCCTGGGAAACTTGTATCTCTCTATGCCTTATCACTCCTAGCCGAGACATTGTGAATCCTTCTTTATTTTACCCTGCCAATTAAAAAAATAAATACTGCCAAGTTAAGCATTGCCCATTGCTAAACCTTTTATTATAACTGTTTTTATTTGTTAAATTATTTAGTTGTTTGACAAAATAATATCTGTGATGGACTTATTGTATAGGAATGCTACTCTTTGCTATGCCAAAAACTGACACTTTCTAGAGCACCCCCTTATAGATCATTACATTTCGGGTGGGCTTCGGTGTAAAAAAATTAAAACTAATATAAAATAAAATATTTATTTTTTAAACAATTAATTTGGTCTAATGATTTTATTTTACAACTCACGGTAGCATTACTATTCAAATATATTACAATTTACAACTAGTTCCATTTCAAAAGTCTCAATTTGTTTTCTTAATATGCTCTAAATTAAATTATAAATATTCTAAAGAGTCATAATCAGAATTTATAAATTATGTCTTATAACCAAAAAAAAAAATAAAAAAAAAATGCATTCAATAATAATATCATTTACTTTTACAGCACTGGTTGTATGGCTGTATACATCCTATTTCAGTACAAGTTCAATTATATTTCAATAAATTTTTATCTGTTTACATATACCTACTTCTTTTTTTTTTTTTTTTTTTATTGTTTTAATGTTATACTTTACTGGTTGAACTATGAATTTTATTATCTTTGGTTGGTTCATGATAATACTTTCGGAGAATCGAATGGATCATTCCCCGAATAATTCCATTTTTGGCTTTATTTTTATCTCCCAGGTTGATCAAATTCATAAAAAATGTTTTTTAAAATAACCAGATAACAATTTTGTTTGGATCTGTTTTTAATTTTCAATTGCAAATTGATACATCCAGTAATATGAATTGGGAAGGATGTTTAAACAAATGATAATTATGACTATGATTTATAAAAACACATAATACATATTTAGTATGAATGGAAAGGCTTTATTCTTGTGATATTCTTTACTCTAAGAATAGACAAGCTTTTTTATATCTTCACAATTCTTTTCATTGTTGTCTCTTTCTGTTTCAGGTTTTCCTTCAGAAGCAGAGAAGGGCCATTACATGCATCATTCATACACAATTTGTGAAAAAAGTAAAAAATCAATTCGAGTTTCCTCCACTGCTGCAATTGCTGAAGATAAGCCAGGAAAGGCTCATCAAATATATAATCAAACAAACAACAATGGCCAAGACACACCTCACTCCAATCCGCATTGTGACTATAAAACAGTTAGGGCTAGAGATCTTGAGCGCCATATCACTTACAAACATACTGATTATAAAGCTCATACTGTTGAATACGGATCAGTGCAGTCTGAAAAGCGCCAAATCATGCCAAAAAAGGCTGATAACATGCCTCACTCCTGTCCATACTGCAATTATAGAACAGTACATTCTGAATGGTTAACGGAACATGTTATGTCAATGCATATTAATACCAGACCTCACTCCTGTCCTTATTGCAACTTTAGAGCAGTTCGTTCTAATGGGTTAAAGTATCACATAATGTCCAAACATAATATTAAGAAACCTCACTCTGTTCCGCATTGTGACTATATAGCAGTTAGGGCTAGAGATCTTGAGCGCATTATCATGCCCAAACAAGCTGATAACAAGCCTCACTCCTGTCCGTACTGCGATTATAGAACAGAACATTCTGAATGGTTAAAGGAACATGTTATTTCAATGCATACTAATTCCAGACCTCACTCTTGTCCACATTGTGACTATAAAACTGTTAATGCTTCATATCTCAAGAGCCATATCAAGTCCAAACATACTGATAATAAACCTCACTCTTGTCCTCATTGTGACTATAAAACAGTTAAGCTTGCACATCTTAAGAGCCATATAATGTCCAAACATACTAATAAGAAACCTCACTTGTGTCCGCATTGTGACTATAAAGCAGTTAGGCTTTCACATCTTAAGAGCCATATCATGTACAAACATACTGATAAGAAAACTCACTTGTGTCCACATTGTGACTATAAAGCAGCTATGGCATCAAATCTTAAGAGTCATATGTACAAACATACTGGTAATAAACCTCACTCTTGTCCGCATTGTGACTATAAAACAGTTAGGCTTTCCCGTCTTAAGAGCCATATAATGTCCAAACATACTAATAAGAAACCTCACTTTTGTCCGCATTGTGACTATAAAACAGTTAGGCGATCAAATCTTAAGAGCCATATCAAGTACAAACATACTGATAAGAAACCTCACTTGTGTCCACATTGTGACTATAAAGCAGTTATGGCATCAAATCTTAAGACCCATATCATGTACAAACATACTGATAATAAACCTCACTCTTGTCTGCATTGTGACTTTAAAACAGTTAGGCTTTCACGCCTTAAGAGCCATATCATGTCCAAACACATCGATAAGGCCACAGGAGCTATCAAAATCACAAGCTGACAACTACCCAAAGACCAGAGGTGTAAAACCCTTGGCTGTATTCTCTACTTGCCGGGCGGCCAGTAGAGAACCATTGATGAAGGTCATATGGTTTAGTGAAACAGCTAGCAGCGGTCCCCTTTTAGATAACTTTGACTCCCAGTAGTGGTCCTGATATGACACCTAATCTATTTTAAAAGTGCAGTAGACTTATTGGGACTGGGGTACAGTCCGATTAGAGAAAACGCGGGATCAGAGAATTGAGTTTGATCTGGTCACTTATGTATTTGAAAACCCATATTATTTGAGGATATAGTAATAGGTACCATTTTTAATGTTGCATTAATTCATCTTGGAATGCTTCATTTTTCTTCAAATATAAATATATTGATGAATAAATTAAGTATAACTAAGATATTTAGTGCCATATCTAGACCACTACAGGTTGTGAAAGCTATCCAAGAGGAAGGAATGCTTGGAGTGGGGTGCAATCGGCCCGCTGTTTGCCTGACTATGTGTGCTTAAACAACAATATTTCATCTCCCGAGCCTCCTCTCTTTGGAACTCTATCCCTCTTTCGATTCAACACTCTCCTTCCTTACCTGTATTTAAATCCCGCCTCTTTGCTTTTCTCCTAACCTACCAGGAAAACGCTTCTTAAGATTTGACCACCAGGAAGACCAGTTTAGCTTTGTAAATTATTTTGTTGTTTTCTTCTCTTGTTAATGCATTTATTTTTATTCATATACTTTTATAGTCCCCATTTCTTTAATATTTATTTAATTATTTATTTGTTTATTTTAAGCTATTTAATTATATTCTCAACCACCTCTGAGTATTGTATCACCATTGCTCCAATGCAATTATAATTTATGTACATGTTTACTTATGTTTTATTTTAGTATTTAAGATTTTACTAATAATATTTGTATTCGTTTTTTTCTGCTTTTGTTTGTTCTTTATTTATAGTCATATTTTTAGGTTAAATTTTTTTATTCAACCGAAGTATTTATTTGTATTCTTATGGGACGAAGTCCCAGAATAAAGTTTTTTTTTTTTTTTCATTCATTCATTCAATATTGACTGGCTGGTGATATGGCTGGCCCGTGTGTGCCTAGCCTTACCATTGTGTGTTGGTCTTTTCGTCTTATTATTTCTTGTACAGTTTTGATGATTATCGGGTTGCTGTTATATAACGAATATAAACAATCTAACAAATCTGTGCACTGTATTATAGTACCTTGGATAGACCCAAAAGTATGCCATGCAGCTCTGCTGTAAATATGCAGTGCAGGCTTATCTGTTTGCATTATTTTTAAAAATGAGTGACATTTTTGTGAATTGGCATCACTTATACAGCAAAACCATTAACTGTGGTTTAAAACCGTTTTTGACTGAAGCAGAGCACACATAAATAATAATTATATGTGTTGTACTTAGACTTTTTTTATTTTCTTTATGATCCTCCGTATGTTCGTCTGTTTGGTTTCCTTTGTATTTTATTTTTATCTGGTTTCTTTTTTACAAGTTTAATATAATTATATTATTGGATATATATTTAATTGTACAACTACTAATACAAATACAAATAATTTCTAGTCGGAATTTCCGGGTTGTGTCATGAGGTCAAGCTCATAAGTGTGATTCCTCCCTATGGAAGGAGGGAAGAAACAAGCTAAAATGGCAATGGTTTTGGGTTTAATCTCTTTATTGCTTACTTTTTGAAACTTTTTTATTTATTATTATTGTGTTATTCTGTGTCCAAGACCCCAATCATCGTAAAAGTTGCAATTTTGACATGCATTGCTTTTTTGGTTTTCTACCAAAAACCTGCCATTAAAGATCGATTCACACTATACTATTAATATTTTAAGATTTCAAAATTTCAGAAAAAAAAATTATTTCAGAAAAGTTTGTCTAGAATTGTTGAAGAATTATCTTATATTATATATTATATATATATTATATATATATATATATATATATATATATATATATATATATATATATATATATATATATGTTAGAGGGGAGAAAGGCCGGTATATTGTAAACAAACGCTGACCCTATATAAGGCTCAGCGAGGATTAAAGGAGTAAGTTGTCTTCTAGACTTGCTTGTGTTATCATCTACCCTTGTGCTACTATCCTTTTTAAAAACGTTGTTGTTTCCAAGCTATCACTAAGTGGTGCCGAAACCCGGATCGGGTTCTACGGTGCCCGAGTCTCAGTGAATGTGTTCGCGACCGGGGCGATTATCGCTTCAAGATCGCCTCAACGCTGGGAGGATGGAGACTGCAAATGAGCTGCCGGCACCCACGGCTACTATCGTAAATGAGTTGCAGGCGACCACAGCCACTATTGAGCTGTTGAAATTAAAGTGAGCGGTGGCGCAGGATATGCGCGCCGCCATAAGTCAGGTAGACAAATTTAACGGCGATGTAGGCGAACTTGCACACTTTTTGAAGGATGGTGACAGGCTGTTGGATGCGATCGGAAGCAAGCAGAATGCTGGATGGCTGGACGAAAGTGATGTAATAACACTCCGAGCAGCCATCGTAGGGCGAGTGAAGAGATCATTCCTTAATCACATCCAGTGCGATACCGGGACAGAGTGGGAAACGGTTATAGGAAGATAAAAGAAGGCCTATGGCGATGGGTGCCCGAAGAAGATCTTCGAATGCTCCAGGAGACCAAACACCCGAGAGAATCTAATGGAGCCTACGCCGGTAAGCTCGTCGCCTGGTACGATAAAATAGCGGACAAATTGAGACCGATCGGACCAGAAATTGATTTTGTCTCTGCAGCCCAGGCGCTAATCGACGAAAGCGAGAAGGCGTTGGACCCCCATTCCTTAGAAACCGAAGCTAGGAGCTAGAATCAAGTGAGAAACCGACGGAGAACGGATTACGCACACGGTGAGGAACAAGCGTATCCACGACAGAGACGAAGCTGGGGGTTTGAAGGAAGGCCCAACGATGCGAGGGGGAGACGGCCCTCGGGACGAGAGTCACTCCGCCGCAGAGCCTCTCCCCAGGAAAAAGGCAGAGCGGCCAAAACGTGTTACGAATGTGGCAAACGAGGACACATAGCAGCACGCTGCCCGCAGATACGATGCTTCGAATGTGACAACACAGGACACGTTGCGAGAAACTGCCCTTACATGCGAAAGAAACCGCTGAAACGACCAGAACCGCTGGAGGTAAATTATCAACGGGTGTGTCGCAGAAGAGAAAATCGGCGTGTGGATGAACCAGCTATAGGTTCCGACGATACCAGTGACTCAAGTGGGCAAGGTCAGGACCTACAAACAACTCACCGGTCCTATGCGACCGTCTTGCGATCCAGTCAAGCGACCAAGAGAACGAGACGAGAAAAAAGTCAGTAGCGAGGCAAGCAGAGGAGGGAGCGGAGGGTTGCCTGTTATGAGAGTATCAGGGATCAGGTGGCTGATAGCCACAGGCAGCACCTGTACCCTGGTCAGCGAGGAGGAACTGGAGAGACTGGCAGAGACCTTCGGTTGTCGGATGTGATTGTAACCTGCTAACTCTAGGTGGAATGTGCAAAGTGTTGGGAGAGGTGGAAGTCCCCACTGACGATTGGGGAATCAGCGGAAAGACCATGTTAGCACACGTAGTCCCCTCGATGCCGGACGAGTACAGCGGGATTTTAGGGCAACGCACTGGATGTCCTAGGAGTGAGCCTGAAGGTGGGACGCGGGCAGTAGATGATCCGCGTAGGTGGGTGCAAGTATGCGAGGAGAGGCGAACAGCCAGCAGGATCAGTCGTGAGAACAGTTTCGGAGTACTTCGACGGAGTGAGGCGAGAGTTCAGCGACGTCTTCTACAACGAAGGGGACCCCCTTAGTGCTACTGGGAGGACGAAACAAGAGATTCATCTGCGAACTGAAAGGACAGTGTACGTGAGAGAACGACGCTACCCCCAGACCATGAAAGAAGCAATACAGGAAGAGATTCAGCGACTCCTGGAGCAGGGGGATCATTGTGCGCAGCACGTCCGGGTACAACAGTCCGTTGTAGGCAGTATCTAAGGCAAGGCAAGGTCACCCGGCAAATATCGAGTCGTCGTAGACCACCGCCGTTTAAATTACATTACTTTGGAAGAACGATACCCGCTTCCCCGGCTGAGGACATACTAGACCGGCTGGCGGGGGCACGAGTATTCAGCACCCTCGACTTGAAAGCCGGATACCATCAAATCCAAATGCACCCCAGAGATGCAGAGAAAACTGCATTTTCTTCTGAGCGGGGGCGTTACCATTTTACCAGGATGCCCTTTGGCCTGAAAAATGCCCCCACGACCTTTCAGCGCCTCATGGACGAATTTCTGCAGGGATTGGAGCCGGAGTTTGTCCAAGGATACATGGACGATCTGTTGGACTTTAGTAAGTCGGAAGGCGAGCATCGGGACCATCTGAAAAGAGTGTTTGAGTGCCTCCGCGAGTTTGGCCTAAAACTTTCGCCGGAGAAGACTCGCCTCGGATTGGAAAGCGTTACATTCCTCGGCCATGTTATTTCGGGGGAAGGAATAAAACCGGACCCAGGGAAGGCGCAAGCTCTGGAAAACAGCTGTAAATTACTACAGGCGGTTCATCGCTGACATGGCGAAGAGACTGTCAGACCTGAATGACCTACTTCGAAAAGGACGGAAAGTAAGAGTCACTAAAGACATGCTGAGGGAAATGCAAGCTTGCATAGACACTTTGAAGACCTCTCCTGTCCTAGCCTTTCCGGATTTCTCGCGGCAGTTTATGGTAAAGACGGACGCTAGTGATCGAGCCGTCGGGGCGGTGTTGGAACAAAGTGGGATTAACAAAGACCAGCCAGTTGCTTACGCGAGTCGGAGACTTACTTAATCTGAAGAAAAGTACAGTGCCTTGGAGAGGGAACTTCTTGCGGTCGTCTGGGCGGTGGAGCACTTTCGGCCATATCTCTAAGGCCGGGAATTTATCATCAGGACGGTCCATAAGCCACTCCAATGGGTCACGACTCTTCGAGAAACATCCGCGCGTATGGTCAGATGGCTGTCTCGATTACAGCGAGTCAATGCAGCCGACATGGAAGATACGGAGCTCCGTCACTTCGCCAGTTCTTTCAGGAATGGACGCCAGACGAAGCTCCTGCGACGCAAGAGGAGAACTCGGCAACAGCATCAGCGGAAGACGACACCGGGGAGATCGACGAGATTGTAGTCTCGAAGAAGCGACACATTATTTGGAAGACGGCGGCGTCGGGATCCCCACAAATACTCTACGGGAAGAAGACTAAGTCGAGCCTTGCCTGTACTATCCGCACCATGCCGACGACGTCATATGCCGCCTCTTGGAAGACGAGTCCCTTGCCGGCAAGACTACATACCTTTACGTAGGAATCGAAACCTTAAGGCACGCCAGATCTGCTCGTCGCGGATAGTGGCAGAGAGTTTAGGAATGAGGAAGTGCGTCAATTACTCACCAAGTGGGGTTCGAATTGGCATTTTACCACCCCGGGGGGACAGCCGAGTCATGGTGTCATCGATCGACTACACAGCACGTTAGGTGAGCATCTGCGGGTGAGTCACGCAGATCGAGGGTTGTCCCCTGAACTAGCCATACAATTATTCGTAGCAGCGGCACTCGTAGCATACAATTATTCGGTTCACAGTGCCACTGGATTCACCCCCTTTTTGGACCGATGAGACGAGGCCGAGACGTCCCGGACTCATCTGGAGAACCAGGGGTTGTTGCGCAGGTTCAGCGCCTTCACGGAGTCAAGCTCAGTCAGTCGTACAGCTGCCATACGGCTGAGCAAGGAAAGCGCGTCTGTGTCCAACGACATAACCTACGTATCGAGGATCCCAGAGCCCCACTACAGATTGGGGATACGGTATGCAGACGCGTTCCGTCGAACCGCTCCAAACAAGTTGTCAAATATGACGGACCGTACACGGTAATAGCCTTAAGGGAGAGGAACGTTGTCACCCTGCGGACACAAGACCCACCGTTCCGGCAGAAGAATGCCCACATGGAGCAGCTCAAAATTCCGGCTAGGCCGCCGTTAGCGGACTCTACACGCCGTATTCTTTAACAAGTAGGTCTTGTTGTTTTGTTGTTTTCTTTATTTTATTTTCCGCTTTCATTTTTTTTTTTTTTTTTTTTTATTAATTGATTTCTTGGCATGTAGTTATGCACGTGGTATACGTTTTTCTTTTATATTGCTATTATCTTATTAGGTTGAGTTGTACATATACATATAGTTTTATTTTCTCTTCTTTATTTTCTTTTGTATAGTTCTTATTTACGATTATTCGGGTAGATTATTAGTATAATGTTATATTCTATGTATTGGACTAGTCAAGCACTGTATCTAGTGTGCCCTAGTTATATCAGTTGTTATGTATATAGTTCTTTGTAAACTTTAGTGTAACTGCATTGTATAGGTTAACCGCCCTAAAAGAAAAGTTTTTTATTTTATCTTTGGAAAAAAAAAATATTTTTGAAAAGTTTGCCTCTCATACGCTCAAAACTGCTCCATTATTGGTGAAATTTGGTACAAAAATACATTGTCTATTGTATTATTTTATCAAAAACTCATTATCAAATTAAATTATTGATTAATAAATATAAGAATACACATAAAATGATATACAGTAAGAAAAAAAACCGACCGGGACCGGCACGTCAGAATATTCTCCCTGAGACGGCCTGAGTAGGTGGAATTCAGACTATAGGTACCGTCACCGGCAGGCCACCGTCCAGCTGCCAACCGGAAAAATATTCTTTAATGTATTTCCAATGAGCTAGTTCACACAGGAGTGGACCGTCACCGGCAGGCAACTAGTAGGATTCTCGGAAAGAATGTTCTGACATGTCGGTGTCTGCACGGTGTGTGTGAACACTCTACCGGCACATTCAGTTCGGTTCTTACCTTTCTTATAAAAGGTTCTTTTGTTACTGTGTATTATTTTAAGCGAACATTTTTATTTATTTATGAATATGGAAGACGAAAACCCCAGACTTCCATATTCATATATAAATAAAAATATTCCCTTAAAATAATACACAGTAACAAAAGAACCTTTTCTAAAGTCAAGGGTTAATCCAGGAGAGCTATCTACATCGAGACCATGGGGAGGTTTTGTTGCAGCTCGAATGGGAAGTACAACTGCATCCACCATATTCCATAGACAGTTTCTTCTGGAAACCACTTGTTCTGCTCAATGCAGCCTGTTTGTTTACCTTTTACACTTCCTTACACCCCTAAAAATCCCCCCCTCCAGTTTCTGACAACTGTTCAGAAACTCTTATACAATATCCAAAAAGAAAAAATAAACAAAACTTACAAGTGAAATACAAACTAAACGAGACTACTTTACAACAAGAGGATACTCCTGACAATAACTCAAGTAAAAATAAGTATATACAAAACGCAACAAAGGGCAATAAAATTATAATTGACACTGATATTGATAGTTGCTGCTCACTGCACCGGGATACGGAGTTGTTCCAGATGAACTGTGCGTTTTCGTGGTAGCTGTTCCTGTGACCGGATGGACATTATGTTTTGCTCTTGCAATACAATGACCTTATACGGTCCGTCGTAACGAATGACTTGTTTGTTGATATTTTCCGATAAACGACATCTCCTATTTTGAGCGATGTTCCCACTTCCTTACAAATTTAGACGGACCCGTCTTCCTCAAGATTACTCCTCCTACAAATACTTGCGTAACCTCACCCAATCCTCCATCCGTCGAGCTAAGTCCCTCTACGTCCACCAATCCCTACCCAATGCTCCTGACTCTAAAACAAAATGGTCAATCCTTTGTAAACTTTCCCTTTGCAAAACTAACCGTCCTTGCTCTATCTCATTATCCCCTGATGTTCTTAATGCTCACTTTGTATCTTCTCCCTCAGTCATATCCAGTCCTCCTATACCTTCCAAACTACCTTTTAATTCCAACAACTTCTACTTCTCCTATATTACCCCAGAAGATCTTCTAACCGCGGTCCTTCAATCCCGAACCAATGACTACGGTCCAGACTCTGTTCCCGTTAAACTGATTAAGGCCTGCTTACCCGCAATCCTTCTCCACATATACAACTATTCCCTTCAAAACTCGACTTTTCCTTCTCAATGGAAAACAGCGTTGGTTCGCCCTCTTAACAAAATATCAAGCCCCTGCTCCCCGAAGGATTTCCGTCCTATCTCCCTTCTATCCAATCTTTCCAAACCTTTAGAGCGCCTGGTCCAATCTCAAGAACCCAACCACCTTGAACAAAATAATCTCCTTAACCCTCTCCAGTCTGGCTTCCGTCCGTCATACTCCACTCAATCAGCGCTCATAAAAATCACCCATGACATTCAAACTGCCATAGATAACCAACAGCTCACTATTCTAGTTCTCCTAGATTTTTCAAAAGCATTTGATACCGTAAACCATCAAATCCTCCTCACCAAACTCCAATCTCTTTCCTTTTCCAACAGTGCCATTAGCTGGTTCCAATCCTTTCTATCCAATCGATCCCAATACGTGGTCTTCCCCGACAGCAATCCTTCTAGCCCTCTTCCTCTTTCCCGTGGTGTACCCCAGGGCTCCTCGTTATCCCCAACTCTATTTTCTGTTTACATCAATGATCTTCCTCTTTCCATAGTTCATTCCAAGTTTCATCTTTACGCTGACGATACCCAAATCTACCTATCCTTTAAGCCCTCTTTGCTACGAGATGCTGTAGACAAGCTGCAAGTAGATCTTAATAACATCAATGCTTGGGCCGCAGCTAATAAGCTTTCCCTGAATCCAGACAAATGGAGAAATCATATTTCCCGTCGGTCCATATTTATCCTGAGACAGCTCAACCTCTCCCGCCATCTCCTGCCAACAAAGACCCGTCAACTCCTCGTAACTTCCCTATTATTCCCCCAATTTGACTATGGTTGTTTGGTGTACGGTGGACTTTCTGGCGATCTCGAGGCAAAACTCAAACGCCTCATGAACTGTTTCCTTTGTTTTATCCTCGGGATCCCCAGAGACTCCCACATATCACATTTCTACCAGGAGCTAAATTGGCTATTTCCTCTTTATCGTCGTCAGTACTTCCTCGGCTCAGTCCTTTACCAAGTAATTCAATCCCGTAGACCTTCTTATATTTTTCAACTTCTTAAATTTAAATCCTCTGTTCACTCCTATAAAACCCGATCTCGTCCTTCCGATCTTTATTTTCCTTACCACCGAACAGCAATATTCGAAAAATCATTCGTCACCCGTGCCACCTCGCTATGGAATTCCTTGCCTTCGTTTGTCCGCCATTCTACCAACCTAGAAACCTTTAAATCCCGACTCTTCCACCACCTTCTATCCCTCCAAGTTTTACCCAACGCCTAGTCTATATTGAAGCTGTACACTATATATTGATACTGATAGCATTTATAAGTTTTTAAGTTTATACGTAAAATTCAAAATTATTTTGTAATTTCAAAATTATTCCTATGGGACTTCTGTCCCGGAATAAGAATACAACTTTTCATTCATTCATTCCTTGACCTGCAGATTGTGTTTACGAACACGGCGGGCTTTTTCTGTCTGTAAACGGTTCCTGGTTTCCCGGGCTATTCTCCTAACGCTGTAGTATCGCTGCCAATACGCCTGGTTCGCCGGATGAGTCTTGGACGTCCCTTCCCACTCCCAGGGTTCCAAAAAGCGCTTCAAACGGTGTGAAACCTGTTACCTTGTGCGTTGAATGATTGTAGGCTGCTACGGCCACCTCCATGGCTTCCTCACCTGAGATCCCATGTTGAGCTTCAATTATACGTACGTGCTCGCTTAATGTGTTGTGTAACTGTTCGATGCCGCCATGGCTTTGTGGATGTCCTGGAGTAGTTGTGTGATGTTTTGTGCCCCACTGTCGTAATAGGCTATGTAACTCTCCGTTTCGGAACTCCCGGCCCCCATCCGTCACGAGAAGCTCCGGTGCTCCGTAAATCTGACTCCAACGTCGGAAGGCCCGCACTATTTCATTCGCTGACTTCGTCTCTATGGGTTGTTCCATGGCGACTTTGGTGAAAGAATCAGCGATTGTAGTCCGCAGCATTCCCTTCCATGTAAAAATATCAGCCTGAAGCATCAATAATGGGGTTTCAGCGGTTGGTGTTACTTCTTGCTGAGCTTGAATCGGATGTCGTACATACTTTGTTCAATTACATATATTGCAGTGTCCGTCTACATCGCTAACCATTTTCGTCGTTCCTTTCTAGTGATACTTCAGTCATAAACTCGCCAAGGTCTCCGTAATTCCTCGATGGTTCGTCTTAACTTGGCGATGAGCGACTACGATATCCCGCTGTGTCTGGGGATCTGGAACCTCACCTAAGTTTGTGCAACGGACGAACAATCTGTCTGTACCTATCCGTTCCTGACTCCAGAGGTGCGCTATCTTGGCCCACACTGTGGCATTGCCGACATAAAGATAGGTTGTGGTTCCTGGTATTGGTGCGTCATTGAGTAACCGGCAAATAGATCATCTGTCACTGTAACCGGTGCTCGCACTGGGCAGTCCTTAAAAACTGCCGTAACGACTGTCCGCTTACTTCTCCGTCCTTCTTTGCTACATTTAGAGATTAAAGGCGAGATAACCAGTCCGCCACTACATTGTTCTTTCCGGGTGTGTATCTAACATCGAAACTGTACTGACTAAGCAATTCCTTCCATCTGTGCACTCTGGCTGACGTTTCTTTTAGCGTTGAGACCCACTGCAGCGGCTTGTGATCCGTATGTACTATAAAGTGCCTGCCATATAAATAGGGTCTAAAATGATCTACAGCCCAAACAACTCCCAGAAGTTCTCTTTCCAGTGCACTATATCTTTCCTCGGTCTCGGTGAGTCGCCTGCTTGCGAAAGCGACAGGTCGTTCGTCTTCCGGGCACAATTGCGCCAGAACTGCTCCTAATGCGTTCTTACCTGCGTCGGTGGTTAGAATAAAGTATTTTTGAAAATCCGGAAAGATTAAGGGGGGTTCCTTTTGTAGCATCTCAACACACTCCTCGACGTTTTTTCTCATTTGTTCACTCAACTTGACTTTGTGGCCCTTTTTGAGAAGATTTCCGCTAACTTATGTGACATGCTCGGAACGAATCTTCGGTAATAATTCAGGGCCCCAAGCACACGTCTGATTCCTTTTGTATCAGTAGGTGCTTTCAATTTCGTGAGGGTTACGACCTTCGCCGGGTCTGGGTGTAGTCCATCTCTCGAGACAAAATGTCCCAGGAAATGAACTTCTGGCAAGCCAACATGAGTTTTCTCTCGAGATAGTTTGAGTCCGAATTCTCTGAGTCTCGTGAACAGTTGCCGCAAAATGTTGTTCGAGTTCTTGATTTGCTAAAAACCAACTCATCATAAATGTAGCCCTGGCACCAATTCGGATTTAGTTCGCTCAGCATTTCATCCATTAGCCGCTGGAATGTGATGGGTGCATTCTTGAGCCCGAAGGGCATCCGATTAAACTGGAAGTGACCTCTCTCAAATGAGAACGCCGTCTTCTCTTCATCCCTGGGATGCATGCGGATCTGATGATATCCGGTTTTCATGTCCATAGTGCTAAATACCTGTGCTCAGCATAGGCGGTCTAAGATGTCATCTAGACATGGCAATAGGTATTTTTCCTCTGGCGTGGCCTCTTTGAGTTTTCGGTAGTCCACTACGACTCAGTATTTTCCTTGCGGTCCGGCTTTCGGGACTCGAATTCCATTACCTGGCTACAATTATTCCCTTCTCCAGCATTCGTTGGATTTCCTCCTCAATAACACTTTTGGGAGCCTGTGGGTACGTCCTCTCCTTGACATAAATAGCTCGGTCGTACTCGAGATGAATTTCAAGACGGGTCTTACCCGTTGCGCTGAGAGGCTGGTCGTCATGATGGAAAACGTCGTCGAATTCCTTTAATGCGTGGTGGAATTTTCCTCTGTCAAGATCTGTGACTCCTATTTTCTCGGTTACTTCGCTGTCTCCGTGTAGGCCGGAATATCTTCTGTTCCCAATTTTCAACTTCCTTTGACCACTTTCAACCGTCCATTCAGAGCTGCCAGGGCATCGCACCCTAAGATGCCTTGATATTCCGGAAGCATTTCTGGCGCCACGTGAGCTGTGACCCTATTCTTCTGAATCCCCCATATTTCGGCAGGAAGTTCTATTTCTCCCAGCACTTCGCATAATTCTCCTTGAGTCACTAATTTGCATCGTCACTTTTCAACCACTTCTGAGATATTTTTGTTAGTGTCTGTTTACTCACCAGGGTACACGCGCTCCCCATGTCCACGAGCCAGTGTACTCCGTCTTCCTCAATGATCGGCACCTCAAACACTTTTCTCTGGGTTACCTCGCGAGGCACACTCTTCTTAGATATTTTTGCGGCGGACCTGGGCACTACGCAGAGTTGCCGCGCATGACTTCAGCAGGTTCTGCTTCCTCTCGACCTCGGAATCACTGCTATCATCCGAGTCCAGTTGAGATCTCTCGTCCCGGTGGTTTGTGGCTCTTCGGCGTACCTCATGGAAATTTACTTCCATTGGCTCCCCATAATCTTTCGTCTGTTTAGGTATGTAGGGGCAATTTCATGCTTCATGCCTAACGTTGTCACACTCAAAACATTTGATTTCTGGACAACGCGCAGCAATATGTCCAGCTCTTCCGCACTCATAACATTTTTTCACTTGTTCTCACCTGTCACCTTCCCGCCTCCTGAACGGTTCGCATCTGTACCTACCTCGTCGCCCTTCGTCGCGAGGGCCTTTCCAACTTTGCCTTCGTCTGTTGGCCGTAGGCCTGGGTAATCTCCTCGTTCACGTCTCTCTTTTACTCTGGCCCATGCTTCATCTTCATGGCTCGCGGAGTACAATTCCGCTTCCTTTTCACCTTCGTCTACCATTGCCTGCGCTACCTTCACGAATTCTTTTGCATTTTCTATTACTCGTCTGGTTTCTTGGCCTAATTGCTCTTTCAAGAGCCTCTCCATGACGAGTTCAGTCGCCGCAGCTTCGGGGGTACCGTGGCCTTCGCTTAGTTTATTGAGGATTTTATTCCGCAGGATTAGTGCTGCTGCGAAAGCTCCTGCTGACTGACGTGAACCTTTCGTTTCTCTTAAAATTTTACAAGAGGTCTTCCTCAGGTGCCCATCACCCTAGGATTTCTGCAGTCGTTCCTTTACGGTTGCCCATGCTGTGTTGGTATCGCATTGAATTTGGTTCAACACTCGTCTTCTCACTCTACCTATGAGTGCTGCTCTCAGGGACACTACGTCGCTAGGGTCCAACCATCTCGCCGTTACTTTACTATAGATAGTGGCCGAAATTCGATCGCCATCTTTGAGAAAATGTGTCAGTTCTCCTGCGTCACCCGAAAACACCTCAATTTGACTTATCGCCGTATGCATGTCTTGAGCTACCGCGGCCTAAAATTTTTGGGTTTCTATAGTCTTTATAATAGCAGCTGCTTCATTTCAGACCCTATAGATCACGAAAATATAGGTGGTTCAAATTTGAATATATATATATATATATATATATATATATATATATATATATATGAAATGAGAAAGTTTTTAGCCGGCACTTCCGGATCACATCTTGAGGTCAACCTCATAAGCGGGTTCTCCCTATAGAGGTAGGGAGGAAACGCCCTAAAAGAAAATCAAATCACCTTCAATAACTTTCGTAATATCTTCTTATCGTTAATACGAATAAATTCATAATTTATTTGCGATTTTTTTTGTGAATAAATTTTTATTCATATATTTTAATGTGATTTTTTTTTTGTTGTAATCTCTTGACTTTTTGTGAATATTTACAATTTTTTCTGTACACTTATTTGTATTCGCAGGAAAATTTGCGAATAAAATTTTACGCGCTTATAAGCGCGTTTCTTCCCTCCCCCATAGGGAGGAACCCCGCTTATAAGGTTGATACAATGAAACAATCCGGAAGTGCCGACAAGAAAATTTCGCGTTTCAGAACCCCTAGAGACCGAAAATAACGGTGGTTCAAATTTGTATATATATATATATATATGTATATATTTATATATATATATATATATATATATATATATATATATATATATATATATATATATATTTGTCTGTTCGCTCATTTCTGGCTTCCCTGATGGTCCGATTTTGATGAAATTTGGTACAAAAATCAGTCGTCCAATTTGAAAGGTCAAGTTCGTTAACCAGCAAAATCCGCCCACAGGAAGCAGGAAGATGGCGTTTGGGGCGAAATTCGCGCAGAAAAAATCGTAACGCTTACGTTTTTGAGTTCATAAGCTTGTAAGTACTCTTTTTATAGGCTTCTTGGGCTAGGAAAACGAATGAAACCATTTTCAAGGCGATAGCTTTAACCGTTTTCGAGAAAATTGGAACAATAGTTTTTGAATACCGTTTTTGGTTTGGGTACTTAGAATCACGGGATTCAGTTGAAACATTATCTGCATGTTCTACTTTCATTAAAACTAATATGTTGAAAGTTATGTTACGTTTGGAGTTAAGGAAGGGTTAGAATAAAATATTTTATTAACAGACATGAAAAGTTTTGGGAACTTTGTATACTTTCCTTAATATCTCGAAAAAGGTTGAGAATCTTGGTAAACGGAAGAATACCATTAGAAAGCTTACTAAATGCTCTACAAAAAAGGTTCTGATGAAAGTTTTGATTAGACGATGTCAATCGGAGAAATAAGTGCTTAAAACTTTAAAGTAATTGATTTCGCTGATTCGAACTGTTATTTTTGTCTGTTTTTATTCCTTGTTATTTTTTGACTGCTTATAGTTGGATAATGTATTTGATAATAAATCAGGTTAAGAAAAATAAGAAAAACAATTTAATCTTAGAGATATGGATTTCCAAGATATAGTTTTTCAAATGCCTAGCGGGGTCCTTCCTAGGGCGGGAACCCATGCAGGTAAGATCGTAAATAAGACCTTTCTTGAAAGTAAAGATGGAACTTATATCAAACAAAATAAAGATGGAACTGTCAACTTTGGTCCTCCTCTGCCTCCCGGCACTTTCATTGCTGAACAAGGCTACCAATGAGTAGCCAAAACGTCCTAAATATAGATTTTTTAACAAAAATCGTATTGAGGTTTCTTTAGCCGAATCCCAACCATTCCATCTTTACTTATCACCTCGACGGCTAACTATCTAATCTTCATGCTTTCTAGAAATGTGGACCCAAAATAATAACAGCTTCTATTTTAATCATTTTAAATGAGTCTAGATATAAGAACGGAACCGCGCAAAGATGATGCAGTTCCTGCGAGTCGGACTTTATTTATATTTAATATACGTGAATACAAATAAATTTGTATCCACACTTATGAATACAAATTTATTTATATTCGTATTTACAAATACATGAAGTATGAATAAATTTGTATTTTTATTTATAAATAAAATTATGCCCATCTCTGCAATTGACCATAACTCCCAAATGAAATGAGCTAGAAAGGTTTGGTAAAAAGTCTTTGTTAGTGTATTAAATGCTGATTAAAGCGATGTGCACTCAGTCAAAAAAGTTTCCATGCACCCAATTATAATTTGATATATGCAAATAAAGGGATTCAAGAAATGTGCTATAATATTATTTGTATAGCATTTTTTATGTTTAACATATATAAGTTCATTTAAAGCAATAATAATTTATTAAATATTAAATTTATCAGAACTTAAAAAAAGTATGTCAAAAAAGTTTCCATACATTACAAACAAAGCATTATTAAATGTCCATACTTTTTTCTTAATAACTTGTGGGTCCTCCTTTTGCTTTTAGAATTTCAAGTAGTCTGTGCTTCATACTCAAAACCAGTTGTTTTGTTACTTGATTATTAATTTTATTTCATTCTGTTCATTCTGGGGGGGAGGTTAGCTCAGTGGTAGAGCACTGGACTAATAAGTTGGAGGACCTGAGTTCAAATCCCGAGGAAGCACTAAAGATTTTTTCTTCTAGTGTCTTCGTTCATGGGTTGAATTCGGCCTCCCTGACCGTCCCTAGGCCAACCCAGCCTTTAATTAATTTAATAATGGGTACCTTGGATGCTAATGACTCTAGGAGTCGACGCAGTCAAGGGGGAAATCAGGCGGCCGGAGCATAGTACTGACCATACTATCTCCCTAGTGTGCCGTAGGTCATGAATCAGATACCTCTATAGTATCTGCCCCTCAGGGCCTGTTACGGGACTGATTTTTTTTATTTTTTATTTCATTCTGTCTGTAGTGCAGTTTTCAGCTCTTCTTTAGTTCGGATGTTCTGAGTGTTCACTCCTCGACCAAGTTCATCCCATAGGTGTTCAATGGGGTTAATGTCAGGTGTTTTTGATTTGGAACATTATAGAGCAACCATTTCTGACTTTTTCAGCTGTGAGTTTGGGGTCATTGTCTTATTGGAAAAAGTATCTTCGCCTAAGTCTGAGTTTTTTTAATAATAATTTTTTTTTTAATTGCCCCTTAGAATATCCGAACAAACATTTTGGTTCATAATTCCATCAACATACACTAAATTTCCAACACCAGATGAACTAACACACCCCCACAACATGGCGAATGGCCTTTTAGTCATCGAGATAACAGACGTGAACAAGTAATTCTTGCTAGACTAAGGATTGGACATACTCGAATAACTCACGAATACTTAATGACAAGACGAGATAAACCTATATGCAGTATATGTAACAAAGAACTTACGATTAAACACATACTGAAAGACTGCCGAAGACGATGCAACTTGAACATCCCGAATGATATCCAAGAACTCCTAAGCAATAATAGCCAGTACATCAACACTATACTGATCTGACTCAAGAACACAGGACTATACTGTTAGAATTTATACCTCTGTGTAGTATCTAGTACATACTTACATGTAGAGCTACCGCTTCTTGTACCAGTTGTAATGGCGGCGTTCCTTCCTTCTCAATGTGGCTTTATACAATATACTTCTTATTAACTTAAATGTTAATGGTGTTAATTAATTATGCTTCCATAATCCTTAATTGGTTATGGGCCCAGTCATTTATAATATTGTGACTAGTGAATATTGTGTATAAAGAAAAAAATGAGTTTAAACGTATCACCGGTGGAGAAGCTGGTTGGCCGCGATAACTTTTCCGACTGGAAGTTCGCTATGAAGGCTTATTTACAATTGGATGATCTTTGGAGCGTAATAGAAAAACAAGAGGATCCTGACCCAGCTAAGGACAGGAAGGCATTATCACGAATAATTTTAGGAGTTGATAAGGTAAATTATTCACACATTAAAAATGCTTCGACATCACGAGAAGCATGGTTAGCGTTGGAACGTGCATTTGAGGACAGTGGATTAACTAGAAGAGTTGGACTTCTTCGAACCCTTGTAACAACTAGACTAGATAATTGTAGTTCAGTTGAAAGTTATTGTGATACTATTATATCTACAGCTCACAAATTAAATTAAATGGGCTTTAAGGTTGATGATGAATGGGTAGGCACTTTGTTGTTGGCAGGTTTGTCTGACGACTTTAGGCCTATGATTATGGGACTTGAAAGTTCAGGTATTAAAATTACTGGTGACTCAATAAAGGTAAAATTATTACAGGGAATAAAACCTCCTGAGTTAAGGTCTGAGGATTCAGTGTTATATACTAATACCAATAACAAAAATTTGCCTAGATGTTTCAATTGTAATAGGGTTGGGCATATTAGAGCCAATTGTTCTATGAATAGAAAGAATTTTAAAGGCAATCAAAAAAAGTCCGACTCCCAGGAACTGTGTCATCTTAGCGCGGTTCCAGTTTTTTTTTTTTTTTTTTTTTTTTTTTTTTTTTTTTTTTTTTTTTTACGGCACATCTACATCTAGGTCATTAGCGCCGACAGCCGTGGGATGATAAAATTCCTGCCGGAGGTTGGGAATCGAACCCACCATCTCCCGCTTATGAATCAAAGGCGCTAGCCATTAGACCACGGGAGACCCCGGTTCCTGTTCATATCCCTATTCTCATTTGAAAAGCATAGAATAGAAACAGCCTTTGTTCAAAGGGTTTTATGGCTGGCTATACCTGGGGTCAGGTCCGCAATACCCTAGAATCCTCTTCTACCGATACTTCATTTCATACGTTTCAATGAATTGGAAAATATCAAATATTTTCACACATTCCTGTGTTCTTTTACTATAGTAATAATTCTACAGATAAAATCAATTAAAAAATAAAATAAAAAAACCAACAGCATAAAGGCAATTGAAAATATTCAAAAGACGTCAACGAATCTTTTTCTCTTGGCAAGCTATATTTCTAACGAATTGTTTTTCTTATTTTGCCTAATCTGTTTTATTGTAAAATACATTATCCAACTATAAGCAATTAAAAAATAACAAGGAATAAAAACAGACAAAAAGAACAGTTCGAATAAGCAAAATCAATTACTTTAATGTTTGAAGCACTTATTTCTCCGATTGACATCGCCTAATCAAAACTTTCATCAGAACCTTTTTTGTAGAGCATTTAGTAAGCTTTCTAATGGTATTCTTTCGTTTACCAAATTCTTAACCTTTTTCGAGATATTAAGGAAAATATACAAAGTTACCAAAACTTTTTATGTCTGTTAATAAAATATTTTATTCTAACCCTTCCTTAACTCCAAACGTAACCAAAATTTCAACATATTAGTTTTAATGAAAGTAGAACATGCAGAAAATGTTTCAACTGAATCCCATGATTCTAAGTACCCAAATTAAAAACGGTATTCAAAAACTATTTTTCCAATTTTCTCGAAAACGGTTAAAGCTATCGCCTTGAAAATGGTTTCATTTGTTTTCCTAGCCCAAGAAGCCTATAAAAAGAGTACTTACAAGCTTATGAACTCAAAAACGTAAGCGTTACGATTTTTTCTGCGCGAATTTCGCCCCAAACTCCATCTTCCAGTGGGCGGATTTTGCTGGTTAACGAACTTGACCTTTCATATTGGACGACTGATTTTTGTGCCAAATTTCATCAAAATCGGACCATTCGTCTTCGAGCTAGAGAGCGAACAGACAAATATATATATAAATATATACATATATATATACAAATTTGAACCACCGTTATTTTCGGTCTCTAGGTGTTCTGAAACGCGAAATTTTCTTGTCGGCACTTCCGGATTGTTTCATTGTATCAACCTTATAAGCGGGGTTCCTCCCTATGGGGGAGGGAGGAACCGCGCTAATATATTAATAAAGGAAATAAGTCTAAAGCATTTCTAGCTTACTTATCTGGAAATGATATTGAAAAGAATTCATGGTATTTAGGTTCTTGTGCTTCAACACACTTGACCAATAACAAGAATAATTTTATTTGTAGCTCAGTTAAAAATAATAATTTAAATATTACAACCACTAATAATCCATCAATTAACTATTAGATATACACCGGAACAAAATGGAGTCGCAGAAAGAGCAAATAGAACAATAGTAGAAAAGGCTCGTTGTTTATTATTTGACTCTGGTCTTCCTAAAGAATATTGGG
Source organism: Gonocerus acuteangulatus (assembly GCA_946811695.1). NCBI lineage: Eukaryota > Metazoa > Arthropoda > Insecta > Hemiptera > Coreidae > Gonocerus > Gonocerus acuteangulatus. The sequence continues at coordinate 115,946,251 of OX328125.1, forward strand.
CAGAAGCTGTGAAAACAGCAGTTTATCTTATCAATAGATCTCCTTCATCAGTTTTAAAAGAAAAGACACCATTTGAAGTTTGGTCTGGACGTGCACGTAATATATCACACCTAAGAGTTTTTGGAAGCCAAGTTATGTCACACATACCCAAACAAAAAAGAAAGAAATGGGATCCTAAATCTCAGAAATTGATCTTTATAGGTTATGATAATAATGTAAAAGGGTACAAATGTATTAATCCTGATAGTAAAGAAATTATTTTCAGCAGAAATGTTGTATTTTTGGAAAATAGAAGTAACTCTATAACTCGTTCTTCAAAAAAGGATGAAAAGAATTGTAATGAAGTAGTACAGTATCCATTGGAAGATGATAATGAAGAGACTAATGTTAACATTGAGGAGGAGACATTGCCTAAAGTAGATGATATTAAAGAAAATAATTTAGATAAAGATGAAGAAATAGGATCAGCTACTACCACCAGAAGCGGAAGGCTGGTGAAATTTCCTGAAAGACTGCAAAATTATGAAGTTTATTATTCGACATTTCTTCAGCCAGAATCTGATGATCCTAATACTTTTAAAGAGGCTTGGAGTGATAAAGAATGGCAGTTAGCAATTAATAAAGAACTTACGTCTTTGGAAGAACTAAACACATGGTCGATTTCAAGTGGGTTTTTAGAACCAAAACAGATGGGACAAAAAAGGCTCGACTAGTAGCAAGGGGATTTCAGGAAGAAAATAACTGTATTTGTAGTAATGTGTATGCCCCAGTTGCTCGCTCTTCTACAGTAAAGATGATTTTAGCACAATCAGTTATGGAAAACTTGAAAATTCGCCAACTTGACATACCATTAGCTTTCCTTCATGGTGAAATAGACACAGAGATATTCGCTAAAATTCCAGAAGGTCTGAATGTCAGTAATAAAAAAGTTTTAAATTAAATCGCTCTTTATACGGCTTAAGGCAAAGTCCTAAGAATTGGAACACTAAATTAAATGAATATTTATTAAGCTTAGAATTTCAGCGTTCAAATTATGACTTTTGTTTATATTTTAAAAACTGTTAAATTAGTCATTCATGTAGATGATCTTTTATTAATAGGTAAAGATAATGACATAAAGAAGTTATACAAGCCCTAAAGGAAAAATTCAATGTGCGGGATATGGGAGAAATAAAGAATTTCTTAGGTTTAGAAATCACTAAATGTAATTCATCTCTATATATTTCTCAAAAATCTTTTATTAATAAAATGTTAAATGATTTTAATATGCCAGTTGGCAAAGGAGCTAAAACACCAATGGAATCAAATTTTCATGATCCAAATCAACCTGTGATAGATGTCCCATATCGTAGACTGATAGGTTCTCTGATGTACCTGGCAACAAATAGTAGGCCTGATATTATGTTTGCAGTATCCTATTTAAGTCGTTATTTGGACAAGCCAACTCAACAAGTCTGGACAGCAGCAAAAAGAGTGTTGCGATACCTAAGAGGAACATTAGATAAACAGTTAAAGTTTACCAAAGGACCTATGAACTTAACAGCCTTTTCAGATGCTGACTGGGGCGGAGATAAAAGTGACCGCAAAAGTGTTACAGGTGTAGTTGTACTGTATGGAGGCAATCCAGTTTGTTGGCTTTCAAAGAAACAAACTTGTGTTGCACAGTCTTCAGCAGAATCTGAATATGTGGCCGGAGCTGCAGCGGCACAGGAACTCACAAACTTGAAAGGTATCTTATCCGAGTTCAATATTGAAGACCAACCAATTCTATACATGGACAATTTAGGCGCTATTTCCATGGCTGAAACTTATGAAAACTCCAAACGCACTAAACATATTGAAATAAAAATGCATTTTATTAAGGATTGTGTAAATAAGGGATTATTCAAAATTGAATATGTACCATCCTCAGCAAACATTGCAGACATCTTTACAAAGCCCCTACAATATAAAAAGCTTAGTCAGTTTAGAGACAAGTTGCAATTATTATGAGTGGACATTAATCTAACTCTTTATTTTGTATTTATTCGATTTAAAATTTTATCTTTGTATTTTTTGTATGTTGGAAAAATGTTTAAATCGAGGAGGAGTGTTAGAATTTATACCTCTGTGTAGTATCTAGTACATACTTACATGTAGAGCTACCGCTTCTTGTACCAGTTGTAATGGCGGCGTTCCTTCCTTCTCAATGTGGCTTTATACAATATACTTCTTATTAACTTAAATGTTAATGGTGTTAATTAATTATGCTTCCATAATCCTTAATTTATACAATCTTATTTGATAAAGGAAGTATAAAATAACATTATACTTCCTTAGATACTAGGTACCATTTGTCTTTTTCAGTTGAAATTTTATACAATTACATAAGCTATGCTGATTTCCTAGAATGAATGGTTCAGAGGATGCTGTTATATGTTGATAGCCAATGAGGCGAAACACATCAAATAAATAAATACAATTGGTTAATAAATACATAATTTTGCTTTTAATAAATAAATTAAAATATAATACTTCTTTTTTAGGTTTATTTAAATATCTGAAGTAAATATTTCTGTAGGGCTTCCCAGGGTTCTGGGGTAATAGTCTGACTTCCCAAGGGGACTAGTCCTATCGGGCAGTGGAGTCCACTCTGTCTTCCTTTCCCTTCTTCCAAATCTCAAATGTATGTCAATGAACTAATTTTATATGTATATATATCAATGCATATAAAAATTTACACTGCATGAGCCAGCTAAGCCATACTGCATCGAGCAGAACAAGTGTTTGCTAGAAGAAACTGTCTTTGGAATATGGTGGATGCAGTTGTACTTCCCATTCGAGCTGCAACAATACCTCCCCATGAATTTTCCGCTTTGGTGTCGATGTAGATGGCTCTCCTGGATTAACCCTTGACTTTTAGCGCTTAGGATGAGCATTAGTGGTAGGTTTTTTGGTAGGAAACCAAAAAAGCAATGCATGTCAAAATTGCAACTTTTACCATGATTGGGGTCTTAAAATACAAAATAAAAAAAGTTTTAAAAATAAACAATAATGTAATAGTAAAGAGATTAAACCCAAAACCATCACCATTTTAGCGTGTTTCCTCCCTCTTTCAATAGGGAGGAACAGCACTTATGAGGTTGACTTCAAGACACAATCCGGAAATATCCACTATAAAATTATTTGTATATAACCAGTTGTACAATTAATTATATATCCAATAATACAATTAAATTAAATTTGTAAAAAACAAACTGATAGAAATAAAATACAAAGGAAACCAAACAAACAAAATAAGAGGGTCATAAAGAAAACAAAAAAAAAGTCTAAGTGTGACACATATAATTATTATTCATGTGTGCTCTGCTTTAGTAAAAAAATTGTTTTAAACCACAGTTAATGGTTTTGCTGTATAAGTGATGCCAATCCACAAAAAATGTCACTAAATTTTAGAAATAATGCAAACAGATGAGCATGCACAGCATATTTACAGCAGAACTGCATGGCATACTTTTGGGCCTATCCAAGGTACTATAATACAGTGCACAGATTTGTTAGGTTGTTTACATTCATTATATAACAGCAACCCGATTATCATCAACACTGTACAAGAAATACTAAGACTAAAATACCAACACACAATGGTAAGGCTAGAAACACACGGGCTGGCCAGTCAATATTTTTGTGTGAGCACACATAGTCTGGTAAACAGCCAGCCGGTTGCTCCTTACTCCAAGCATTCCTTCCTCTAGGATAGCTTTTACTACAATTAGTGGTCTAGATATGGCACTAAATATCTAAGATATACTTAATTTATTCATCAATATTTTTATATTTGAAGAAAAATTAAACATTCAAAGATAAATAATGCAAAATTAAAAATGGTTCCTATTACTATATCCTCAAATAATATGGGTTTTCAAATACATAAGTGACAACATCAAACTCAATTCTCTGATCCGGCGTTTTTTCTAATCTGACTGTACCCCAGTCCCGATGAGTCGACAGCACTTTCTGGGAGTAAAAGTTATCTACAAGGGGACCACCGCGAGCTGTTTCACTAAACCATATGACCTTCTTCATCAATGGTTCTCTACTGGCCGGCCTGCAAGTAGAGAATACAGCCGAGGGGTTTTCACCTCTGGTCTTTGGGTAGTTGCCAGCTGGTGATTTTGCTAGCTCGTATCGATGTGTTTGGACATGATATGGCTCTTAAGATTTGATTGCCTAACTGTTTTATAGTCACAATGCGGACACAAGTGAGGTTTCTTATTAGTATGTTTCGACATTATATGGCTCTTAAGACGTGAAAGCCTAACTGTTTTATAGTCACAATTAGGACAAGAGTGAGGTTTATTATCAGTATGTTTGAACATGATATGGCTCTTAAGATCTTCAGCCCTACCTGTTTTATAGTCACAATGTTGGCAAGAGTGAGGTTTATTATCAGTATGTTTGTACATATGACGCTTAAGAATAGTAGCACTAACTGTTTTATAGGCACAATACGGACAAGAGTGAGGTTTATTATCGCTATGTTTGTACATAATATGGCTCTGAAGATTTGATGGTCTAACTGTTTTATAGTCACAATGCGGACACAAGTGAGGTTTATTATCAGTATGTTTGGACATGATATGACTCTTAAGATGTGAAGGCCTGACAGTTTTATAGTCACAATGAGGACAAGAGTGAGGCTTATTATCAATATGTTTGGACATTATATGTTGCTTTAAACATTTAAGGCGAACCGCTCTATAGTTGCAATAAGTACAGGAGTGAGGTCTGCTATTAGTATGCTTTGACATAACATGTTCCTTTAACCATTCAGAATGTACTGTTCTGTAATCGCAGTGTAGACAGGAGCGAGTCTTGTTATCAGTATGTTTGGACAATATATGGTACTTTCCAGACTGCACTGATCTATATTCAAAATGTGCCATGGAATGAGTTTTATCATCAGTATGTTTGTAAGTAATATGGCGCTTAAGATCTCCGGCCCTAACTGTTTTATAGTCGCAATACAGACATGAGTGAGGTTTGTTGTTAGTATGTTTGGACATGATATGGTACTTTAAGTCACTAGACTGATTTGCTCTGTATTCACAATGTGGACAGGAGTGGGGTTTATTATTAGTATGTTTGGATACAATATGGTTTTTCAGGTTGCTGGATTGCACTGTTCTATAGTCACAGTAGGAGCAAGATTGAGATTTATTATTAGTATGTTGGGACAAGGTTTGGTTTTTGAAGTTTCTGGGCAGTAATGTTCTATAGTCGCAAAAAGGATAGGGGTGAGGTGAGTCTTGGCTATTGTTATTTTTTGTTTGATAATACATTTCACGAGCCTCTCCTGGTTTATCTTCAGCAATTACAGCAGTGGAGAAAACTCGAATTGATTTTTTATTTTTTTCACTAAATGTGTAAGAATGATGCATGTCATGTCTCTTCTCTTCTTCTAAAGGAAAGCCTGAAACAGAAAGAGATAACAATGAAAAGAACTGTGAAGATATAAAAAAGCTCATCTCTTCTTGGAATAAAGAATATTACAAGAATAAAGCCTTTTCATTGATACTAAATATGTATTTTGTTCTATGTGTTTTTATAAATCATAGTCATAAATAGGATTTGTTTAAATATCCTTCCCAATTCATATTATTGGATTTATCAATTTGCAAGTGAAAATTAAAAATCAAAATCAGTTCCAAACAAAATGTTTATCTAGTAATTTTAAAAAACATTTTTATGAATTTGATCAAGAACGAATTTTCATTTTTGATAAGCAGCTGGAAAAAATTAGCACTTAATAATACATTTTTATTATTATTAATGTTTGGGTATTCAGAAACGATTAATTCAGTTGGAACTTGTTCCAGACATTTGATATTCATCTAATTTGTGATAGGTAAACTTTGGTTCCGTTTGGAGTTAAGGAAGTACTAGAAATAAAACATAGTTGGGAAATCGTGGTAAGTGGAAGGTGACCATTGGAAAGCTTACGAAATTCCCTTCAAAAAAGATTCTAATGTATATTTCGATCGGAAGGACTTGACAATTCGCAATTGTTAGCTTTGCTCCTTTAAACGGGATTTTGTATCTGATTACCTAAAGTTTTAACTGATTGTTTCTCATTTTAATTGCATTTAACAGTAAAACGAGTATTTGACTAAAACAAGGTAAGAAAATGTGAAACATTGCTATAGTGTTTCCAAGAGTGAACATTCAGAAGGTGAGGGAAGTCGCCATGATACTGTCAGTTTCCTGTCGTAGCGCCTTAAATATATTTTATCTTTGAGATTTGATTTTACATTTTTCACGAAAGATCAAATCCCTCCAATAACTGCTACTATTCCTTTACTAATAGCACTAGAGATATAAATAGAACCGTGCAAAGATGACGCAGTTCCTGCGAGTCGGACTTTTTATTGATTATATTTGAAAATGGCTATACTTACATAATTGGAGAAGGGAACAATGCTTGACATGGTTTTTCAAACGCTTGAATGAGAGAAAGCTGCGCTGGCAATGGTGGCATACATAGCAAAGAGTCCCTTTATCTAAAACACATTACACAGAGAATAATAAAGGAATGAAAATCGTTAGCCGTTGTGGAGATCAAAAGTTGAGGAATTGTTGGGATTTAGCTACGAGAAAACTTTAGATTTTCAGAAAAATATACAGGGTGTATCACAAGCTAAAGACAATACTCCAGTGGGTGAAGACAAAAAATGTAGTTCAACACCACCAACCACACATTCTATCTCGCTTCATTCCAGACATATACCGTTCTCAAGGTTCATTAGGAAAAAAACCCTGTTTTTTTATAGTAGAACTCCAATTTTCTCTGCTTGGACACATTTTTTTTGAACAAGTCATTATATTTTAGAAATCACCATTACATTTGCTTTAAGGCACATTCAATGTTTGCAATTATCTAATTCAAACCATAATATCAATTCAAAAAGTAGAAATTAATAAAATCTTTGGTTAGCGACAACTTTTCAAAAATCACTACTCCTCCACAAAAAAAAAATCACCACACAGCTGAATCTTAAGAATGTTGCAAAATTTAATCAGCTTTCTAACGGTATACTTGGAATTGAGATTATCTCTCAATTTCATAATTTAATTGGAATTCTAGAGTGAAAAAACATAAAAAAATACATCGAAGATTATAAACATTCTTACAACTGACCTCCTTGCAGAACACACTGACGACACCTGGTTAAACCGTTGATGTAGTCATTTTAATCTCATCGTAGTTAGCTCTCATTTCCACAAATGATTCGCAGATCCTTGTGATCAGGCGGTTTATGCCCTAAATGGTTACTTTGTACACTTGCGACTTAAGCCAACCCAACGTGTAAAAATGCCAGACCAGGGTACATTAATAAAATAAAGTATTAACTAAAAAGGATATAACTAAAAAATATAAAATAAAATACAATAAAATAAAACAGAACATTTTGAATTATTAAATGATGGGATAAATTATTGCAAATGAAAGCAGTCCTGAAAACATCTTGGCTTCAGTCATGTTGCAATCCTCTCTCCAAGTTGCTGGCTCCTTCTAAGGACGTAAACCACCAGACAGTAAGAATTTGCGAATCATTTGTGGAAATGAGAGCTAATCATGAGATTGGAAGGACCATTTTTTTTATTTATTAAACTTTTATGTAAGACTTACTAAAATCATTAAATATCAATTTCATAAAAAATAATTTTCATTTATTTCTGATAATATCACGGAAATAAACATTAAATTACTTTTATTTATTTGATGTTTTTTCACTCTAAAATGCCAATTACATTATGAAATTGACAGATAATCTCAATTCTGAGTATACCGTAGGAAAGCTGGTTAAATTTTACAATTTTTGTTAGAATCGGCAGTTTGTAGGATTTTTGTTGGAAGAGTAGTTATTTTCAAAAAGTTGTTGTTAACCAGAAGCTTTTATTAATTTCTAATTTTTGATTGATATTATGGTTGGAATAAGATAATTTTGAACATTTATTCTGGTGCATTAGTCTTAAGGAAAATTTAATGCTAATTTAAAAAATGTAATGAATCGCTTAAAATATGTGTAAAAGCAAACATAATTGGAGTTGTACAACAAAAATCCTTTAAAACGTTATGTATGTCTGGAATGCAGTGAGATAATAATGTGTGGTTGATGGTGTTGAAATACATTTTTTGTCTAGTTTCACCCCTTGAAGGATTGTCATTAACTTGTGATACACCCTGTATATTGCAAACGTTTCGGCATGCTCTTTGGCAGCATTCTTAGCTAAAAATAATTGTGAAGATTCTAAACCAGGCGAAAAGAAAGCGGAACAAGTAGAATACATTCCACTTGATTACAAAGTAAAATTTATAAATATTCCTTGTACTGTTTTCAGATGAATGCTTGAGAAGTGCGTTCTCTCGTTTTACCAGAACCTCTTAATATCGTCTTTGAAAAGAAGGTTTCATTTTCATTCTTTCAACTTATAATGAACTTATAATATGAATATAATGGATTTTTATTTTTTTATTTTTTGTATATGCCTTTAATGCTCCATGTATCAACTGGAGATAATAATAATTTTGTGTATGGTTTGCATTCATCATTTGTCTTTATCAAGATTCACAACTATCAACTCATGGATATATGAAAGATTTATACCATTCCAATTTTCTTTTAATAAAAGGAACAAAATGTTAAAAATTAAATGTCAACCGTTAAAAAAACTTTAATAATTATTTATTAATGTTATAAAATATTCTTAATAACAAAAATAAAAATTATGCAAAAAAAATAAAATATTAATATAATGCGAGATTTTATCCAACGATCTTTGCGTTTCGAGAGTACAAGACTACCAACCGAGCTATCGGAGCACTTATTACTAGCTCTTTCAGAACGTGTAAAGCGCTTCAGGTAAATTTTCAACATTTTTTTATTTTCAGGCGATCGCTTGAGAAGTTCGCTATCTCGCTTTAACTCTTTAACTTTTTCGAGTTAACCTCTACACAATTGTCATATGAATCGGTAAGGGGCACGTCGTGCACTCCCCTATTTAATTCAATTTGAACATAACACAGAGAAAGCCCTCAACTTCTAATAAACCAATTTTATTGTTTTGTTTTTTTACGACAAATGTTCCTCCTGGATGTCTAGTTAGCTAGCTAAAACTTATACAATTCTCTGTAATGGGGAGATTATGTTAACTGTGGCCAATATCATGCTAACAGATGTATATATATGTGTGTATATATATATATGTATATGTGTGTATGTATATATATATATTAACAGGGGTAATTTTCGGTCTCTAGTAGACTATCTAGAAATAAATATTAAAAGGCTTACCTCCGAACTGATGACCCTCCAACAGAATATCCATTGATTCCTCCTCCTTGATTTGGGCATAATGCTCAATTCCTGTTAAACATATTTATACAATACAATAAGAAGCATGCATCCCAATAAAATAGGGAAACTTCCAATTCACATAAAAACACAGAAGAAGAAATATTTCTTCAAGAATAAAATATAATTACATTTAGTGTCATGTACCTGAAGTGGAAGGATAAACATCTTCTTCTTTAATATATACCTCCACAGAACTGAGATTGTAAGAATCTGTTAAACCAAATAAACATTATTATATTCGGACCAGATATAGGTAACCAATACATGCTCAATAAATAATGGTAGCGAGCTCGTACTGGTACTCAGAATAAAAACAATGAATATATTTAAAGCCAATTTATTGTCAACAAACTATACAATGATAGAGAAACCAATTATTGAAAGCGAGCCTGACCCTGGATTATCAGGAGTGCTCAGTTAGTTTCAGAGAAAAGTTATCCTTACTTCGTTCCCTCCACAACTAACAAAAAAGTGCTTTATTGTGAAGGAATTTTTCTTTCTCGCCAGGTATTAGTTATTCTTTATGAATTAACGCAAGGGAGGATGGGGATTGGTGAGCCATAGTTCCTTAAATAAATTTACGAGTTTTCCTTCATATAATATTGGGGAATCTGAGTTGTTTTTTTTATATATTTAAGTAAGAGATTTTAATATAATGCACAGCATTTGAATCATGTATTTTAAACCTAGCAATAAACAATTAGAAATATAAACTGAATTACCTGATGATGGGTAAACTTCCTCAATCACACCATTACCTTCATTAATAAAGATGCCTAAAATATTCCCAGCAGTTTCAGTTCCTGAACATTAAAACAATCCACAATTATATTGAGATGTTTGTGCTGCCTTGAACACAAGATTGGTATTCAAAGAAACATATAATAACCATCAGCAATAATTTAATCACAAAATCTGCCATGTTATAATCTCCAAGATTCCATACTTTGACTAGTATTTATTTATTTAAATTTTAACATACATTATTATTAACTACGAATTTTAGGACGGGTTATCTATAGGTTACCTCCCTTTTGTAGCCAGGATAGGGGTGATGCCTTTTCTTTTTTTCGAAAGAAAAGCCACCATCCCTAGTGGGAATCGAACCCATGACCCTTGGCTCAGAGTTTTAAGCGCTCATGCCTTAACCCTCATAGCCACCGGGTCTGACTAGCATTTAACTAAGTGTATTATTTTAATAAGTGGAAGGTCATGATTATTAAAATTTTACTAATTCTCATAATATACTGTAGTGATATTTTCAATATAAAAAGCTGACTGAACAAAGATCTCCTCAATCTGAAATCAAGAAGGCCGGTCAGATCGTCAATCGTTTTTTGGGAAATAGAAGAAGAGATTCAAACTGTTTTCTGCTAGGAGAGTACCCTAAAGTGTTTGTGGCAAAAGAAGTTTTTGAATTGAAGATATATCAAGAGAATATTAATTGGACCTTGAGCTATGCGTGAGGATATAAGGTAATTTATGTTCATTGTGTAGATTTTATATTATTCTGTGGTAGTAAGATTTGCATATGTAGCCACGTTTTATATTTTAAAACAGCTCTAAATTTTTAAAATGAATACAACCAGTAAAAATTAAATTATCAAATTTAAATTTTATAACAATACTTTCTTTTTTTTTTTTTGGTTGGATTTAACCTTTTCAATGTGACGTGGGCTAGTGGCCTATTCCCTCCACTGGCGGACCAAACTCCCTCTCCTAGGGCGGCCGTACCCGCATTTTTTTATTTTTTTTTTTTATTTATTTTTTTTTTTTATTATTTTTTTTTTTAATGTAAGAGGTTTGTTACTAATCATCATTTTCATGTTTATCTTACGTGAACAACGACGTGTGTCACTTGAAAAGATTTATTTACTACAATTTAGGTACACAGCAAACCTGTAACCAGTTAAGAGGTAAACCAACAATTATCCCCCATTCCTGCTAGAGCACTCTGTACACGCTCAAGGCTAAAGAGGGCTCACAATCAAGAGATACAGCTGTGGCAAGAATACTCGGGCGTCGCCTCTGAGGAACATCTTTCTCTGGCGAATATTCTCGGACGTCGCATCGAATGGGTTAAGGCATGTCAGCCTTTGAAGTCATTAACGCTAGATATATAATATACTTTATTTATCGCTCTACATGTTTTGTATCCCGTGACACCTCTTCAGGAGCAACTTAATTATACATAAATATTCCAAGGAAGACCTGCCACAAGTATGGCCACATCCATGAGTGGCCCTACCTGTGGCAGGCTCATATTATTTCTGTATAATTTAAGTTGCTCCTGAAAAGGCGACACGGGACACATAAGAATGTGATGAGTTTTATATATGCATAATCTTCCGCCTATTTAAATAATATATTGAAAGAAAATTAGTTACAATTTTATAATAGAGAGTGTAGGTATAAGGAAATTAAATATGTTAACATTAACGTTATTGTTAAATAAGAGTTACTCTTCCCTGTCAATTTAGCACCTTCAAGGTTTCAATGTACCTTTATGATTATCGAAAGTTAATTGGTTCATTAATTTCCAGAAATAGTTGTTTTACAATATCTGATGATAATGACCTTGGCTGTCGGTGAACCACAGTATTGGTTTAAAATGTCTGAAGAATGCTTGAACACTACTATAGCCTGGTCAGATAGTCAGATAAGTTCAATTCCGCATATTCCTGACGGTTTCATTTGCAAATTCCCATTTAAAAGAACAAAATGATAGGTGAAATACTATAAAAACTAATTATGTCTTGTTTAAGACTGCGTAAGGCATTGAGAAATCAAACAAGGGAGAAAATAAAATTTATCAAAGAATTTAATTCGAAACAAAGCAAATAATTAATGCAATTAAGAAACAAAGTCATTAACTTACATTTGACATTTTATATTTCTAATATTTCATACAAACATTTTATAAATCTAATATTTTTTTCTTAACCTCAACTTTTATTTTGAAAGCCAGAAGGTAGCATTTTTGTAAAAATTAATGAAACAATACTTAAACCATTTCTGCCAACCGTAACATGTATGTAACGGACTACAGGGTCGACTTAGGCCTGTGTATGTCAGATCCTGTCTGTACATATCGAGCTGCCTACCCCCCATTCTTTTCAAAGGATCCCCCCCTTCGGTTTACCAAAGTTTCTTGACACTGTCATATTTAGTTTGTGAATGATTATTAAAAAGTACACACATTTTGACTAGCAGGTGAAATGGATACTTCAATGTTGTACGTACATTTAAATTTTCTCTTGAATTTGTTTCATAAATATTGACATGGGATTAGTTAAGACAATGTTGATGGTATTTTAGTGCGCTTTTCATGATTCAGATATATTTTTTAACATACTTGTTAGCTTTCGAAAGTCAGTGTTACATATATGTTACACTCGGAGTTCGAAATACAAAAATATGATCTAATAAAAATATTAAATTTTCCGTTATGGAGTCATTTTTCGGTATATCACTATTCAGGAGGCCATTAAAATCGTTGAAGAAAAGCATGATTACGACATCAGGGATTTCATTGATGTTGAAGATGAACATGAGATATATTCAATAGTCTTCCAGATGAGGAAAAGCTCCTGATGAGGGAGAAGATTCTGGTTGGAACATAGATAATTTGAGCAGAAATCAACTTGTTGCTAATGCTGAAATCTGCAACAAACTGCATCAAGATATGCAAATATAAATGCTGTTGAAGTATTCAAAATGTTTTTTGAAAGAGACTTAATCAACCTAATTATGAGAGACTCGTTATAATACGACTCGATAAAATCAACCTTCCTTTTCAATTTCGAATTCAGGCTATGCGTTCAATGTATTTTTCCTTATCATAAGAAGTAATACCTATGTGATAAATTTACTTCTAAGCATAATTTAAGTTATTTATATTTAATCACATTATTTTATATATTACAATACTAAATGCATTGTGATTATCTTTGTATTAATTTCAACCTGCCTTCCATACCTAATAACCCCCAAACGACGACTGTAACATAAATGTAACACCCCATAAACCCCCCCCCCCCTCCCCCCAATATTTTTGAAAACTATTTTTCCTGAATTCATAGAAGTTAATATTAAAAGAATTTCATAAGATATTTCAATTTCTCACAAAATTTTAATTCTTGGCAAAAACGGGTTTAAGATTAATAGGGTACTCTGTATTATAATAACTCCTAAAAATTAAAAAAAAAAGGAGATTCAAGTTTACAGTTTCCCTACTACTTAAATAATGGGGTAAATGTCAAGGAGCGTGGTCTCCATGCCGATCCTTTTGAAACTTTGCACTATAACGTATTTTGATGCACTAAACACGAATCCGTTAAAAAAAAAAGCTCGCTTTTCACTAGGAAAGAAGTTATGAAACACTAAAGTTCACTGTTTTGGAGGTTATAAAAGACGGGGTAACGACGAATTTGTAAACACGCGCATGCGCAATAGTCCTTAATGACGACGTGTAATTGAAATTTGGACTCACCTTGTGGTAGCTGACTTGGTCATAAACTGTCGCTTTTGGGCATACGTGCTATGCGTTTCCGCTCGCTCAAGAAAATATCAAAACCCCTTGCCAATCCAACTCGCTAAAATTAATAGAATTCTATTAATTTTAGCGAGTTGGATTGACTAGGGGTTTTGATATCTTCTTGAGCGAGCGGAAACGCATAGCACGTATGCCCAAAAGCGACAATTTACGCAATCATATTAATGCTATTTAATTTTAAGACCTCCCCACATTTATCACATTTCTTTTCATTACTTATTACATTATTGTTAATTAAAAAATTGATTAAATCTATTCTATTGTGAATTAAAACAATAAATTCATGCAGCTTCATTATAAAGACCACTCGAACTATTCTAAGTAATTAAATGGCGCAAATTAGAACGCATGAATCATAAAGGCATTTGCGAATTATGAAGGGATTTCTGTTATATAATATTTGTCAACAGCAAAAAAAAAATTTAAAGAATGGTTTATTATTTTAAAAAAATATTTTTGAAATAAATAAGTGGTGATAAATTGAAATAATTGATGGTAAATTTCAATTAGACATCCTTATTACGAACTTTTCCATACCCGCGCATGCGCATGTTGACAAACATAGTAGGTTACATTACCTTTTAGAACCCGCACTACAGTGAACTTAAATGTTTCATAACTTCTTTCCTAGTGAAAAGCGAGCTTTTTCTTTTTTTTAACGGATTCGTTTTTAGTGCATCAAAATACGTTATAGTGCAAAGTTTCAAAAGGATCGGCGTGGAGACCACGCTCCTTGACATTTACCAATAATGGCTATAGAGTACTATAATATAAGTGCCTGCTCACCAAATGATATATAGTTTAATGATGTTATGTCTGGTACCTACTAAGAAAGAGAAACCCAAGAAACAGCGGACAAACATTCATAGTTTAAATCGCAACAACTATATGAATAATTCACAAGACATCTTTATGAATGAAAGAACTGGATGCTGCATGTCTAAGAGGTAACAGCAGATGGAAAAGATTAAGGTTGACAAATGGAAGAAGAGGCTTGTTCTTGTTCTGTTAGAGAAAGAAATATGCACAACAATTTGATCACTACACTAACAGGATAAATAATTTCTCTTGGTCTTTAATCAGCATATATACAGAGGCAATATTTAACAGATAAAAAATATATAATAGTCCCTTCTAGTATGTACGCATAGAATAAGGTGTAGTTTCTAAGGCTAGCTCCAGGATTCCATCCCTAGGGTCTGGAGCTCCTAAATACATACTAATATACAATAGGAGGGTGGAGGAAAAAACAAGATAAAATTAACAATTCTGTTGTTCAAGTCACACTCCATTAGCTGTATTTTGAGAGCCTCAGGAAACTAATTTCAAGTAGTGACTGAGCAAATGAACAGTGGCCATCTTGAATAATTTTAAGAAGAACAAGCACAAGTTATTCTTTATTTTAAGTATTTCACTGCTTTATATTAACAATACGAATTATATAAAACAAATTTTTATGCATTTACTGAACTAATTCGAGCTCGGAAACGATGATTAAATAATTATGTTTATGATTAGTTACAATTTTTTAACATTGAAAGAAAGAAGTACAACTCATAGTACCTTCATGAAGCCAAGGAAAACATAGTATTGAAGTAAATTCAAATTTGAAACCTATTGTTCAAGAAATTCTAAAAGGTTCAAAGCAAAAAGAAAATAAAATACTTTAAAATGATTATACATTTAAGAAGAAACATACCTTGACAATCCATGAAGAAAGATGCAAAATCACAACGCAAGAAAGTAGCTTGGAATTGAAATAGCAATGGCTGCCTTTCACACATCGAGAGCATAAAGCAGTGTTGGATATCAATCAATTAATGTTTCTGTGATCAAACAATTTTCTTTTTAATTGCGATTGAGTTTTTCATAGTGAGATAAAATTGAATTTATACGCAAATAACTCCGTTAAATTACCATGTGCAATGAGTAATAATCGCTTTTGGGAATTAACTTTAACCGATACGTCGCCTTGCGGAAAAAAATTGGAACTAGCTATTTTCCGCCTAGCTGGAAAACTTTGTCTTTTTAAAGATAACATAAACCTTTCCCTTTCACAAAGTAAGTATTTTTAATCAATATATGTAAGAGGTAGTGAAATAATTCAGATTTATGTAACCTTCAATCTTGAGTGAATATAAACAGCTTGCAGTCCATTTCGCCCGAATTTGATTTAATTTCTGAAATTTACTTCTAGAAATTCAGAACAGAACAAAAGTATGTACTGTCACTGAGGAACCGCTTTGGCTATCTAGAAGCCTTACCTAGTTTCAGGTAAAGCAATTGCGAATGCAGGTCACTTTATTACCTGTCTTATTTTGGGGTAGACCAACCTATCTATCTAGTTTTTTCCACTTTGTTTCACAAGTTCAATTAGGAATGGCTATATTAAATTTAAATGAGTGTGACTTCTTCATGTTTGCTTCATACGTCTCCAGTTTCATAAATATTACGGTGCCTTTTGATAAAGTATATTCATATAATTTAATAACAACCTAAATAAACAAATATGTAAATGAAATGGTGCATGTAATATGAGAAAATAAAGATTCAAAGAAATTTTGAAATATTTTCTCAATTATCAAATTGTTCATGATTTGTTGGTGATCAATAATAAGAAATATTTATTATGAAAGAAATTTATTGTATTCAAATCTGTTCACAATGGTATGACATGAAATTCACATCAGTTATAATTTGCAAATAATGTAAGCACTAATTAAAATTTGTGATTAGAAACGATTCAAAAACTAAAAAAAAATTAATGGTGCATGTAATATGTGAAAATAAAGATTTTGAAGTATTTTTTCAATTTTCAAATTGTTCATGATTTGAGTACACAAATGAAGTAGACCTTTCAAAACCCCTGTTTCTTGAGGAAAACACTAATATTAACGTGAATTAAAACCACAAACAACTGCGAAAACACTTGTTATCATCAATCACTATGTAACAAAAGACACAGGTATACCTCCACTCGGTGCAATTTTGTCAACGACAGTGGCGCCGCCATCGGTAATGTTAATTCCAAATTAACCCTAGAACGCAGAACTTTCTCGGCCTACCCCATTCTACCAACTATTTGTCATTCAGACGAACATACTTAACAAAAAAAAAATAAATAAATAAAATAAGTAAAAACTCAACTTATGAGATATTCTTTAATATAAGATATTCTTTCATATTATATATTCTTAAAAATAAGTTAATATAACTTTAGTAATTAGTTTCACGACATAAAGGGGAGGGGTGATGATAATTAGTATAAAATTCCAAAACTTAGTTTATTCACAGATTTTCGTGTTTGACATAAAAATATTCAAAACAAAATAAAAGAAAAATCATATAAAACGTAAAAAATAAAAGAATAAATGATATTATGAACCTTAGTAAAACAGGCGTGGACACAGGTGTTTTAGGATTAATTTATAAAAAATAACACATCTATATTTGAGAACACCAAGATAGCAACTAATTTATTTAATCTCTATAGTAATAATAATAATATATAAACATATGGTCAATTCCATATGACATCTTCCCCTTGAAGATTGTTAAAGATCCAGCCGAGTAGGTGGTTTGATGGTCCATCCGTATCTGGATACCTTGACGTTCTTACCTTTATCTTCTAGTGGTTTATGAGGTGAAAGATGTTCTGAGTTTTGAGGTGAAAGATGTTCACGACATTTGTTCTCCTCTGCTTGAGGAACGAGCAGCATTTCTGCAGATGTCGTCCTGTCCTTGGGGTTAGCTTTAGTGAAAGACCTTTTCATCTGAGCAGTGTTTCTCCTCAGGAGCCTCTTGTCACTATCTCTGCAAATCCAGTAAGACCGAGGCTCTTCTGCTTTCCTCTCCACTGTCCCCTTCGTCCAGTATTTGTCATTCATTGTTCTGAAGAGAACATTGTCACCTTTTTTAAACGATGATTCCCTTTTGAGTCGGCGTCGGTCATGAACATCCTTGGTTATGTCCTGTTTGATCTTTAGGAGGTTTCTGATATTGTTTTGAATATGAGGCTGGAGGATCTCACTTGCACATGGCAATTCAGATCTGAGAATACGACTGTTTAGGATCTCAGATGGAGAACAATACAAACCAGAAATAGGAGAATTATTATATTCAAAGAGATATTCTCTATAGTCAATTCCATCTTCTAAACTTTTCCTTAAAATTGTCTTGGAAATCCCCACTGCTCTTTCTGACATACCATTACTTTTTGGGCAATGAGGAGTACTGTTGATTATTGCAATCCCTTTTTGTTGACAATAGGTTCTGCACTGAAACGATGAGAAAGGGTTATTATCTGCTATGATGGTCTTAGGATAGCCAAGATGCGTGAAGACTTTTCTCCATCCATCGATTATACTCGATGAAGATTTGTTGGTGAGAGGTCGTAGCTCAATCCAATGGGAGAAGTGGTCAATTACAACAAGGTAACTTTTATGCCCGAAATCGAGAATATCACAGCCAACTGTTTCAAACCTTAATTCAGGAATTTCGTGAGGCATAAGGGGTTCCGACAAATTTTGGTTGCTATACTTCTCACAGGTCCTGCACATTTTCACCAATGATTCTAAATCACGGCTCATTGACGGCCAGAAATACAGTTGCCTCGCTTTCTGTAATCCCTTAGTCAATCCAGGATGTCCTTTGTGTATTGAATGTGATATCGGTACCTTCAAGCTCTCAGGTACAACTATTTTCTCCTGATAGAACAAAATTCCATCTTCAAAAAACAAATCTTCTTGTATCTTGGAAAAGGGTAAAAGTTCTGTTTGTAACTTATTTTCTTTAGGCCAACCATCACGGCAGTATTGTAGAACCTTAACTAGTATTCTGTCAGTAGCGGTTGCCAGTCGCAGTTTTTTCTTCTGATCACTGCTTAAATGCAGATGTTTACTGACACTATGCACCATATCAAACATTTCTTCATCTTCTTCTGTTTCTTTTAAGAAGTTTCTTGAAAGCATATCTGGAAAAAGAAGTTGTTTGCCAGGAATATAGTTCACTTTGAGGTTATAACGGAGTAATTTTATTCTAAATCGTTGAAGTCTAGTAGATCCAATTTTGCAGATTTGTTTTTGAAATATTGTCGATAGAGGCTTGTGATCAGTATGAACAATAATTGATGGCAGACCATAAATATAGCGATGAAACTTAGAACACCCAAAATGTATTGCAAGCATTTCTTTTTCAGACTGGCTATAATTGAGTTCCGAAGAGTTCATCTGCCTAGAAGCACACGCCACAAGTTTCAGATGACCATTATCTTCTTGAAACAGACAACTTCCTATTCCATTTTTGCTTGCATCACACTGCAAGATAGTTTTCTTCTTAGGATCAAATGGAACTAGTGCTGGTGCTTCACAGATAAATTGTTTTAATTGTGCAAATGCCTTTTCCTGAGTTTGTGTCCAAAGCCATTGGGAGTTCTTACATAATAATTTTGATAAAGGAGCCATCATTTCGGCCATCTTGGGAACATATTTTCGCACATAGTTAAAAGAACCAATAACTTTTTGTAAGTCTTCTTTATTCTTTGGAGATTCTAACTTCATAATGGCTTCAACACGTTTCGGGTCGATTTTCATACTCTCCTTATTAAAGAGATGCCCGACATAGCGCACCTCTGTTTGACAATATTGCACCTTATCTTTATTAAAAACAGCACCAACTTCACGAGCTCTTTTCAACACTTTTTCAACTGCAATATCATGATCTTCTTTTGACGCCCCCGCCACCAAAAGATCGTCTATCCAAATTATTACATTTTCTATGTCCCCAAAATATTTCTCTGCTGCATCCTGAAATTCTTCAGGAGCATTGGATACCCCAAATGGAAGGACAATATACCGGAAAACTCCCAAAGGAGTGGCAAAACAGCATTTCCACGAAGACTCATCAGTAAGTGGTAAATGATGAAAACCTTCAGCGAGATCAAAGACCGAAAAATATTTTTTTCCTCTGAGCTTTAGGGCTACATCTTCTACTGTCGGCATTTTGGGTTTTCTGACAATAAATTCATTTAAATCCCGTGGATCTAGACACAAACGTATCTTCCCATTTGGTTTTTCCACTATTACAATTTTATTAATGCAAGCCCGTGGTGAATTTTTTTCAACTTTTACTATTGCATTACGGGATTGAAGCCTATCTAACTCTTTCTTCAGCGGTTCCAATAACACATGTGGAACTCGGGTTGGTGGGTGAAATATTTCAGGATTTTCAACTCTCAATGGAATAGAACAAGGATGGGGAAATTTCCCAGAACCTGTAAACACATCTAGGTTCTTTTTAATAAAATTTTCAAAAGATAATAGACAATTCTCTTTAGAAACAGTCTCTACCCTTTTGACTAAATTGAGGGCCAGACAACCAGGAAGACCCAGTAGCATACTACTACCATTTGTAATCATGAAATCTTCAAAAGCCTCTTTGCCTTTAAATTGACACCGAAGGCTGACCTTTCCAACGGACATTGACACTGAGCCATTAAATCCTTCTAATTTAACCTGAGTAGATTTAGGTTCTATACCAGCTGATTTACTTATTTTATGAAAAACCTTTATAGGCATTACACTTACATCAGCCCCAGTGTCTAATTTGCACTTAACAACCACATCTTCAATTAATATATTTTCATACCACGAATGAGTATTACCAAATTTATTTGTTTTAATTGTCCAGCAATTTAAATTACTGTCATCATCGGGGTTACTTGATTGATTCACATCTTTATTCACAGATTTTACTTTTTTTGAAGGACAACATGAAGCAAAATGATGTTTAAGACCGCAGCTGTTGCAAGTCTTCCCAAACGCAGGGCATTGTCGAGGACCATGTGTACGATTACATTCAGGCAGTGAAACATCGACTTTGCCGCTATTTTATTACCAGGACCTTCTTCAGTAAATTTAGGTCGAACCTTGCATTGAAGACGCTAGCTTTTCTACCTGCTGTTTACTTTGTTCACTTGCTCTACAAAATTTAATAGCATTAACTCAAGTTAACCCATCTTGCCTTAATAAAGCTTCTTGGAGACCTCTGTCTCGTACTCCTTGTACAATCTTATCCCTAAGCAATTGATTTTCTAAAGTATCTTCAGTAATATCAGAAAAACTACATTGTTTTAAAAGTCTACGAGAATCTGTCAGAAAATTATCAAATGCCTCATTATCAGCTTGTAAGCGGGCATGAAATAAAAATATATCAAATACTACATTGGTACGAGGATTAGCATACCTATCGATAGCTTGAATAACCTCATTATAAACCACACTATCTTCTTCAGATAAAGGTAAAGTAGCGACAATCCGAGCTGCTTCTGTACCCATCATGTTCCGTAAAAGTGATAATTTTACCTTATCCGCTGATTGATCTTGACCTGTAGTTATCAGGAAGTCATTAAAGGACTGTTTCCACAACTTCCATTCACCTGCAACATCTTCACCTTCAAGACGTAAATTAGGTGGTAATTTCACAAATCCTTGTGAACAATTCGACTGCGCCATGTTTTATGATTAATTTATAAAAAATAACACATCTATATTTGAGAACACCAAGATAGCAACTAATTTATTTAATCTCTATAGTAATAATAATAATATATAAACATATGGTCAATTCCATATGACAACAGGTATTACTAAATCTTCAAACAATCGTAATTTTCACGTACTTTCTTTGACTTTATTTCATTTATGGTCGTGTCCTAGCCATTGCAAGTGTCACAGCGTTTATAAGTGCTCCTTACTTTTTACGTCAAAACAGTGGTTATAAGCCGTTTTAGTTCGTAAAAAACGGTAGAGAACCTACCATAACTAAACATTCAGTGTGTAAAGTTTATTTATTTATTCATTTCGAGAGCTTCGCAACAAGGGTGATATGCTCTATTGAATAACAAAAAATAAAAAACGTTAAAAAAATTGAGAATAAATAATAATAAGACATACAATAAAATAATTGTTTATGAATTCATTGGCCTTGATCTGAAAATTAAATATAATCCGATGATAGGTGATAACATAGGGCTTTGATTATAATAATAATTGGTCTAATAATATGGTGGCCAAACGGAAAAAAATAAAATAAAAAATAAATAAATAATAATAAATAAATAAAAAATAATAAAATAAAATAAATAAAGGAATAATGAACAGGTGGTCATTAAGTATGTGAGTAAGGTATCAATATATGGGCTCTTTTCTGCTAACAGCTCGCTAAGGTTATGAGGTGCCTGTAGGTTGTCTCTTTTCATGCAGTCTGTTAGTAGGTGTTTCACTGTTGAAGGAACGTTGCACGTATCGCATCTAGGCTTGTCTTGTTTCGTAAATAGGTGTGAGTGAGTGAGGCGTGTATGTCCGATTCTTAGTCTCGTTTGTACAACTTCGTCACCTCTTGTTCTCTGTTTGCTTGACGAATAAGGTCGTATATTGCTCTTTATTTCTCTTAGGTGGTTATCTTGAGAGCTATACCACGTGGCATGCCACCTATTTAGGATAGCTTCTGCTTTTGTTATTTGTAGGTCTTGAACTGTAAGTAAGTACTGGTCGTTTGGGTGGCTTCTAGTAGCAAGTTTTGCATGTTCATCTGCTAATGTAGACTGTCCGATGCTCTCATGACCAGTAATCCATACCATTGTGTGTTGGTCCTTTAGTCTCAGGAGTTCTTGTACAATATTGATGATGATCGGGTTGGTGTTGTAGATATTGTACGGGGAGAGTAAACAACTTAATGAATCTGTACATAGTATTATGTATGGTATTGTAGTCTGTAGGTTGGATAGGCCCAAAAGTATGCCTTGCAGCTCTGCTGTATATATACTTGTGTTTAATGGTAGACTGATCTGATAAACAGCTGCGGCACCTACTCCGCTCTCTGTTTTGGACCCATATGTGTATATTATTGGTGTATTTTTGTTATTTCCTGTCAATTTGTTAAATGTACTTCTGTAATAAATTTGACATGAGACGTCAGATTTTTTAAATTTAGTCATTGTCAAGTCGATTTTTAGGTTGTTTACTCTCCAAGGTGGGTATGTGAGGTGTTGGTAAGGGTATGTAGCAGGATTTATAATTGTAATATTATCTATATTTTCGAGGAAGCGGATTAAGAGGGGTGTAAAGTTTACAGCATTTACTTCATCAATTCACTGGAAAAACTGTAAGTAAAATCTCATAGTTTTCGAAGTGATTTACGCTGTGCCTCAGGAGTGGGGGATTCCTGCCGCTGCCGGCCTAGGGTCTAATCCCGGCTTACTCCCCTCTCTACAGCCTACTACTCCCTGGCCTAGGGTCTACCCTCTGCCCCAGCTGAGAGGCTACTGTCTCCATCCAAGGACCCGGCTTACTCCCCTCTCTTCAGCCTACTACTCCCTGGCCTAGGATCTACCCTCTGCCCAAGCTGAGAGGCTACTGTCTTCCATCCAAGGACCCGGCTTACTCCCCTCTCTTCAGCCTACTACTCCCAGGCCTAGGATCTACCCTCTGCCCAAGCTGAGAGGCCACTGTCTTCCACCCAAGGACCCGGCTTACTCCCCTCTCTACAGCCTACTACTCCCTGGCCTAGGGTCTACCCTCTGCCCCAGCTGAGAGGCTACTGTCTCCATCCAAGGACCCGGCTTACTCCCCTCTCTACAGCCTACTACTCCCTGGCCTAGGGTCTACCCTCTGCCCCAGCTGAGAGGCTACTGTCTCCATCCAAGGACCCGGCTTACTCCCCTCTCTTCAGCCTACTACTCCTCGGCTCAGGGGTAGCGCTCGCTACTCTCACGTCGAAAGTAACGAGATCGAAGCTCCAATTACCAGCATATATTTTTTTTTTGGTTGCAAATTCATCAAAAATTTTATTTTAAATTAAATATTTAACTAGAACTTGTTTTGGTTAAATGTTTAATTTTTTTTCTTTTTCTTAATTAAAAAAAATATATATAACGACTCCTGTGAACCTCCACCAATAAACTTAAAGCCGGACTTTGATTTCCTAGGCATATGCAACACAATTGCATTAGAAGTCGGCCTAACAGCATTTACTTGCGAATCTAAAACGAACGCATTTTCAATTCAAGCAAAAAATCCCGAAACTTATAGAAAAATAGTTAGACTCCTTTAAGCCAAAAATATAGAATACTATACCTATCAATTTAAGGAAGATAAACCATACAGGGTGGTCATCAGGCACCTACATCCCACAACGCCAAAAGATATGATAATATCAGAACTGGGAAAACTAGGATTCCATGTTTTAGATGCCTGTAGTGTATTACAAAAAACGACAAGAACTCCACTCCCGCTATTCTTCATCAACCTAATACCTGCTCCAAATAATCGAGACATCGAAGACATTTTCCCTCAAGACTCTCCTGTTTACATCAATAAAAGTGGAAGAACCACATAGAAAAGAGGACATACCACAATGCACAAGATGCCAGAGCTTCAATCACACGAAAAAATTCTGTCGAGTGAATCCAATGTGTGTGAAGTGTGCGGGCCCTCATCTATCGAATGAGTGTTCAATGACCAGAGACACTCCAGCTACGTGCATAAACTGCCATCGAGCCCATCCAGCAAACTACCGCGGTTGTAGCGCCTACCAAGAACAGGTCAAGCGGACAAGATCTAGGAGTGGACAACGTGACCCTGCTAGAACTACTTCGCAAGCAGCAGCCAGCCAGGATACTTCAACCTTTCCACCCCTCCGAAGCCTCCAGTGGACTACCAGCCTCAGCGCTCCGGTCAACCACATCCAGGAAGAATAACCTGCGCATCAGCATTCCGGTCAAATCTTCCCAAGCCATCGACAACCACCTCTGCTTGGGAGGCAGGGGTGGGCCCCTGCCTCCCATTTCCCACCTTCCTCAAGGGTTACCATTCCTTAACCCAAATCCTCCACTGATTTCTCCTCAATCGCAACTGCCCTTGTAAACGTAAATCAAATAATACAAAATCTCCAAGCCCTAATATCCCCCCTGACTGACCTCCTCCATAAAGTGACCAGCATCCTGTCTGTCTTGCATTCCCCTTCCTTTAAATCCTTTTCAATCCTCCTTTGGAACGCCAATGGACTTCCATCCCACAAAGACGAACTGATCCACCTACTTCAAGACAAAAACATTGATGTTGCCCTGATAACTGAAACCCACTTGACTGACCGACTACATTTCTATATTACTGGATATAGGACATACAGAACGGACCACCCACACGGGACTGCTCACGGAGGCACTGCCATCCTAATCAAATCCTCCACTTCCCACTATCCTGATCCTACACCTATTTCCCTGGAATGTTTGCAGAGTATCACAGTTACCCTCCAATCCTCTCCCCTTCCGTCCTCAATTCCTTCTTCTCCTCTTTAGGCCCAAGATTTATTGCAGGAGGCGATTACAATGCCAAACATCCCGAATTTGGATGTCGAACCTCCAACTCTCGAGGAAACCATTTTAGTCACCCCATCCACTCCCACCATCTGAATATCATTTCTCCTCCCAACCCATCCTATTGGCCCACTTCCAGATCCAAATCTCCAGACATTGTGGATTATTTCATTACAAATAGTGTCAGACATATTCCTTTCCATATTTCCAACCTATTTGATTTATCCTCTGATCACAGCCCTATATTGCTTTCCTTTAACATTAATCCTAACCTTTTCGATCGTCCTCACCGCCCATCTCTCATCAACGGCCCACTTGATTGGCGCTCATTTCAATCCTCCTTAAATTCCTCTCTAAACCTAAACATCCCTTGTAAGACTAAAGATGATATTGACACAGCCATAAACCAACTGACTACTGACATTCAGACTGGACTACTTATTTCCACTAAGAAATGCCCTCATAGATCACCTTCAGTAACGTATTTCCCCGATCTGATACAATTCCTTCGAACCGAAAAAAACAGAGCCAGAAGAATATGGCAAACCACACGATATCCATCTGACAAGACACGCCTCAACCAACTGACTAGACAACTACAATACAAACTACACAAACACTATATAAACACACAACGACAAATTCGCTGAATACACTCACAAACTTACTCCCGACGACAAATCCCTATGGACAGCCACTAAACGAATTCTATCCCACTCTAATCCATCACATCCTCTCCGCCGAGATGATAACAGCTGGGCTAAAACAGATACCGAAAGGACCCCGTCCTGTGTGGCACCAGGGCTTGCTTTTCAAACTCAAAAAAATCCTCCCTTCGACCTATTACCTAATAATAAATTCCTATCTTTCTGGCAGATCTTTCAACGTATCGTTCGGATCATCTCTGACTTCCTTCTTTCCTCAGATTGCTGGTGTTCCAAAGGGTGGCATCCTAAGTCCTATCTTATTCCTCGAGTACTCTGCTGACATGCCCACACATGATTCCACAACCCTCTTCACTTTTGCTGACGATACAGCCATTCTCTCGTCCAATGCAGATCCTATACTTGCGTCCAAACACCTTCAATCTCATCTCCAACTGCTTGAACCATGGTTCATAAAATGGCGGATTAAAGTCAACCCTGAAAAATCCTCCCACATAACATTCACTCTTCGACGATCCAAATGCCCTTCCGTAAATCTTTACCAAAGTGAAATCTGTGAAAAAAACCCAAGTCACCTACCTAGGACTTACCCTTGACAAAAGACTTACCTGGAGCCAACACATACAAAAGAAAAGACAGGAAACAAACAGACGTTTTAGGCCGGGCGCAAATTGAGCCCAGCGTAGACGCAGCAGAGGGGCTTCAGAAATAGCGGGAAAACAGGCAGAGGAGGTCCGTAGGACCCAGTTCAGAAACGCCAACGCAAATTGAACCCAGCTCAGTAACGCGTTTAGTTCCGATGGACGCCACGCTGCGCTGAGCCCGAATCTGACAAATAAAACAGTACACATCTTTTGTCGTCAGTATTGCAGACTAAAAAAAAGGAAAGAATGGGAAAACTAGAAATTTTTTGAGAAAAACGGAAACTCATTGCAAGTTTCCTATTCTCCAAAATCTAAACTTTTCAATTTTCCCGTAAACTGAAAATCATAATTTTTATTTTGTTGATATAGTTTTGATATGTATTCCTTATCTTATCTCTCTTAGTTTTTTATGTTACTATATTTTTATACGTATATCTACTTTGTATTTTTAATAATATTAGAACTTGGACAGGTTATAATGTGAAAAAATAGGTTGTTTTCAATATATTATATTTTAACCTGTGCTTTCCCAGTGTAACCTGTCTATTTTCAATTGGAGATTTCAGCCCACTTCTTTAGTTTTCACCCTCATATAACCCATGTGACTGCTATCAGCACAACACGGGTGTTGTATCAGTACCCATTTAAGAGCCGTCAACGCAAATAGAACCAAGCTCACTTTCGTGCCTTGTTCTGATGGATATGGACACAGCTTTACTTTTGCTCGACCTAGAGTCAGAATCAGAAGGAGAAAGCGATATGCAATTTATGTCTTTACTATTGCTGAAAAAAAAGGAAGAGAGGGAAAACTAGAGAATTTGTGAAAGAAAGGAAAACTCACGGCGAGTTTAAAGTTTTAGACTCGATTCCGGATGATTTATTCAGAAAAACATTCAGAGTGACTCGACAACAATTTCATGAAATACATGAGATCATTAAAGATGAAATTAAAGGAAAGGAATGTAAGGGTACGTTCATGGTGAGGATTCATTCTGCGATGCTACGATAGCTACTCCGATGAGCGCTGCCCCGATGTATTTTATTTATTTTAGGAGCTTCGCGACTAGGCTATTTTCTCCTTAAATTTCATCATTACAGTATGAAAAAACAAAGTGTTGGAAATTACATATTAACATAAACATTAATGTAAATAACATATGAAAAGCTAATGAATAAAACAAAAGTAATTTCACAACATTAAACCAAAATGTATAAATAATTGATAACAATTTGTACAGCTGTGCGCGGTGTATTGATTTTGATAAGGAGAATAGAAACACTATTTTTTAATGATTTTTTGTTCTTCTACTTTATTTCTGATTCTGGGCATAGTTCTTCCAGTTTTCGGATTGTTTTTCCTTTTCCTTCTTCCTTTCGGAGTCCCTGTCTTATTTGCTTCCATGTCAGTAGCAGCACATCCAGGGCTGTTATCTTCTAGAGTAGGAGGATCTAAGTGAATATCACTATCCGTCGAAGGATATTTTGAAGCTTCCAGAGATTCTATTAGTTCTAATCTCGCAGCACTTTTCTGCAATAACTTAGTCAATTTTAAGTCCAAATCCATATCCGTAAGTTCATCGCTTCCCTCGGAAGTAGGATAATCGAGCGTATTCTGACGGATAGTGATTTCCTCTTCTACAATAGGTGCAATTTCTTCGTTTTTATTGAAAAGGTGACCTTTAGGATCTGTTGGTTCAATTTCATCATCCTGTGAATGAGTTCTGATATTATTTGTCTCTTTAGTAAATTCAGTGACTTTGGAGGTTCTTTTATTTAAAATTTGTATGCTTTGATCGATGTTAATATGAACAGGTTCATTGATTTCTACATTAACTTTACGCTGTACAGGACACGCGGCAGCTAGATGATTGCCTTTGCAATTGAAACAGCTGATTCGTTCTGTACTAAAATATATTTTCCAAGATAATTCTTTCACTCTTATAACCAAAGAGGAAGGTAGCATATTGCTATGTTCAGGATTAATGAACAGCTGTCTCCTATGGCTAAGCACATGGGCTAAGCGTGGGTCTTGGAGACTAGCTTTCAAACACTGGACAGGCGTTACTATGCCAATACCTAACCTCTTCAAGGCATCTTCGAAAGCTTCGTTGGTATTGCAGGGAAAACATTGGACACAATAACCCTTTTTGAAGGCTCCAGAAGGCGTTTTATTGGTATTTCTTGATCACCAATAGTTACAAAAGGGTGTTGGTCTATTAATCGATCAACTTCAGTTTTATTGCTCAAGTGAACACAAAATCTCATGTATTAAGGTGGGGTCATTAGGGCAGCGCTAAAAAGAATAATCACACAAGATGAAGTAATGAGACAGGGTAGGTGACCTGCGCACTAGAGTCCTTTTGAAGGAACGAATCACAGTCAGGCCCACATCGCGGCTTCCCTCCTCACTGACAGGAGAAAACAAAACAATTTATTCTTCCCCGCGGTCACTGCGCGGGTGCGAGGATAGCATCGGAAGTAAGGATCCTCACTATGAACACTCCCACCTTAATACATGTGCTTGTTTTACATCGGGGCAGCGCTCATCGGAGTAGCTATCGTAGCATCGCAGAATGAATCCTCACCATGAACGTACCTTAATGCTCAGAGGCCAATAGGAAGTGAAGAGAAGCTAGCAGTATGTCTTAGGTGAGTTTAAATTTATTTTATGTAAAAAATGAAAAATGTTAAAAAACTAGACAATGAACAAAATTATTCAATTTCTGTAAAATTTTGGGTTGTTTCTTCCCCATGTTGAATAATGATTGTGGGAGGAAGCAAATATGATGGATCAGTTACTTCTTGGTCAATCTGACAATCCTTAACTGGAACGCCAATGGACTGAAAAAACGACAGACCTTATTCTCAAATTTCCTAAGCAGATACCAAGTGGACATTGCTTGTGTGACAGAGACTCATCTCAAACCGAACGACACATTACGAATAGGAGGATACATTTTATATAGACAGGACAGCGAAAAACGTTTTGGAGGAGTAGCTTTATGTATAAAGAGGGGTTTAAAACATTCCCACTTTCTCCTTCCCAGGCTACTACATCTCGAAGCCGTCGGAGTTAAATTGACGACAAACAACAACAGAACAGTGAACATTATCTCAGCTTACCTTAGACCTCGACGGAGAGTAATACAAAATGACTTCGAACAGATCTTTACAGGAGAACCTACTTTACTGTTAGGGGACTTGAATAGTAAACATACTGACTGGAAGTGCCGGACACAGAACTGTAATGGTACTAGACTTCAGACTGTAACGGAAAATCTTGGAATACACATTGAATCCCCAGACGAACCAACTTACCATCCCACTCGACAAGGACATTTACCTGACATACTTGACATAGCTCTAATCCACAAACTCGACATTCCTATCTACCTCAAAACCATTATAGACTTAGACTCAGATCACCTCCCTGTGATTTGCACATTGGGAACACAAAGACAATACATAGAACCACTCCCTCGGCTAATAACTGGGAAGGTAAATTGGGAATTGTTCTCTCAAGAAATGTGTACATTCTCAATTCCAGCTACATACAATAATAAGGAGGAAATAAATTCAACAATAGAATCATTCACTCAACACATATACACATCCATACAGAAAGCGACATTCACTCAATTCACAGACAAACGGACAGGACTATCAAACAGCACCCCACCACACATATTACAAATGATACGACAAAAAAACACTCTGCGACACCGATGGCAAAGGACGAAACACCCCGATCTAAAAACTATAGTGAATAGACTATCCAGGCAAATTAGGTGGGAGCTAGATCAAACCCGATTCGAAAATTATAGGAGACTTGCAGAAAGTCTTACTCCTGGTGACGCAAATCTGTGGAAAGAAACGAAAAGACTGACAGGACAGAAAACTGACATATTCTCACTGACTGACCAGACAGGGACAGCTAATACAGATGAAGAGAAATGCCAACTACTGGCTGGACATTTTCACAGACAATTCACAAACGACACTAAAACCAACAGAGACATAGACGTAACCGTAAATACCTACTTACAAACTCCAATTACGACAGTTGAAAAAAACATCGACTTCATAACTCCTTGCGAAGTAAATACGATCATCGGGAAACTGGCAAACAGGAAATCTCCAGGAGACGATCTTATATCCAATGTCGTCCTCAAACATCTTCCACAGAAGGGTATCGCACTCATCACAAGCATATTTAATGCTTGTTTGAGATGTGGTTACTTCCCAAAAATGTGGAAAAATGCTGTTGTGGTAGTGTTTCACAAGCCCGGAAAACCAAAGGAAGATCCCGACAGCTATCGACCAGTAAGCCTTCTAAATACAATGGCTAAAGTCTTCGAAAAATGCATTGAGAAGAGACTCCGCCGGCACTTAGAGGAGAATAAAGTCATTCCCCAACATCAATTTGGGTTCAAACCTCAACACTCAGCTGTCCACCAAATACAGAGGGTAGCTGAATTAATATTAAAGGGATTTGAGGAAAAAAAGTATTCAACAGCTGTTTTCTTAGATGTCAAGTCAGCATTCGACACAGTGTGGCACAAGGGTCTTCTGTATAAACTCAAAAAAACTTGGCCACCATGCTATCTAGCGAATATTATTTCTTCGTTCCTCGACGAAAGAACATTACAAGTACGAGTTAAAAACAGCATCAGTCGCAAAATAACTGTTTCTGCTGGTGTGCCACAAGGAGCAGTACTGAGCCCTTTACTGTTTAGCTTGTATTGCCACGACATCCCCGACCCTCAAACTGCCACGGTCGCTCTGTTTGCAGATGACACGCTAATCATGAGCCAAGGAAATAATGTTCCAAAAACCATCGCAGACCTTCAGTCAGCACTGGACAGCATTACATCGTGGTTCAAAAGTTGGAAACTCCGTCTCAATCCATCGAAGACTGAAGCAAAGATATTCGCACTGAGGCACTTCGATGACAGGACTTCTCCTTGCTTGCGGATTGGACAGGCCCGAGTTTCTTGGACTCCAAGGGACCAAAGTGTGCGCTACCTTGGCGTTCACTTCGACACTAGACTGACCTGGAGACTTCACATTAACTTAAAACTTCAATTGGCTCACACACGACTAAGACTATTATACCCACTTTTAAACAAGAAAACACCACTCAGACACAAATGCGCAGTTCTATTGTACAAAACTCTATTACTTCCATTACTGACTTACGCATGCCCAGTTTGGTACAGTACCAGTAACACAAACAGACGAAGACTTCAGACGTTTCAAAATAAAATTCTTCGAATTATTTTAAATGCACCTCCTTTTATACGAAACACACAAATCCACAGAGAGCTCGGGGTTGTCCACTCCGCAGAGCACATTGAAAAACTCACCCAAAGGCACTACGGAAAACTCTCAACAATAGAAGGAGCCGCCTACTTTCAGCTAGGAGAGAAGATTGCAACACGTCTAAAGCCAAGATGCTATCAAGACTTCTTTCATTTGCAATAATTTCTTTTTTTTTTTTTTTTTTTTTTTTAATTCATTCTCAGTTTACTTTTATTTATTTATTTATTCCTATTTTTGTTTTGTTTTTATATTTATTTTGTTAATGTATTTTTTTTCTCCCTTAACCATTTGTAAATAATACTTTTATGTATTGGTTCAAATATATTGATTGATTGAGTTACTTCTTGGTCGTTTGGAGATCAAGAATAAAATTCCTCTTCAGCTTCAGTAACTGCAGCAAACAGTTTTCGTCTTATCTTCTGCTGATAATACAAGGGCATAACTCTTGTGAGATTGTACATTGAATTAAAAAACTGATTTAGTGCACAATTTTCTTTGGTAACTTCACCTTCCTTCTTTTTCAGTATCAGTACTCGAAGTTCGTCTCTTCTTGTCAACCTTTCCTCATATCTCTTGACATTATTGGCCAGCAAATCAGACCAATCTGTTTTTCTCTTTTTTGTAGAAGATGTGGGAATATCTGTTGTCTCAGTCACGTTGTTTGAGGCCTCACCTGTCAACACTTCATGATCACCAATACTAGGATCTGGTGACGGTTGTTCATTATCATCTACAAAGTTTGAAAGGGAATGCCTATTAGCCATCAATGATATAAGAAATTCCATCTGCTTTTGGTATGTCCAAGGGCTAATTATAGTTGCCTGTGTCCCACTTTTTCGTTTTCTCTGTCTGCGCAGGGCATCACGGTGGCAGTCTCTCAGTTTTGTCCATTGGTCTTTAGCCTGCTTTCCTGTAACAAAATTTATTTATAAATATTAGAAAACAAATAACATAATGCAATAATATTTTCTATTTTCTTTCAGGTACTTGGCCACTGGGGATACGTATAAGACAATAGCACTGAGCTACAGGATGGGAGAACGTACTGTCTCAAACATTGATTGGTTCATTGGTTGCATATGTCTATATGGAGACACATGCAACCAATTTACATGCCTGAGCCTGATGTTCAAATGTGTGAACTATTGCAATAGAGTACGAAAGAAAGTGGCAATTTTATAATTGTCTAGGATCTATTGATGGTAAACACGTCACCATCCGAAAACCAGCGTTGAGTGGCTCATAGTTTTTTTAATTATAAGCAATATTTCTACACTGTTTTGTTGGCAGCAGTAGATGCTCAGTATCGCTTTATTAAGGCAGACATTGGTTCCATGGGAAGATTCAGCGACGGAAATATTTTACAGAACTCATAATTTGGGAAACGTTTATGCAACGGAACATTAAATTTTCCATTTCCTAAGCCATTATTGGGTCAAGAATCACCAACCCCTTTCGTGTTTGTTGCGGACGAAGCGTTTCCTTTGATGGAAAATTTGATGTGTCCATATCCTAAAGCAAGCGCCACCAACAATTACGAAAAGGCTTTTGAATGCAAGTTGGAGACAGTTGATGTTATTGTATTGGCTTGTTGTGTCCTACATAATTATTTAAGAACTCAAAAACTTTTATGTTGTGATGTAACAGAAGATTTCGATGCGTTTGAAGGCCCAATAGAATGTGAAAACCAATTAATTCCTTTCAGGAAAACTAACGTAAGAGCGAGTAATGAATTGTTTCATATTAGAGAAAAGTTCAAAGATTTTTTCATTTCCGCTCAAAGGAGTGTTGACTGGCAACGTACTGCAGTAATAAGATGGCACCTTTAAAAAATAAATACTTAATTCATAATTATAAAAGGGTCATTTTGTCTCAAATCAACATACTTTTAAGAAATTGTTTACCTCGCCATCTCAGATTATGATGACATTTGGTACATGGGTTAACGCCAAATTTCAGCTTAATATCTCTAACGGTTTCCAAAATAAGGCCATGTGAAGTTTTCAAAAAGCAGTAAAAACATGGGGAAGAGGTCAATTTTTAGCTTTTAATTAAAAAATATATATGTATAATAGGTCGTATCATTACTAGTTTGTATAGGAAGTTTGGTAGTAACCAGATTGAAATGGATTCTTAGTTAAAATAATTTGAAACTGAAGGCGGATATGGACTAATTTTACTTATTCATATATATATATATATATATATATATATATAAAAACTTTTTAATACATAATTGTGAAATTAAATCCAAACTTTTCCATTGCATATATTTTAAGCGCATTAAAATATAAATCTGAAGATGGAAGGTAACTTTCACTTCATCTTTGTCTATGATTTTGTTTGCTATATAATTTTTTTATGAGCACCCCGCATTGAAAGCGTTTCGCCTCGCTATATAAGCAACAATTTAGAGTCATATGCTGTACCGCAATATTTTATATGTATATATATCATTATTATTATATATAATAATGATATATATAAATATAAAATATCATTATTATATGCCGCAGCAAAATATTGACCACTAATTGAAACGTTTACATGGCCATATTTTCGAAACCGTTTTAGATAAACATTTGATATGTTTTTTTGTCCCAACCCCTACTTTGGGTGTACCAAATTTCATTAATATCTGAAAGGGAGAGGTATAATAGGTGTGTTGATTTGACATGGTCTGACCCAATACCTAATGCTAACTACTTTTGTTTACTTGATTAATTTGTTTCTATTCAATTGTTATATTAATAATATTTTTAAATGTAAATAGACTTTATATTTCTATTAATATATTAAAAACAGATAAAATACCTTGAGTGTACTCACATTCATTGCATTCAATTCATTTTTATAATAATACTAACTATTTCTGTTCATTTGATTTATTTCTTTCAATTCAATTGTTATATTAATAATATTTTTGAGTGTTACGACATCTTTAAATGTAAATCTACTTTGTATTTCTATTAAAATAATGAAAACAGGCAAAATAACCTGTACTTAGATAATTCATTTTTATAATAATACTAACTATTTCTGTTCACTAGATTTATTTGTTTCAATTCAGTTGTTATATTAATAACATTTTTAAGTGTTACTACATCTTTAAATGTAAATCTACTTTGTATTTCTATTAAAATAATGAAAACAGGCAAAATAACCTGTACTTAGATAATTCATTTTTATAATAATACTAACTATTTCTGTTCACTAGATTTATTTGTTTCAATTCAGTTGTTATATTAATAACATTTTTAAGTGTTACTACATCTTTAAATGTAAATCTACTTTGTATTTCTATTATAATAATGAAAACAGGTAAAATAACCTGTACTTAGATAATTCATTTTTATAATAATACTAACTATTTCTGTTCACTAGATTTATTTGTTTCAATTCAGTTGTTATATTAATAACATTTTTAAGTGTTACTACATCTTTAAATGTAAATCTACTTTGTATTTCTATTATAATAATGAAAACAGATAAAATAACCTGTACTTAGATAATTCATTTTTATAATAATACTAACTATTTCTGTTCACTAGATTTATTTGTTTCAATTCAATTGTTATATTAACAACATTTTTAAGTGTTACTACATCTTTAAATGTAAATCTACTTTGTATTTAGATTAAAATAATAAAAACAGAAAAAATTAACCTGAACTTACAGGTCCATTTTTAAATCTTTGGCGATTATTTCCCAAATTTCATCCTTAGTTTTAGTCCTCATATAATCGGGATGACTCTTATCATATAATACTGGATAATTTTGCACCTCACAAATTAAACTTTCCATCTCAGTGCGTAATGGCGAGCGAGCCAGTACCGACCGAGGACGTAGGAATCTGTGTTCAAACACAAAAACGCCGAGGGACGACAGAGGCCTTGCCGCGCCTGCGCTGGCTTCAATATGCGGCACTCCATTGAAACCACATCTCCCTGTGGAATTCCTTACTGAAGGGAAAATAGGGCTGAGGAGCGGGGGTTCTTTAGGCCATTGACTAAACAGAAAACGACACCAAATATTTGCTTCAACCGCAACGGGTCGGATTGGTTTGTCGTGGCTGTGTGTTCGTGTAAAAACTCAATTTCCCAAATCAACCCCTTATTTATTTTTTATATTTGCCTAACCTCCCAAACCAATCTAAAGCAGTTAGACCTTTATTGTAATCAATTTTTATGAATATTTATGAAAAATGATCGATTACAGTTATTTCTATTTGTTTTTACAGTATGTTTTGTGTTCATTTAATGTTTTGAATAAACTCCTAAATACAATTGGTAACATTCTTTGTGTTGGTTTGAATGTTTAATTTCAACGATATCAGTGCTGTATATTAAGTTATATGAAAAATAAAATATTATTTTATCTTTGATTGTAAAAGTTTGTGAATTAGGTATTATACCTAATTTAATAAACAGGAGAAACAAAAAACTAGCTTTCATTTAAAAAAAAAATCATTGAAATCGGTTAAGATTTGGAGGCTGTAGTCCTTTTTTGAAACACGAAAAGCAGTTTGGCCCCAATGTGCGGCGGCAGGAATTTTCTTATCTCACTGCTCGTTGGGAAAATTCCTCGCTGCACCCTTGATGTCGGCACTAATGGCCTAGATATCAAAGCGCCGTAAAAAAATTCGTTCAACACAAAAATAATTACTATGAAATTCTAATAATTAGGTGCGTTCTATTGCTTTAAATTTATTATTTTAATATCTTTATAAAGTAATTGAATTTGATTTTTAGGTGGAGCAAAAAGTTTATTAAATTTTACGGAAGCGTAGACCAGTTGATCATAAACTTTTCTGAAAACTTCAAAAACAAAAGTGTGTTTTGCTCCATTCCTATTTACATCTTTGGCATTTAAAGGTACTTTTTAGAAAGAAAATTTAATCCTCTACAACGTTTATATCAACTACTTTTTTCATTACGGTCATACTTTCTACGTTATTGGCAAAAAAGTGACAAAAAACAAGGGTTTTATCGGTTTTTGGTTACTTGTTACTCATTGGTGCGTTTTAGCGAAAAAATTACCGATATAAAATCGACATAAAATTCAATTCTCTACAATAATCCGTCATAAAAATAACCCCTTGCCATTGGAGATTCCAGAGTTAGGGTCTCTGGAGAAAGTTAAGGGGTCGTGCATTAGGTCCAATGAAAGTACATTCGACCACGTTAAGACCCACCAAGTTTCGTTTTTAAATTTCAAAAATTGTGGAAAAAAAGGGGGGTGTCAATCGAGTTTTGAACACCCTGTATAGTTTACTACAGGGCTGGATCGAAAGGCCCCTGTAGCTTATCCCATACAACTGTTATGTACAGCATCCAGCATTTTTAGGGTCCGAGGACTAGCTGAAATGAAGGCCATGCTTCCGTAGTCAAGCTTTGATCTTATAAAACATCAGCATGCTGGATCTGTCTCCGCTCCACTTGGTTGAGGAAAGGGATTTTAGGATATTCATACTTCTTAGGCATATTTATAGGACAAAGAAGTTGGATATTTTTTGTCCAGCGAAGTCTGCTGTCAAAAATTATGCCAAGGAATTTAATATGATCTGATTTTTTTTATTCGGATATTGTTTATAAAAAGTGAAGGGTTTTTTTTTGTTTTCCGTGGGCTAAATAGAATTGAAGAAGTTTTGTCGAGAGCTATGGTGAAACCGTATTTGTTTGACCATTCGTTAAGTTTGTGGAGGGAGTCTTGGATATTCTTCTGAAGGGCATTTACATTTTTGCCTGAATCATAAATGACTAGGTCATCCGCATATATACCTTTATTTGGGGTGTCTAGTTCGTTTAATAGTGAGTTTATTTCACAGGAGAAAAGATAGGCACTGCAGACACTGCCCTGTGGCACCCCATTTTCCTGTTTGTATTCTGAGGATATGGGGTTTCCAATTCTGGCTCGAAATGTTCAGTCATTTAAGACATTTTTGGAAAAATGGTAGATATGCCCCTCTATGGCTAAATGAATTAGCCTATCTAAAATAAATCGCCTCCATGTGCAATCAAACATGTTTTTTAAGTCTATAAAAACAGCGAGGACCTTTTTGCGATTATTAAATGTGGTCTGTGGTTGAAGCCGAACTATGTTTCCACACGTACTTCGGCCGGGTCTATTACCGCTCTGCCATACTGCAGGTCAATTTTTGTTTTCCATATGCTAGAAAATCCTATTCTTGTTCTTTCTTTCCTAGAGCTTGCCTAAGGAAGGTGTTAACGAAATCATTCGGTAACAGTTAGCAATATCTTCAGGCTTTCTTTTTTTTTTTTTTAAAAAAACGGAATCCAGAAAAATTGTTAAATAAAAATAATTTATTTATGAATTTTAGCACCAATTATTTACTTGCAGGGTTTAAATTTTAAATCATTAAAATAATTATATTACCAGGTCTGGGCAAGTTATCTTTTCGAGTTTTTAGGGTTATTTGCAACTCAGATAGAGTAAAAGGCAGGTTAAGTGGGTTAAGCAGATCAGTGTTTAAGTGACCAGGAAGGTTTTCTATAAATAATTTCTTTTGTAGGAATTCAGGACAGTAGTTAGAGTTAGATGACGTGGATTGGAAGACGGTACCTATGTGATAAAGAATTTAAAATGAATATATAATTTATAAATTCATTTTTGTGTTTTAAGTGGGTGATTGTAGAGGCCTTGTATCTTTCTGTTATGCTCCGAATGGTGTTCCATATTTCAGATGATGGAGTATGGCAGTTGATGTGTGATATGAAGTTACACCATGAGTTATGTTTAGCTTGATTACCGCACGTTTAAATAGATGTCAAGATTATCACGTTATTTTCAGGCAAAATTAATTAATCATTGAATAACCAATAATAACACCATTGGCTCTTCAACCCTCATAAACATGTTTGATTTAATTACATTAGCTTATTTCACCTTATATTTGAATCTTATTATTTTATACAGTCCACTGTCACCAAAATCCATGGCTGGACTCGTATCCGAGCATGCTCACTCAAAATTTGAATGCACCACCCATGTTAGGGAGGCATTCAAATTATAAAACCTCTTTGGGCTGTCAAATTGTCATGCCATAACCTGGAATGACTATTTATATCCCCCAAAAGATAGGTGACTATATATTAGTCAAATACCACTCACTCACTCACTGACCTATCATCCCCCAGCCCAAACCACTTGACAGAAAATTTTGCATAGACACTCCCTATATAACGTAGGCACCCACTAAGAAAGGATTTTTTGATATTCGAATTTTTAAGTATTTATAGGAGGGTTTAAAGTTTTAGTTGGTTAGAGCAGGCAAGCCAAGGCAGCATGTGTTGCTAGGACGATAACAGAACAGCTGTTACTGTACATTATCTATTTCATAGTATTATTTTTAATTGAGGTTAAATTCCACTATGATGGCAGCCCTTGAATTACTAGAAATAAAATGTGATTTTGTCCCTCATAGAGTTTACGCCCTGGTGATGGCCCATCCGAGGTAATAATATCCCGAACCACTTGACACAATAATTTGAAAGTCAAGTTCATTAACCAGTTGAATCCATTTACTGGAACATGGTTTTTGGAGCAAAATTTGTGCAAAAGATTCCTTAACGCAGGAAAACTAATGAAACCATTTTTTAAGCGAGTTCTGTAGCTATTTACCAGAAAAATTGATAGAAATACTTTTCAAAACTAATTTTCTGTTTGGGTATTCAGAAACGAAGTATATGGAAAAAAATTGTATTAATGGTGATACAAAGTTTTCGGATCTCAGTAGATTTTCTAAAATATCTCGAAAACGGTTGGGAACTTGTAGTAAGTGGAAGGCGGCTATTCGAAACGTTACTAAATTCTCTACAATAAGATTTTGTTGTATGTTCGGTGGGGCAATGACAATCGAAGAGATAACTGCTTAAAACTTCAAATTTGTTAGTTTTATGCTTTTTAACGTGTATTTGTCTCCGTTTACCTAACTTTTTAAGCGTTTGTTGTATTTTTTTTTTTTTTTTTTTTTTTTTTTTTTGTTTTTTACTCTCCAACGGAAACAAGCACGGCTACCTCCACATGGTGTTTCCTGGGTAACTTTAAAGTCTGTGCATAATAAGCTGTACAAAATTAAGTAGTAGC
The DNA here is from genome assembly GCA_946811695.1 of Gonocerus acuteangulatus. Taxonomy (NCBI): domain Eukaryota; kingdom Metazoa; phylum Arthropoda; class Insecta; order Hemiptera; family Coreidae; genus Gonocerus; species Gonocerus acuteangulatus. Next base: position 115,986,315 of record OX328125.1, read on the forward strand.
GTTAATTTTGATCATATCTTATTATACTCAATATAAAAAATACTTATCGGCCGTGGTGAAGCACGGGTATTCAGCTAGTGTAATATAAAATATAAAATAAATGAAGACTGAATAAGTTGTTACCAACTACCTAGAACATCTTAGTTTTCAACTTACACAGATAACACATCTAATTAGAAATATCTACACATATAATTAGAAACTAATTCAAATGGAAAATTTTGAAGTGACATCTTGCCACAGCAACCAAGATCATGTGAAAAAGTGTTTATAAAGCTTGAGAGTAACAAACAATTAGTCATTTTATACATGCAGAGACAATTGAAAGAGATTTGGTGTCTGGCCTAGTTAAATAGCCTTTACAACTATCTATCACTTTTTGAACCAAACATTTATTCACTACAAACGAAGTTATTCTTTTGGGAATAACACTTTAGCACCAAAGAATGAAATATCCAGGCTATACAATTACAATCCAGACTCAGTTTACATTTCAATAAATTTTCAAGTAATTTTATAAAAGTACATTTTAATGTACATATATATTTACATACTTCAAAAAATGATGTAATACACAAGCATTAGCTTATACAATTTTCAAAATCCTACAAGGAATTTTAATTATCCTTAACAACATTTACATATTCATTTATTCAATTTATACATTCTATTCTCTTGGATGATCATTGGATAATTTTCCTAAAGTTTAAGAAGAGAAATTGATACATTATAAAAACACCGGCTCTTCTATATAGACATTTAGAGAGTACATTAATTACAGGATATATTCTAATTATTTTTACATGTGTACAGGAATTAAGGTTTATTGTCAGTATGTTTGGACATGATATGATTCTTTAAATGTTGACGAAGAACTGCTCTAAAATCGCAATGTGGACAAGAGTGAGGTTTGATATCGGTATGTATGGACATGATATGGAGCTTTAACCGCCCAGACTGTACCGATTTGTAGTCACAATGTGGACAATAGTAAGGTTTATTATCAGTATGTTTGCACATGATATGACGCTTAAGATTTGTAGATCTAACTGTTTTATAATCACAATGTGGACACGAGTAAGGTTTATTATCAGTATGTTTGGACATGATATGGAGCTTTAATTCTTTAGGACGAACTGCTCTATAGTCGCAATATGGACATGAGTGAGGTCTGGTAAAAGTATGCTTCGACATAACATGTACCTTTAAACTACCAGACAGAACTGTTCTATAATCACAGTACGGACAGGAGTGAGGTCTGTTGTCAGTATGTATGGACATGATATGGAGTTTCAATTTTCCAGCCTCCACTGATCTATATTCACAATGTGGACAGGAGTGAGGTTTATTATTGGTATGTTTAGACATAATATGTAGTTTTAGATATGCAGGCTTAACTGATCTGTAGTTACAAAGGGGGCAAAAGTGGGGTTTAATATTAGTATGTTTCGTCAAGATATGGTCCTTCATGCATTGGGGCCGCACTGCTGTATAGTCACAATTTGGACAGGAGTGAAGTTTTTTGATAGTATGTCTGGACAAGATATGGCGCTTTAAGTTTCTGGATTGCACTGTTCTATAGTCACAGTATGGACAACATTGAGATTTATTATTATCATGTTGGGACAAGGTTTGGTTTTTAATGTTTCTAGGCAGTATTGTTCTGTAGTCGGAAAACGGATAGGGGTAAGGTGTGTCTTGGCTGTTGTTATTGTTTGTTTGTTTATAGTTTTGATGAACCTCTACAGACTTAGCCCCCAAAATTATAGCAGTGGAGGGAAATTGACTTTTTTCACTAAATGTGTAAGAATGATGCATGTAATGTCTCTTCTTTGCTTCTAAAGGAAAACCTGAAACAGAAAGAGATAACAATCAAAAGAAGTGTGAAGATATAAAAGTCCGACTCGCAGGAACTGCACCATCCTAGCGCGGTTCCGTTTATATCCCTAGTGTCATTCGAAAAGCATAGAATAGAACTAAACTTCTTTTTTTTTTTGTATATCTCGTGAAAATTGTCAACATCTGCTGCGGCACAAATTGCACAATCTACAATTTTTGTCTGAACTATTTTTATCGTAAAACTAAACGTTTTTTACGAAAATTCCTAAAAACCTTTTTTTGCGAACTTTGACCTCAAATAAAATTGTTTGCACTCTTGGGATCGACAAGGACATTTCCCAAATTCATTATAATGTTGTCCCTAATGTTCATGCAAATTTTTAATTTGCTAGGAATTTATGCAAGAGTGACCATATTTTTCTAACCCACCTATTTCTAACAACAGAAAATTGATTCTCATTTTACCTATCCTGTTTTACAGACAAATACATTTTCCTAATAAAAGCAATTACAAAAATAAAAGAATAAAAAACAAAGGGAAGTATACAACAATTAAAAAGTAGTTTAAACTACGACAAAAACTCGTTCAAAAAAACAAAACAAACGTGTTTGAAGTTTTAAGCACTTATTTCTGCGATTGACATCGCCTAATCAAAATTGTTTTTAGAACCTTTTTTGTAGAGAATTTAGAAAGCTTTCGAATGGTTTCTATCTACTAACCATGATTTCATAACTGTTTTCGAGATATGAAGGAAAATAAGTTCCCAAAACTTTTCATGTCTCTTAATAAAATATTTTATTCTTATCCTTCCTTAACTCCAAACGTAACCAACATTTAAACATCTTTGTATGTATGAATTTCAAAAATGCAGAAAATATTTTAACTGAATTTCATGATTCGAAGTAACCGAACCAAAAACTTGATTGAACAACTATTTATATTTATATATAAACAAATTTGAACAACCGTTATTTTTGGTCTCTAGGGGTTCAGAAACGCAAAATTTTCTAGTCGGTACTTCCGGATTGCTTCATGAGGTTAACCTTATAAGCGGGGTTCCTTCCTATGGAGGGAGGGAGGAACCGCGCTAAAAAAGCTCACCTATTCTTGGAATAAAGAATATTGCAAGAAAAAAGCCTCTTCATTGATACTAAAAATGTATTGTGTTCTATCTATGTGTTGATGTAATCGATGAGAGGGCGAGACTAGTAGCTACCTGCCAGACAATAGTGATCACTAGTACAGTAGTGAGAGGGGAAGTGCACATACTTGATGAAAAAGGTCGGGACATCTCTATCTATAGTCCGCCCACAAACAAAAGAGCCTGGTAGTGCGAACACCAGCCCATGTGTGGGAAGGCCTAGCCTTGCCCCTTCTGGTTCTTTTGTTTGTGGGCGGACTATAGATGGAGGGACCATGACAAGTTCAGTCATGGAAGAATTCTACCGAAGAAGAATCTTAAAGTGAAATGAAGTTTTGATTCTGGTAGAAGTGGTTGTCCCATATGTTTTTATGTGTTTGAACTATTGGTTTCAAAACCTTTTTTGATTGAGCAAAAACTAAAAAAGGTTTGGCCCCATTCTTAACAAGTTCCTGTAGCTGATATGATCTTCCAGCAAAGACTCTGCAAATACTATTGGTGGCGTTGATTGAATTCCACCTCTTTACCCAGTCTTATACCCAAACTTTTCTCTTCTTATTGTTTTTCAAAAGATTCCTCAGCTTATGAATTAAAAGTTTGCAAACAACTTTCCCAGCTTCCCATTCTTCTATGATTAAACAATGGGCGAGAAATCAATAACCAACTTAGGTACTCATTCCGTCTGAAACGGAAAAGGTCATGGGTCTGTCAGTCAAATAAGCAAGTCATAGCACATGCTGAGTGCGGGTAGTGCTCTCCATACAACTCTGTGCGAACCTGCCTTTAGTATTTTCACCAAAATATTTACTTATTTCACTCACACACACACACACACACACTCACACATATATATATATATATATTTATTTATTTATAAAATGCATGGGACTCGAGTCCTATCTTAATTAGCACAAACAACACAAAAATTAAGTCTATAACTTTGATTTCTACTATTATTTCCTTCTGTTTCAATAATAAATTGTTCTTACAACATTTAAAGCATTTTGGACATTCATGAGCTGATATTTTTATATTTTATAGTGACCCAATCTTCTTCAATATAATATTTTCCAGGCAGAAGGTCAACAAAACAGAATCAACAAAGTCAATTCAATTTATTTTTGGGCTACATGTTTCACACCTTATGTGCCTCTTAAGGAGCTAAGATTGACCATTGTACGGGAAGGTTTGCCTTAATAGAATTAAGCTGTATTTTGTAGTTTAGTGAGTTTTTAGCTCCTGAAGAGGCACCTAAGTTGTAAAAGATTTAGACCAAAAATAAATTGAATTGACTTTGTTGATTCTCTTTTGTTGACCTTCCGCCTAAAAAATATTGTATTATGGTTTAGTAGAGGCCAATTATGTCTGTGAACCCGTGATAACTAAGTAAAATAAATGCTGATATACTCACTGATATTAAAATAAAATAAATATATATATATATACCAGAAATCTACCAAAAGGTAATTTTAATATTTCATTGTTTACAAGACAGGCTTTCTTGTTAAATTCAAGTTTTAGTAATTGTAAATTTCTTATTTAAATTGAAATGTGTGCCTCATTATCAGTCAAAAAGGAATTCATCGACTACATGTATCCCAAGCTGCCAACATTTTTAAAAGCCAAAGCAAAAAAGGAATTCAATACATTTTCCAACAAGTAAAACTGTCATCAACTCATCCACTTTTTTTTTTGTCCAATTTTGACAAACCAACTAATTTTTGCCGTCAGGCAATCAATTACATTTGAAAATGGCTACTTACGTAATTGGAGAAGGGAACAGTGCTTGACATGGTTTTTCAAACGCTTGAATAAGAGAAAGCTGCGCTGGCAGTGGTAGCATACATAGCAAAGAGTCCCTTTATCTAAAACACATTACACAGAGAATAATAATGAGATGAAGATCGTTAGCCGTTGTAGAGATAAGAAGTTGAGGAATCGTTGGGATTCAGCTAAGAGAAAACCTTAGATTTTCAGAAAAATATATATTGCAAACGTTTTGGCATGCTCTTTGGCAGCCTTTTTCAGCTAAAAATAAATATCCATAATTAAAAATGAGACTTATCACAACCACTTGAAAAAATTGTTTTATACATCATGACAACATGTTAAAAACTATTTGCCATGATTTTATACATCATGACAACAAGTTAAAAACCATTTTAGGGTGCTAACCTATAGATAACCCATCCCAAAATTCTTAGTAAATAATAATGAGACATTAAAATTTAAATAAATAAAAACCATTTTTTTAAATTAAAATTATTAAACAACGTTTTTTGTATATAAACAAATTCATCAATAGTTTTAAACAAAGTTAATTGATATTAAGTAACAAAAATTAACAGAGGCCTAATGTAAAACAAATGAAAGAAAAACAAATTAACAACAGCACAATGGCATAGAAATACATCAACACAAAAATACCATGGATAAGTGTTAGACACCATCGATAAGTGTTAAGAGACCGTAAGGATAAATGTTCCCCAGTGTAGTGTTTTATTTATAATTTATCTATAATTTTACTTTAATTGTCTTGTAATTATTTCATAAGAACTAATCTTGAGGAGTTAAAAGTATTTAATATTGATGGGATGCAGAATTCTCCCTATGTCAAGATGGCTGGTGACTACAGTAGTGACGCACGAAAATTTGAATCTAAATATGATTGTAAACAAACAATGAATTTAAACGAATATATATGTCATATTCTTATTGATTTATATTTATACGTATATATAAATGTCAATTAATAACAATACGATATATAAATTCGTTTAATTTAATTGTTTGTTTACAATAATATTCAAAAATTCACCTTTTCGCACGGTATTGGTCACACTGGCATGGCCAATTTTAGGCTTCAACTTTCTTTGTTTAGACTCCCTCCCCTCCCTTCTAACTCAATGTTTATAATCTTCCAATGTTTATAACTTTCCAATGATTATAACCTTCTAGCTAACTTTCTTATAAATAATTTTATAATATGAATACTAATAAAAGAGTAAATTGTATGATAGTGAATGTGAGCTTTTAATTTCGGAAGTACAAAGTATGGAATGACAAACACAGTGATTTTAAAAACAGAATCATATTTATTTATTTAGGGCTTCAAAATTGACAGAATCATAACCAATAAACTATGAGAAGAGGTTGGACACACATTAAACATGCAAGGTAAGGTATTTTTATTAACTAAACATTTAAAATATTAATTTTTGTAATTAATGTTTTAATTAAAAAACGTATATTGGACTAGGCGATGACGGAGACTCAAAAACTATTCAAAAAGTATTTGAATTATGCCAACATAAAATAGATAAAATTTCCTTTAAAAAAAGAGTAATTTAATTCACTAGAACCATTATTAAAAGATACTTTCTTCACGTCCAATAATGCACTTCTCTTTTTATCAATGAATCACAGTTTTTTCGTGAATTTTTTCCTCAGCCCCCTAACGGACTACAGATTCAATACTTACAAGAGAACTTCTACATTTAGTAGGCATTAAATCCATGCAAATGAAGTGGAGGTTTATTGAGGGATAAATTGAACGATTGGTTCCCTTTTGTCAAAAAAATGTAGAACGTAGTTTTGTTACTTTCAAATACCTTCTGTGAAGAAATTAAAAATTATTCATTTTTTATTGGCCAAACTGTGGGAATACATTGTCCAGGCCGGAAGCAATAAAAAGTAACTGTAAGAAATGATTGGAAAAGTTTTTCATTCGGGAGATATGTTACATTTTGTGTTTTACAAATTTTCATTGATTTATCTTTTACAAAATGTAGTTTGCACTAAAATATTTGCTAATATATTTGAAAATTTGAAATTTGCCAAAATTGCAATTATACCTTTATTAACATGGGCAGTAAATCCATCCACAGTCTAACAGCACTAGTGCTGTTTGCAGGACAGCAATCCATCAGGAACCCTGAATCGATGTGCAAGCGGAACGTCTTCCAATGCAATAGGTCGATCGTGTTGAAGGAGATTAAAAAATATGTAGAATCGAACCTATCGGGAATCAGGATTGGCTGAAGAAGATATTCGTCCAAAATCCCGCAACATTCGTTAACTTGGAGCTGATACTGATTGTGTGATCTTCACAAGGCATAAGGATTAAAATGAAACCAAGTATGCGAATAGGGACTGTTAAATATTCCATTCCGTGTGAATGTGGCTTTGTCTGTCCACAAAATGTTGCAGCCGAACTGAGAATTAACATTTTTCTTCCCGCAACGTTTTGCACAATTTTTAGTTTTATTTCAAATTTTATTTGAAAGCATTTCAAAATATGTGTAAGTTTTGGAATACAAGTATTTAACTACCCTGAAATGTTTTTGAACTCTCCCCTCAAAATGTCTAGTCAAAACTGGGTGCCAAATACATCACGTAAAAGATAAATCAATGACAAATATTTAAAAAAAAAAAAAAAAAAAAAAAAAAAAACGAGGAATGTGATATATCTCTCAAATGAAAAACTTTCCAATTGTTTCTTTCAGGCACTTTTATTGCTTCCAGACTGGACAATGGATTCCCACAGTTTGGCAAGTAAAAAATGAATAATTTTTAATTTCTTCACACAAGGTATTTGAATGTAACTAAACTACACTCCAGATTTTTTTGACAAAAGGGAGCCAATCATTCAATTTATCCCTGAATAAACCTCCACTTCATTTTCACGAATTTAATGCTTACTAAATGTAGAAGTTTTCGTGTAAGTATTGAATCCGTAGTCCATTAGGGGGCTGAGGAAAATTAATTGCAAAAAAACTCTGATTCATGGATAAAAACAGAAGTGCGGTATTGGACGTTCAGAAAGTATCTTTTAATAGTGGTTTTAGTGAATTAATTACTGTTTTTTTAAAGGAAATTTTGTCTATTTTATGATGGTATAATTAGAATTTAATTAGCTTGAATAGTGTTTGAGCTATTCTTTGTTATTCATTAAAAAAACATGTCTACCTTAAAAAAAAAAAAAACAACAGAAAATTGGACATAGCTCCTTTTCCTTTCGGAATCGGACCATACTTCAAATGAACTTTTTTGTTGGAAATGATGTCTACAATTACCTCCTAGAGTTTGGCTACTTAGACCTGAATCACCCTGTATATATATATATATATATATATATATATATATATATATATACTGAGGTCATTTTCGGTGTCTAGTAGAGTTCCTTGAAATAAATATCAAAAGGCTTACCTCTGAACTGCTGACCCTCCAATGGAATATCCAGTGATTCCTCCTCTTTGATCTGGACGTAACGCTCAATTCCTGTTAAACATATTTATACAATATAATAAGAAACATGCAACCCAATAAAAAAGGGAAACTTCCAATTCACATAAAAACACAGAAGAAGAAACATTTGTTCAAGAATAAAATATAATTACATTTAGTGTCAAGTACCTGAAGTGGAAGGATAAACATCTTCTTCTTTAATATATACCTTCACAGTATTGAGATTGTAAGCATCTGTTAAAACAAATAAACATTATTATATTTGGACCAGATAGAGGTAACCAATGTATGCTCAATAAAGAACAATAGCGAGCTCGTACTGGTACTCAGAATAATAAAAATAAATATATTTAAAGCAAATTTATAGTCAACAAACTATACAATGATCGAGAAAACAAACTGTCGAAAGCGACTCTGACCCAGGATTACCAGGAGTGCTCAGTTTCAGAGAAAAATTATCCTTACTTCGATTCCCTTCACAACTAACAAAACAGTGCTTTATTGTGAAGGAATTTTTCTTTCTCACCAGGTATTAATTATTCTTTATGAATTAACGCAAGAGAGGATGGGGATTCGTGAGCCATAGTTCCTTAAATCAATTTACGAGTTTTCCTTCATATAATATTGAAGAACCTGAGTTATTTGTTTTTTTAATATATTTGAGTAAGAGATTTTAATATAATGCAAAGCATTTGAATCACTGTATTTTAAACCCAGCAATAAACAATTAGAAATATAAAATGAATTACCTGATGTTGATGGGTAAACTTCCTCGATCACACCATTACCTTCATTAATAAAGATTCCTAAAATATTCCCAGCAGTTTCAGTTCCTGAACATTAAAACAATCCACAATTATATTGAGATGTTTGTGCTGCATTGAACACAAGATTGATATTCAAAGAAACATATAATAACCATCAGCAATAATTTATAATCATCATTATAATTAATAATTTATAATAACACTCTGTTATGTTATAATCTCCAATATTCCATCCTTTGACTAGCATTTATTTATTTAAATTTTAACTTCCATTTATTATTATTGGCAGGCTCATATTATTTCAGTATAATTAAGTTGCTCCTGAAAAGGCGACACGGGACACAAAACATATAAGGTGATGAGCCTATTAAAATAATATATTGAAAGAAAATTAGTCACAATTTTATAACAGAGAGTATAGGTATAAGGAAATTAAATATATTAATATTATCGTTATTTTTAAATAAGAGTAACTCTTCCCTGTCAATTTAGCATCTTCAAGGTGTCAATGTACCTGTATGATAATCAAAAGTTAATTGCTTCATTTGTTTCCAGAAATAGTGGTTTTAAAATATCTGATGATAATGACCTTGGCTGTCGATGAACCACAGTATTGGTTTAAAATGTCTGAAGAATGCTTGAACACTACGTGAAATGCTTTAAAAACTAATTATGTCTTGTTTAAGACTGCGTAAGGCATTGGGAAATCAAACAAGGGAGAAAATAACATTTATCAAAGAATTTAATTCGAAACATAGCAAATAATTAATGCAATTACTAATTAAGACATCTTTATGAATGAAAGAACTGGATGCTGCATGTCTAAGAGACAACAGCACATGGGAAAGATTAGGGTTGACAAATGGCAGTACAGGCTTGTATTTGTTCTGTTACAGAAAGAAATATGGCTACAACAATTTGATCACTGGACTAACAGGATAAGTAATTTCTCTTGGTCTACTATCAGCATATATACAGAGGCAACATTTAACAGATAAAAAATATATAATAGTCCCTTCTAGTATGTAAGCATAGAATAAGGTGTAGTTTCTAAGGCCAGCTCCAGGATTCCATTCCTAGAGCCAGGAGCTCCTATGTACATACTAATTAACATTAGGAGGGTGGGGAAAAAAAACAAGATAAAATTAACAATTCTGTTGTTCAAGTCATACTCCATTAGCTGTATTTTGAGAATCTCAGGAAACTAATTTCAAGTAGTGACTAAGCAAATGAACAGTGGCCATCTTGAATAATTTTAAGAAGAACAAGTACAAGTTATTCTTTATTTTAAGTATTTCACTGCTTTATATTAACAATTCGAATTATATAAAACGAATTTTTATGGATTTACTGAACTAATTCGAGCTCGGAAACCATGATTAAATAAATATGTTTATGATTAGTTACAATTTTTTAACATTGAAAGAAAGAAGTACAACCCATAGTACATAACTTCATGAAGCCAAGGAAAACATGGTATTGAAGTAAATTCAAATTTGAAACCTATTGTTCAAGAAATTCTAACAGATTCAAAGCAAAAAGAAAAGAGAATACTTTAACATGATTTTACATTTACGAAGCATCATACCTTGACAATCCATGAAGAAAGATGCAAAATCACAACGCGAGAAAGTAGCTGTGAATTGAAACAGCAATGGCTGCCTTTTCACACATGATAGCATAAAGCAGAGTTGGCCGTATACATATAGAAAATAATTTCGGAGAGGGCTGGAAAAATTTCGGGGGGGGGGGGGGGCTGAGACCATTTCCGGTGTATGGAATACTAACAATCTAGATCTTGGAAGAGTTTTTGCCAACTTAAACGCTATTACGCCCTAAATAGAATATGTTTTATGAACTAAATGATCTAATTTAATTTATTTTTAAGGGTTTAATTTTTACCGATCAAATCAAAATTTCGGGGGGGGGGCTGCAGCCCCCTCAGCCCCCCTTATATACTCCCATGGAGTTGGATATCAATCAATTATGTTTCTGTCGTGAGATCAATCATATTTCTTTCTAATCACGTTTGATTTTTCATAGTGAGATAAAATTGAATTTATACGAAAATAACTCCGTTATTTACCATGTGCAATGAATAATAATCGATATTAACTCTAGAACGCCAAACTTCCTCGGCTTACCCCATTCTACCAACTATTTGTCATTCAAATGAACATACTTAAAAAAAAAAAAAAAAAAAAAAAAAGAAGTAAAAACTCAACTTATGAGATACTCTTTGCGGAATGAGATATTAAGAGCGGATATTTCGAAAACTAAAGATATCTCGAAACATTTTATAGATTAGAACTTGTAGCATATTTAATCTGCTTTCATTTATTATAGAATAGTCATGTCACTAGGAAGCAGGTTTTCCGAGATATAAGTGAAACCCCGAAAAATGGGACCTTCTAAACCCCCCCCCCCCGGCACAAAGGCTACGGGCGGGGACTTTTGATATGTTGACCTCCTAACTAACCGAAACTAAGTTATGAAGCCAAAAATTGTGTTCCATACATTTCCACCTATAACTCTTAGTTTCCTGGGCTATTAGTCGCTAAATTTCTGATTTCACGATGAACACTGAAATTATTTTTTACGTTTATAGGAAAATACTTAAAATATCAAAGTAATATATATTATTGGAGGGAATGCAATATTCTACAACCCTACAACCGTTATTAATTTTTTGACTTTATTTTTGGAAATGGGGACTTGTCAGGTATGGTTTCCGATTATGGTCCACAACCATGCGAACTTTGGGCTTGCCACTATCGTCTAATTTTGTTGGTACCAGCCAGAGGGGCGAATTATAAGGGTAATTGCTTTTCCTTATAATATTTTGTTTTAATAATTTGTCAACTTGTGTCTGTATAACATCCTTAAAATTAGTGGGTTGACGATAATTCCGAGTATATATTGGTCTGTCGTTTTTTTAATGTGATGTTATGTTTGAGTAGGTCCGTTGCTTTAAGTGGTTCTTCTTCGTGTTGAATCATAGAAGGGTAATGCCCGAGTAAATTAAATAGTTTAGTTTTATTAGGTTCTTCGATGTGATCATCGGTGTATTATATCTCTGAATGTATTGTTACTAGTATAAAGAATGTCAAGGTCATCGGGCATTCCGAATCCTTACAGAGATATCCCATTAAAAATCTTACTATTATCTACAGTTAGTTTAGTTTTTATTTAAGTGTTTTATTATTTATTAGTTCTGCATTACGACGGTTATCTCGCATTAATCTTTCTTTTGTTATATTATTATAATTGTTAGTTATTACTGAATTATTATATTTTTTTTTATTTATTATACATGTTATATATGTAAGATGGCAACACTGGTGGTAACAGTCATGAACCTCCAAAATGTAATGAAGCCATAGATATGAAACCTATTTTTTACAGAAATGCCGAGGCCTGTGCTTCGTCTCTGCTGCGTCTGCGCTGGGCTCAATTTGCGCCCGGCCATAGAAGTGCTTCATTCATTTCTATATCTATGAATGAAGCAGGTTGTTGTACATCATGAAACGCAATTATAATAATGTGTTTGTTAAAGTGAATGTGTAATTGTTCCAAAATATAACAATCATCATCATTATTTGTCCTATGACCATTATTATTCTTAATCAAACCATCGATAATTTGGAATTCACGAATCAGGGTCACCTCGGTTGCACAATCAATTTGAAACTGGAGCTCCTTCATTGTTTCGTATCCTAGCATGGGCGTATATAAGAGGGGGGGGGGGGCTGCAGCCCCCTCAGCCCCCCCCCTTATATACGCCCATGCTCGCCTTAAATCCACCCCTCAAAAAAAAATATATAAAAAAACGCAAATAACTTCGTTAATTGTCATGTGCAATTAATTTAATTGAAATTAATATAATCGTCACTGACCAATTAATTGTCAATTGCAATTAAATTGATTGCTTTAGCCAATTAATAATAATGGCCAACTCTCAATTAATGACACAGTTCGTAAAAATGTGCAATTAATTGACGAGAGAATGATGTAGCATAGGTAAGGGTGAATAAGGAAAGATATGAAAGGACATATATGGGAGAATATTGAAGGTAGTATCAATAAAGATATCTTTATGATCCAGTGTCGTCGTTCGAGGGTCTGGGTCCAGATGGCCCCTAGGCCTACCCAGCCTATAATTAATTTATTAATGGGTACCCGCAAATAGGAAAACCAGGCGGCCGGTGCATAACACTGACCACACTTTGCGTGTATTTAGTTAGAACCTTGGGCGTATTTCGGGGAGGGGGGGGCTGGGGGCATTTCGGGGGTATGGAATACTAACAATCTAGTACTTGGAATAGTGAGCCAACAAAAACGCTGTTACATCCCCCCCCCCAAAAAAAATGTTGAACTAAATGATATTATTTAATTTATTATTAAGGTTTTTATGGCATATTTTTAACGACTAATTTAAAAGTTTCGGGGGGGGGGTGCTGCCCCCCCTTATAAACGCCCATGACTCCACTCGCGATGAACGTTCGAACTAAACTGGCTATGATCAGGCGATCAAACCGCAGCTGGCTTAATAGAAACAGTCATTTTTGTAGTAGAAACACAAGTTGCTGCCTCTAAAAGGAAGCATATATGCCTTCATTGAGTTCCATTCAATGAAATACCGCGAAACGAATGTTTATCCCTCTAGGAAGGGAAGGTTTTCTGGGAAGTCTCCATCGATTTCCGAGATCTGTCACTCATTGCATGCGTTGTGCTGAAAAATAAACTCACTTTCCGTATTGATACTATGGTAAGGGGGGTAAAAAGAAAAGAAAAAAATACACACATTGTTGAAAATTTCGGGGGGGGGGCTGCAGCCCCATCATCCTATGGCTAGAACATCAAGAAATAGAGGAGGATTTTAGATGTTTCTCTAATTTTTGACTGCCATGAATGCAACGATTCATTCTTTTACTACAAGGTTAAGTTTATAAGTTTTTTTTCAGATAAAATATATATTGTTATTTGGCCCTTTTAAGTTTTTGTTCGAAGTAAGGGGCTTATTGGTATTTATACAGGAATAATGACACAGGCAGGGAAAACCTATAGCGGAATTATCAAGATAGAAAGATAGATAAAAGCTGTATTTCAGTTTTAACTTTTTACAGGGAGGCCACTTAATGTGCTTAAAATAAAATACCTTTACATTGAAACTATAAAATATAATACTAGTTTTATAATAATATACCTAAATAAAAATAAAAGAAGAAGAGAGAGAAAAAAAATACACACACACACACACACACACACACATATATATATATATATATATATATATATATATATATATATATAAAAAAAATCAGTCCCGTAACAGGCCACGAGGTCCCAGAGGGGCAGATACTATAGAGGTATCTGATTCATGACCATACGGCACACTAGGGAGATAGTGTGGTCAGTACTATGCTCCGGCCGCCTGATTTTCCCCTTGGCCGCTTCGACTGCTGTAGTCATTAGCAACCAAGGTACCCATTATTAATTAAATTAATTAAAGGCTGGGTTGGCCTAGGGACGGTCAGGGAGGCCGAATTCAACCCATGAACGAAGACACTAGAAGAAAAAATCTTTAGTGCTTGCTCGGGATTTGAACTCAGGCCTCCAGCTTATTAGTCCAGTGCTCTACCACTGAGCTAACCTCGCCCCCATATATATATATATATATATATATATATATATATATATATATATATATATATATATATATATTATAATAAGTCACAAAAATTATAATAATTCAGTTTTGCACATTCAGTCCTACATTAAAGAAACGGAAGAGCGGATTTATCACCATTTTATGTGTCTATTTCTTCTCTCAACATGTATTATTGCAACATTTAAGATTGATGAACAGTTTAGTAAAGACATTATATGGTTCCGATTGCGCAACGCACTAGAAATATTTAGGTCTTAATATATGTTTGATTGTTGTCGTTCATTCCATTTGGAATATTTCCTTATCTGATAAAAATAACTTAGGTGAGCCCGATATCTTAGTTGAAGTGGCTAGAAATCCCCAAATATCGGCCTTATGAATATGATATCAGGAAAAAATAATATCTAGAGAGTAATACATTGAATAAAAGGATTATGAAAGTACAATAAAAACTTGAGAGGATTATGTTTAGTCTAAATTCCTTGAGATTATCTTTCAGTGAAGATGGTTCTTCTACCGGGGTTGTATCTGCTCTTCTTCTCGTTGCCTGTCTTCGCCGAGCCGGAATGGTGGAAGTCCAGTATTCTCTATCAGATATACCCGAGGTCTTTTGCAGACTCTGATGGTGATGGAAACGGCGACTTGAATGGTATGTACAATGCGCAAACGTACCAAGAACACATGTCAGCTCCTTCCCTCCACTAGGAGGAACCCCGCTTATGAGGTTGACCTCATGACGTAATCCGGGAGGTCGGAACATTCACGTTTTAAAACCTACAGACAGAGGCTCGTCAGAAGAAATCGGTGCTTAAAATTCGAAAGTGTCGGGGTCGATCATTTGAACATTTTTATGTGTTTATTTGACTCAGTTTTTAATCGTTTTTTTTCTACCTCTGTAAAGTGCATCTTGCCAAGACTCACTGTTGGACTTAGTTCACATGACAAGACCTGTATGCGGTCTTAGTTCACATGACAAGACTCGCAGGTGGATCTAGTTCACATGGCAAGACTCGCAGGTGGATCTCGTTCACATGACAAGACTCGCAGGTGGACTTAGTTCACATGACAAGCCTCACAGGTGGACTTAGTTCACATGACAAGACTCGTAGGCGATCTTAGCTCACATGAAAAGCCTCGCAAGCGATCCTAGTTCACTTGACAAGACTCGCAGGCGGTCTTAGTTCACATGACAAGTCCCGTAGGTGGTTTTAGTTCACTAGACAAGACTCGCATGTGGTATTAGTTCATAGTAAAGATTTTAGAATAATTATTTCTCTTTAGTACTATTATATTTGTTTTCTTATCAATTAGTAAAATGACATGCTTGAATGATTTCATGATTTCAGGAATCAGCCTGCACGTTGCCTACTTGAAGTCCATCCACGTTGGAGTTGTATGGCTGTCCCCGATCTACGACTCCCCCTGGGATGACATGGGCTACGACATCGCAGACTACAAGAGCGTTCATCCAAAGTTCGGGACGCTTGATGATGCAGCAGCTATGATAGAGAAGTTTCACAACTACGGTAAATACAGATATCATAAATAATTGAACATTTTAGCTAAAGCTTTTTTTGCGAAGCAAGGTTTCAGCCCGATCCTCCACAGGGAGGAACATCGCTTATAGGGCTGACATCATGACGCAATCCGGAACTGCCGACTAGAAAATTTTACGTTTCAGAACCCCTAGAGAACGAAAATAACACCCAGGGTGCAGCCAGGAATTTTCCCAACGAGCTGTGAGATGAGAAAATTCCAGCCGCCGGTGGGAATCGAACCCACCATTTCCTGCATACGAATCTAAAGCGTTAGCTACTAAGTGTTACCACGAGGAGACCCTCTTGGATCCATTAAACCTAAAATATTTTCTGAAGAATAAAGTTTAAAACATTTGTGAAATATTTCATAAATAATAATTTTCTTAGCGATTTATTTAATACTTCACCGCTATTCTATTTCAACAATTAAATTATTAATTTGTCATAATTAATACTCTCATTCAATCTTACGGTTACACGGAGTGTATTGCCGTCTATCATGGGCAACATTTATTTTTATGTTTCCTGATAATTAAACCCTACAAAAGTGTCTGCCCTTTTGTAATTATTTTCAAATATGTTTACAGAAGACGCTGTTTAAATCGCAGCGTCAATAAAGCACTTAATTTAATATTAAAAATAAAAACTAGGTACTTGGTTATTTTTTATTTACATTTTAACTCCCTCAAAAGTGTGTGCCTTATTTATTATTCATTATAAAACTGCCTTACTTTGCTATTTTTTTAATGATAGTTAATTAATGATAGTTGGGTTCTGAATAAAATACTGTTTTTGGGCAATATTGTTTTGCACCTTTCCCCTATGCACAGTACCTGATGTTCCTTTTATAATTTATGTCTCAACAACTAAATTAAACATTGCTCAAAGAAGTTTGTATTCATACTGAATTACAAATGAAACAGCTGATCTAAAGAAAACATATGAGAGTCTTCTTAGTTACTGCTTCATACATAACTACAAGATTATTAAATTCAACACTTTCCCTTAATCGAGTACCGTCATTTGGGGTGAGTTCAGACACATTTTCGAGGTTTTCTCGTAATTAAAAAAGACAGAATTTTTGTAAAAATCTGGAAAAAATAATTTATGAACCCTTAACATTCCCTATCGAATAGTGTATTTTGTTTTTTGAATATCTCAAAAATTTTCAATTTTTCTCGTAGCTAAAATGTGTCCGAACTCACCCCTACGTGTGGGGTGAGTTCGGACAGCCTTTAATTTCTGTAAAAATCTTAACTTAACCTATAGTTGGAGTGAGCTGGGTCGTAATTGACGATATTCTAAAGAGAAATATTTTCTATAATATTTTTTAGATTAACAAAATATTCTTTCACTTTTTCCTTATCAACTTCTGCTCTACACATTTTGATGCTTTGTGTAAGGCGTTCCGTTATGGCTGATTCCTTTACATAAAGCCTTAAAACCATTCCAGTCTGAACTTGCTTTAAAATCCTGCGAATTTTTTCCTGACCTTCCAAATATTTTTTTACGATTTGGCGAATATCTTAATCGAGTTAATGGAAAGTCCCATTCAGCTGCAGCTTAAATTCCCTTTGATATTTTTTATCTTCTTGACTGAATTTTGTTTGGCCGCCACTTTTTTTTTGGGGTGCATTCCTCTAACTTTACCATTTAAAGTCGATTTAGGTATTTCGTTGTACATCGAAACACCTAAATCGATCCGCTGCCTCTCTCAGAGTCTTCTTCTTGGTTTTGACATCGTCAACCACATTTTTCAAAGCCTCTTTGGAATTAATACTGTTTTCCTTTAAGCCAAGAGGACGCGGGTATAATTGATACATGTCCGAACTCATCCCATGGTATGCGAGTTTTTTACTTAACGAAGAAAAAAAAGCTTTTGAACCAAAAGAATTAATATATTTATTTATGTATCATTAGCCAACATATAAACCTACTATAAAATATGAAAAATTAGGGTTTAATTACTTCTAGAGCCTCTACACAGATGTTTGTTTCTAGCATTTCGAAAATCATGGAAATTACAACTCACATTAAACTATTCGTTACTCACTTCAAAGTGTTCTCAGGGCGATTTGGCCTTACCTACATGGGAAACATACAATATCGATAGTATTTGTCATGCCAATTATGATCCTAATGAAAAAGTTTGCTCAAGGTCACGTGATTTCCTGCGCCATGCACTATTGTCCGAACTCGTACTACCTGTCCCAACTCACCCCAAAATACGGTAGTTTTAGGAACAAAAATGTGCCAAAATTAAACAAAAATTATGAAAATTGAACATACGGAAGGCCTAACTTTTGGCGCAGAAACAAAAGCCTTGGATAAGACATAGGTTTCGTAAGCAAATCTGCCAATTGAAATTCAGACTCGATATGTGACACTTCTAACATTTTTGCTTTAATGCGATCACGAATGAAAAAATGTTTTCTCAGAATGTGTTTTGATCTTGAATGAAATTCTGGTTTCTCTGAAAGACGTCTTGCAGCCTCGTTGTCCATAAGAAGAACAGGCACCGATGCTAAACCAACAATTTCATTTAAAAATCTTGAAATCCAGATGACTTCTTTTGATGCGGCATTTGCAGCGACTAACTCAGCTTCACAAGTTGAATCGGCTGCTAGGCGTTGACGCTGACTAAACCAACTAATAGCTGCATCTGCGAACGTTATTACCACACCAGTTGTAGATCGGTAGGTGGAATGGGAACCAGCAAAGTCGGCGTCGCTGTAGCAGCCAAGTAGAGGTGATTCTGGCTTACAGCGTTATACTAGTTTCAAATCCCTGGTACCAGCAAGATATCGGAGAACCTTCTTGACTCGTCCGACGTCTTCGATTGTTGGACTTTCAAGTGAACGGGACAAAACGCTGACGGCAAAGGAAATATCAAAGCGTGTACATTTAGCTAAGTACAAAAGCGCCCCAAAAGCTGATCGGTAGGGAAAATTGATAGGCGCTTTCCCTGGAACTCGACTCCCTAATTTGTCCATGGGTATTTTGGTTGGATTATACTCGGCCATATTGAACCGCTTCAAAATTTTCTTAATGAATGCAGACTGGCCCACAGCTATGTCACCGTTGAATTGGGATATTTCAAGGCCGAGAAAATAGGTAAGTTCTTTGGCGACTATTTTAAACTCTGAACTGATCTATAAACACATGGATCCTCTTGGCTTACCTGGAATTTGAGGCTTATCATGAAGTCATCAAATCTTCGGTTCCAACAACGCGATGCTTGCTTTAAACCGTATAGGCTCCGTTTTAGGTGGCAAACGCGATTTGTACAATCTGAGAAGCCAATTGGTTGCTTCATGTATATTTCCTCATCCACTTTACCATAGAGAAAAGCGGTAGAGACATCGAATTGCATTACCTTCGTCCTATTTGTGGCTGCCACCGCCAACAAGGTCCTTATGGTGTCCAAACGCGTGACTGGACTGAAAGTGTCTTCAAAGTCTATACCAGGTCTTTGGGCACACCCCTGTATCACCAATCTCGCTCGATATCTATCGATGGTGCCATCAGGGTGGCGTTTCAGGCGAAAAACCCATTTGTTGTTGATGGTGAATTTCCCGGGAGGAAGTACAACCAGATCCCAGGCATTGTTGATGGTGAATTTCCCGGGAGGAAGTACAACCAGATCCCACGCATTGTTGATGGTGAATTTCCCGGGAGGAAGTACAACCAGATCCCACCCATTTCCCGGGAGGAAGTACAACCAGATCCCACCCATTTCCCGGGAGGAAGTACAACCAGATCCCAGGCATTGTTCGAATGCATAGAGTCCATTTCCGTGTTCATGGCCTTTTACCATTCATCTTTACCATTCATCTTTATCTTCACGCTTCATAGCTTCTGCGAATGTCTTGGGATCATCCTCCACAAGAAATGCCTCTGCAACTGTGACGTAATCATTTAGGTAGGAGGGCTTATGACATTTTCGCGAAATCCTTCGGGTGCCTGGTCCAATTGCATTTTCCTCTTCATCTTCAGATGAAGATGATTCCGATAGAACTCAGATTTCTCAGTCCTTTCTTCCGTTAATTTTTCGCAATTCTCCTTTTGGATGGTTGGGTCCTCTATTTCTATAGGTAAGAATACACGTTCTTCACAA
The DNA here is from genome assembly GCA_946811695.1 of Gonocerus acuteangulatus. Classification (NCBI taxonomy): domain Eukaryota; kingdom Metazoa; phylum Arthropoda; class Insecta; order Hemiptera; family Coreidae; genus Gonocerus; species Gonocerus acuteangulatus. The sequence continues at coordinate 116,006,639 of OX328125.1, forward strand.
TCACCTATTTTCTCTTGGAAGATGACGTCTCTTGATAACACAATATCTCGTTTCTCGGGTACATATATTCTGTATCGTTCATTGCCATCATACCCAACGCTTTTGAGTCTATCTTCTTCCTCTTTTGCGCAGGAATATGGACATAGCACTTGGAACTGATGATTCGCAAATGTTTGATCCGTGGTTTTTGACCAAACTAAAACTTCATGAGGACTTTTGCCCTCGATTGATGATTTGCCTAATCGATTTAGAATATAGCCGGCAGTGATGACTAGTTCAGCCCAGATGGCTACAGGAAACTCAACGTTTGGGTTAGAATACTTGAACGTTCGCGCCATTTCGACGATGGTTATATTTTCACGTTCTACTGCACCATATTGTTGAGTATAATACGGTGCAGTGAGTCTTTGAGTAACTCCAAATTCGTGAAGTACAGCGCGAACTTCTTTATTATCGAATTCTCCTCAATTGTCGCTGAGGAATTCTTTCACTTGATGGCCGACTGTTCGAGCCTTGGCCAATACTTCTCGTACAGCATCTTTCACGGCAGATTTTTCCCGTGCGACGAAGCAAAAACGGAAATGTGAAAAGTGGTCTTTGATAAGAATCAAATATCTGCGCCCGTTGAATGATTTACCAAAAGGACCGCATACATCTCCTGACATCAATTCACCTGGTCTGGATGATCGAACTCTGGTGCCAAATGGCTGCCGGTGTGCCTTTGGAAATTGACATGGCCCACAGAGCTCTTTGCTTGGTTTTACCGCAATACCTAGTTCAGACTGCAGCTTTTCTCGTACATATTGCTTATCCATGTGACCCCATCGCTCGTGGAATAGTTGCAAGATATCCGAGTCTCCGACTATGTTGGCACATGGCTCCTCAGGATGAACTGGGTGAAACGATGCTCGATACAGTAAACCATGCTGCTCTCTGGCTCCTGTGAAAACGACTTTTCCATCGACCGTGAATTTGCACTCGTGTTGATTCGAGTCGAATTTACTGGTAGGATTTCTATCGTGAGCTGGCAGAACTGAGAAGAGGTTTCGAGAAATATTTGGGACATACCAAACGTCGGTAAGAGTCGAACTTTTCAACTGACCATTAGAATAGTCTGTTATCTGGATTTCCCCGCTGCCGGGAGCTCTAAGTTTTTGTTGTCCGCCGCGGTTACCACGCAATTTCCAGAAAATGGCTTGTATTTTGTGAACCAATTAAAATTGTGGGTAATATGTTTGGTCGCGCCATTGTCTATCTACCAGTTGTCATCAGTAGATACTGCCCAGACGTCACTATTAACAGAAAAAAAAGTCCGTCTCGCAGGACTGCATCATCTTAGCGCGGTTCCGTTCATATCCCTAGTCTAATTTGGAAAGATTAAAATAGAAGCAGTTATTATTTTGGTTCCACCAGTCTTTTTTTTTAAATTAATTATTATAATGGCGTGTCAACCCTTAAGGTCACTAAAGCCATTCTTGTGAGAAGTAAAGTCTTGAAAGGTCATGATTTACAATCTTACCTGGAAGGGTCCGCTACACTAGAAACAGACCCGCTAGTGACAAGGTCTTGGAATCTTGGAAATCTATATTTCTAACAATAAATTGTTTTTGTTATTTTACTTAACAAGTTTTATTGTCAAATACATTATCCAACTATAATCAATTAAAAAATAACAAGAAATAAAAGAGACAAAAAAACCATTGGAATAAACGAAATCAATTAATTTAAAGCTTTAAGCACTTTTTTCTCCGATTGACATCGCCTAATTAAAACTTTCTTCAGAACCTTTTTTGTAGAGCATTTAGTAAGCTTCTGAATGGTAATCTTCCGCTTCACAAGATTGTCAACGGTTTTCGAGATACTAACGAAATTATACAAAGTTACCAAAACTTTTTTTTGTCTGTTAATAAAATATTTTATTCTAACCCTTCCTTTACTCTAAACGTAACAAAAATTTCAACATATTAGTGTTGATGAAACTCGAACATGCAGAAAATGTTTCAACTGTATCCCATAATTCTAAGTACCAAAATCAAAGACAAAGAACCCTCCCTAGGAAGGACGCTAAGCAGTTGAAAAGCTATATATCTTGGAAATCTATATCTCTAACATTAAATTGTTTTTCTTATTTTTCTTAACCTGTTTTATTTTCAAATACATTATCCAACAATAAGCAATTAAAAAATAACAAGGAATAAAAAACAGACAAAAAGAACAGTTCGAATAAGCGAAATCAATTACTTTAAAGTTTTAAGCTCTTATTTCTCCGATTGACATCGCCTAATCAAAACTTTCATTAGAACCTTTTTTTTAGAGCATTTAATAAGCTTTCTAATGGTATTCTTCCGTTTCACAAGATTCTCAATCTTTTTCGAGATATTAAGGAAAGTAAACAAAGTTACTAAAACTTTTTATGTCTGTTAATAAAATATTTTATTCTAACCCTTCCTTAACTCCAAACGTAACCAAAATTTCAACATATTAGTTTTGATGAAAGTAGAACATGCAGAAAATGTTTCAACTGAATCCCATGATTCTAAGTACCCAAACCAAAAACGGTATTCAAAAAATATTTTTCCAATTTTCTCGAAAACGGTAAAAGCTATCGCCTTGAAAATGGTTTCATTCGTTTTCCTAGCCCAGGAGTCATATAAAACGAGTACTTAGAATCTTATGAACTCAAAAACGTAAGCGTTACGATTTTTTTTGCGCGAATTTCGCCCCAAACGCCATCTTCCAGTAGGCGGATTTTGCTGGTTAACGAACTTGACCTTTCAAATTGGACGAAGGATTTTTGTACCAAATTTTATCAAAATCGGACCATTCGTCTTCTATTTAGAGAGCGAACAGACAAATATATATATATATATATATATATATATATATATATATATATATATATATATATAAATATATACATATATATATATACAAATTTGAACCACCGTTATTTTCGGTCTCTAGGGGTTCTGAAACGCGAAATTTTCTAGTCGGCACTTCCGGATTGTTTCATTGTATCAACCCTATAAGCGGGGTTCCTCCCTATGGGGGAGGGAGGAACCGCGCTAAAAGCGCCAACTTGGTTTCGGTTTCAGTTTTGTCGACTGTTGGGGGCGAAGTTTTACTGCTTCCTGTTCCACTAGCACCAGCAGGATATGGTGGTTGACCATCGTTTTTCCAGCGGGCACATTGCTTCAACCAATGGCCTTTCAAATTGCAATACTTGCAAATAATGTCAACTGGTCTTTTCCCCCCAACTACAGGAGTTTCCATTCTAGGATGATTAAATTGTTCTTATTTGTTTTCCGAACCAACTTGCTTTTTTTGTTGGTTTGTACCTCCAAAATTTCACCTGACATATTTTATGTAGATATAGGAGCGACATTTCTCTCATGAAGAATGAGCGCGGACGATATATCGTCGATTGTTTTGCTGTCATTTGCCTTTAGAAGTAGATAGCTCGGCTTGAACGTTTCAAACCATTTGGGGAGAATATGAAGGACTTTAGACGCGAAAAAAAGCTCTAAAAGACTTTCGACGGTCTCGATTTTACGAGTCTTTAAGCCAGCAGAAAAATCCCGATGTTGGTTTTTAATACGAGCTATAATCGAGGGAGCGTCTTCGTTATCAGTCCATTCAATGCAAAAGAAATCTAGACATTGACGAAAAAGTTGGTGTTCAGCTTTATTGTCAAATTCATTAGTTAAAATTTCCCAAGCCTCCCTAGCAGATAGACGGCCCGAAATTCGTTGATGGAACTCGTCACTGACACACTGAGATAAAACCATTTTAGCTTGGGCCACGGTTTTGTTCCAAGTTTCTAGTTTTTCTCTTTCAGCCTTCGATGGTGTTTCTGAAAGTTCAGGTTTACAAGACTTACCTTCAATAATGTCAACCGCGTTAAAGTACTCCATCACGTCCATCACTTTATCTTTCCACTGAGGCCAATCTTCACCTCCTTTCAAAGGCTTGATACCCTTCACGAATTCCATAATCGAAGGAAAAAAATGATTAATGTACTCGCACAATGGTCAGATGAAGGGAAAACCGCGAAATGAATAAACTTGATTGAGTTTCAATGTTCTGATAACACCATAACTCGCGATTGAGCTTATTGAGACACAAGAATGACGCAGATTGAGCGGTCTGGGCCCATAACCTTTTATAATTTATGTCTCAAAAACTAAATTAAACATTGCTCAAAGAAGTTTTTATTCATACTGAATTACAAATGAAACAGCTGATCTAAAGAAAACATAATAAAACAGATGACAGTCTTCTTAGTTACTGCTTCATACATAACTACAAGATGTCCAGGAAACACATACTTATCTTCTTATCTACCTACGAGGTACATTATAGCAACATTTCAAGGTGCGTAAAACACTTCATGAAAAGTGCGTTGCCAGCTCTCCGACTAGAAGAAGGCCGTAGTAATGCTGGAGAAAGAAATGTTGAAATGTTGAGTAGACAAATTGACTAAGCGAGGAATCTTTTTTTAAAAATATAATAATAATAAAAATTCAACACAGGTTCCCGTTGATCACCGAAGTTAAGCAACGTCGGGCGTGGTCAGTACCTGAATGGGTGACCGACCACGTGCTGTTGGCATTATAAATGGGTGGCAACCTGTAGATAGCCCGGCGTTAATAGCCCAACTGTTGATACAGACAAAAAAATTCAAATTAATGTATTTTGAAACCTCAGGTATACGAGTGTTTATGGACTTGGTGCCAAACCATTCTAGCGACAAGCACCCCTGGTTCAATGCTTCGAGACATGGTTTGGGGACGCACAGGGATTTCTATGTTTGGAAGGATCCCAAAGGGTGGGACAGCAATGAACCCATTCCTCCCAACAACTGGGTGCGTACCAGCTCATTTATCTTTCTGTAATAATTACTGGGGACTAATTTATACATATATATATATATACATTATGAATTTAAAAAGTACATGATTAACATACACAGTCAAAATATAATTCTATGATAGTAAAGATGTATTTCATTTTTGCAGCTGTCGGCCTTTGGTGGAAGTGCTTGGAAATATGATGAAATCAGAAAACAATTTTATCTTCACCAATTTGGAGAATATCAACCAGATCTCAACTACTCAAATCCTAATGTTGTGGAAGCTATGAAGGTAACAACATAGCTTTAAAGATACTATCTTAGCTGTGCAGGTTACACCTTAGCTATAAAGGTACCGCCTTAGCATTGAAGATAACACCTTAGCTACGAAGGTAACGCCTTATCTATGAAGGTAACACCTTAGCTGTGCAGGTAACTCCCTAGCTATGAAGGTAACACTTTAAATGTGCAGGTAACGCCTTATCATTGAAGATAACGCTTTAACTGTGCAGGTAGCACCTTATCATTGAAGATAACACCTTAGTTATGAAGGTAACGCCTTATCTATGAAGGTAACACCTTAGCTGTGAAGGTAACACCTTATCATTGAAGATGTAGCGGATGGGTGTCGCTACTAAGGCCGGGCGCAAATTGAGCCCAGCGCAGACGCAGCACAGGTGCTTCAGAAATAGCGAAAAAACAGACAGAGGAGGTCCGTAGGGCCCAGTTCAGAAACGGTACCGCAAATTGATGCCAGCTCAGTAACTTGCCTGGTTCCGATAGAAGCCACGCGCTGCGCTGCTGAGCCTTGAATCCAAATCTGACGATACGAAAACAGTACGCTTTTTTTGTCGTCTGTATTTTTAAAAAAAAATGAAAGAGAGGGAAATCTAGGAACTTTTTGAGAAAAAGAGAAACTCATGGCGAGTTTAATATTTTAAAAACGATTTCGGATATATTACTCGAAATATTAAGTAGATTTAAAAATATAGTGAAACATAAAAATATTATCTTATAATATCCTCCAAAAGAAAATTCTGAGGTCAAGCTAAATTAAAAACGCCCTAGTATGATCATCACCTATTCCATAAATATTTCATTTATTTATTTCCTCTCCTTACACACACGTTTTGGCCTTTAAGCCACTTTCAAAACACTAGAAAAAAAAATGAAGTGTTAACATCTCATTGGACCCTCAAACCCATTTATATTAATATAACTTTAGAATTTTCTTTTTTAAACCTAATTGTAATTTTTAAATCCTCCCAAGTTTTAATTAATTTACCCAGTTAAAAACATTTTTTTCTTTCTTCTCTACAAAATTTCCAATTTTCCTACTTATATCATTTCTAAGGCTATTAAAATGGTTCTTACAAGTATCTAATGATTTTAAAATACACTCTACATCTACTATTACATTTATTATATCTATCTGGGCATTTGTCAGAAACAAATCTACATTTTCATTTAATTAATTACTTCCTAAGGGATTTTTATATCAGTTAAATTCACAACCAGTTCTTTCTTATAAATACTCATTATACTTCTTTATTAGTTCACTATCCGCATCATTATTTCTAAATAATAAATTTCCTCTTATATTCTTACAATCTACAAAGGTTTTATGTTTACCATTTTTATACCTTTTTATTATTATGGTGCATCAATTGCTCGGATAATTAGCGCCATTTTATATCTATTATCACATTTTAGTTTTATTATTTTTATTCTCTGGTATGTTTGTAATTTATTCCTTAATTTACCTAGATTTAAGTTATTTCCTTATTATTACATAATCTATGAAAACATTGAACTCTTCTGAACATTTTACCTTAGCATAAACATTTAGTTTATTAATAATAGAATTTAAATCTTTCTTAGTACTCGCAACAAGCCAGTATCCTTGATTAATATCAAAATCAATTAGTTCTTCAGTAGATTTATTAAAAATATCAGTATTTTTTAGTTTCTTTAAAACGTTAGGCTGACAACAATTTTCGAACCATACAGAAAATGTGGAAGAATTTCAGAATTATTTTTACATTCTTTTAAATAATAAATTTCCCCCAGTGCCTTAAGATGCTTTTTTCTTCCTAAAAACAAATCCTTTACACAACTTTAATCCACTAAAAATTGTTTACACTCCTCCTTTTTTCTTCTTAAATACTCATTCGTCGAAGCTCCTTTTTGATCTGCTTCCATTCTAATTATATTATAACCGATGGACCCTCCAAGGGAAGACTTGCATAAAAAAAAATGTACTCCACCTTCAAACACTAACAAATGCACGTGGAGTAGAACATGAACTGGCACAAGCCAGTAATTTTGATTTGTAAATTTTCTTTAGGGGTAGGAATAAACAAAAAAATTATCTCATATCCTTATTTACTCCAGAAGAATATTCCGAGGTCCAAGCTTAATTAGAAATGTGATATTAACACTTACTTTATTTTTCTTCTAGTGATTTGAAAATGCCCTAAAGGTCGAAATGTTACGTGTAAGGAGAGGAAATAAATAAATAAAATATTTATGGTTTGAGGTGGTGATCATAATAAATTTGAGGTGTTTTTAATTAAAAATACCATTAACATAACAATTGAATTCATACATTTTGAAGGGAGACTAGACTTCAAATTTATTCTCAACGAAATTTGAAATTAAACAATTGAATTAACCCTAAAAAATGAAATGAAGTGAATGAAACTTAGGAAATATTAAAAACCTACCAAATGTGTGCCCATTAATGTGTTTACTATATTTTAAAATGAGTATTTACTTTGAATTTCTAATATACAACTCGACAACAATTTTATAAAATACATGAGATTATTAAAGTGAAATTAAAGGAAAGGAATGCAGTGCTTAGAGGCCAATTGGAAATGAAGTGAAGGTAGCAATATGTCTTAGGCAAGCATAGTTTTATTTTATGTACATATCATATTTAACAATTTTATTTAAAATAACAGGAAAAATGAGACAAGAAAAATAATTACTGAACTGGAGAATGAACTAATACAATAAGTAAAATGAGTAAATAGACAAAATAATTCAATCTCAATGAAGGTTTTTGTTGTTTCTTCCTCATCATGTTAATTGATAATCGTGGGAGTTAGTAAATATGATGGATTATCAGCTAATTCTCAACCATCATTCCGAGATTGAGGATAAATTTTGTCTTCGGCTTCCTTAACTGCAACAAATAGTTTTCTTCTTCTTCTTAACTGTTGAGATTGCAAGGGCATAACTTTTGTTAGATTGTATATCGAATTCCCTTGGTAGTTTATCAATTTTGTCCTTTGGTCTTCAGCCTTCTTTCCTATAACAACATTTATTAGATATTAGAACACAAATAACATAATGCAATAGTATTTCCTTTCAAATACTTGGCTTCTGGGGATATGTTTAAAATAATAGCTAAAGGTTGGGAGAAAGGACTGTTCCCACCATTATGTCTGAAGTATGCTGGGCAACCTATTTAAGTGCCTGAACCTAATCTCAAAATGTGGGAAACAATTACAATAGAGTATGAGATAAAGTAGCAATTTTATACAAATTTTTTTGAGCTATACACAGTAAACATGTAACCATAAGAAAACCAGCTTTCAGTGGTTCTTCATTCTTTAACTATAAACAATTTTCTCAATTATTTTTGTTCACTTAATACAATTTGCTTTAATTCAATTGTAATCTCAATAATGTTTTTAAGAGTTACTTTATTTTTAAATCTACTTAATTAAATAAATATATTAAAAATAGGTAAAATAACCTGAACTTACATAATTCATTCTTATAATAATCACTATATTTGTTCACTTAATTTATTCTTTTCAATTCAATTGATATATTAATAATATTTTTGAGTGTTACTACATCTTTAAATGTAAATCTACTTTGTATTTCTATTAAAATAACGAAAACATGCAAAATAACCTGTACTTATATTATTCATTTTGATAATAATACTATTTTTCTTCACTTGATTTATTTGTTTCAGTTCAATTGTTATATTAATAAGATTTTTGAGTGTTACTACATCTCTAAATGTAAATCTACTTTGTATTTCTATTAAAATAATGAAAACAGGTAAAATAACCTGTACTTACATAATTCATTTTTATAATAATACTCACTATTTTTGTTCACTTGATTTATTTGTTTTAACTCAATTGTAATCTCAATAATATTTTAAAGAGTTGCAACGCTTTTAAATATAAATCTACTTTGCATTTCAATTAATATATTAAATACAGACAAAATAACCTGTACTTACCGTTGTCCGTGTTTAATTCTTTGGCGATTTAATCCCATGTTTGGTCTTTACTTTTCGTCCTCATATAATTCAGAAGACTTGTATCGCACAACACAGTAAACATTTCACTTCACATATTAAACTTTCCATGATTAAATGGAATGGCGAGCGAGCCAGTACCGACAGAGGACGTAGGAATCTGTGTGAAAACACAAAAACGCCGAGGGACGACAGAGGCCCTTACCGCGCCTACGCCTGCGCTGGCTTCAATATGCGGCACTCCATTGAAACCAATGTGTTGCAGAAACGCCGAGGCCTGTGCTTCGTCTCTGCTGCGTCTGCGCTGGGCTCAATTTGCGCCCGGCCTAAAGGTTGGCTAGGAGGGGTAGGAAGGATGTGTCGGGAGAAGGTAGCCAGGTAAGTACTGTGTCCCGGTTAAGGGCGCTTCCTTGAACCTGGGGGATACCGACTAGGTACTAGGCCTTAGCTGTTCCACTGAGTCGGGGAGAAGGTGTTCGGTACTGAGCCGTAGCCGTTCCTCGAAGCAGGAGTGAGAGGGGTAAGGAAGTAAATAAATAAGCCAGGTATTGACTAGAGTTGGGGGAAGTAGGAGTCGGGAGTGTAATGACTGGAGGCTGGCTTGACCACTGGGGACATCGAGACGGCGGCTTCGTACTTTGTCCAGAGAGGTCGAGCAGGTAGCTAGGTCCTTGGTCCTGAGTGTATGGCTGGGTGGCTGCTGGAACGCCGGTTGCTTGGTCCTGAGTGCATGGCTGGCTGGAGTCTGGTCTTGAGAGAGCTGAAGTGTCCTGGAGGGAGAGCTGGATCGGAATGTGTCCTCTGGGCAGCAGGAACGCCCCTATTCATAGGCCGAGGTCGGGGTGCCTCGGTCAAAGTCGGGGGTGCTCGGCCAAGCGCTCGTTCCTATTGGCTGGCCTGGATGCTTCTCATTGGTCCACCAGTGGTCGCTTGTCCAATCATTACATCTCCACAAAGATAACACTTTAACTGTGCAGGTAACTCCTCAGCTATGTAATTAACACCGTAGGTGTGCAGGTAACATTTTAGTTGTGCAGGTAACACCTCAGCAATGAATGTTAGGTACCCCTTAGCTTTAAAGATAACACCTTAATTATGAAGGTGACATCTCAGCTATGAAGATGAATGAATGACAAAAATACTTTATTCTGGGGCTTTGTCCCATCAGAATAACAAATAGATACATATGTTTAAATATACACCTGTAAGATAACACCTTAGTTGTGAGAAAACAACTTAGCTATGAAGATCACACATTATTTATGAATGAATGACCGGAACATGGTTTCTGGAGCGAAATTCGCATGAAAAAAATCATAAGGCTTGCGTTCTCAGGTTAATATGCGGTTACTCGTTTTATAGGTACCTTCAAGTAGGGAAAATGATCAAACCATTTTCAAGGAGATATCTTTAACCGTTTCGAGAAAAGATCATAAAAATAATTTTTCAGTTTGGGTAGTTAGAATTGTTTCATTCAATTGAAATATTTTCTGCATGTTTGAAATTCATTTAAACTAAGATTTTTAAATTGTTGTCATATTTGGAGTTAAGTATGTATTCAAAAACATATATTTTATTAATAGACATGAAAATTTTTGAGATCTCTTTGAGAAAACGGTTCAAAAAGCGTGGTAAATGGAAGGTGGCCAATCGGAAGCTTACTAAATTATCTACAAAAACATTTCCAAAGCAATGTTCAACGGGGCAATGTCAATCGGAGATATAAGTACTTAAAACTAAAAAAAAGTGTTAGTTTTGTTCTTTTGTAAGGTTCTTTGCAACTGTTTAACTCACATTCGTAGTTTTTTTGTTTTAAATTGTATTTAGCATGTAGTGAAATGTGTAGTAGGAAGAATGCTTTACAGGCGAGGGCTGTCACTTCCGCTTAATATGTTGTTGTGGCGCCTTAAATCTTCCTTCTATTTCAGATTTTGTTTTATATTTTTAACGAAACATCGAACCCTACGAATGACTGCTTCTAATCCTTTACTAATAGCACTAGGGATATGAATGGAAACGAGCTAAGATGGCAATAATCGTATTCATTAGTCAGTAGTCATTAGTCAACGCCTATTTAAATCATTAATCATATGCTAGAAGCAGTTAGGCGGTGGCCATTAGACATCAATCATGGAGAAAAAGGCTCGATCAATCATCAATCGTTAGTCTCATTTCGAATAGTCATTTAATCATTTGTTATTAGTAATAAAATTAATCACAGTTTGCCCTAAATTGTGTCTACTTACAGGTTCTACTTCTCACTCGTATTGTCTCAATATCGCATTAATGTAGGGAATAGTTGATAGTGAGGTGTTACAATAATAGTTAGGCGATGGCAGAATGTGGCATATTTAACCCTGGATTGACACCGTGGGGTGAAAAATACCCCACACTTGGTTCAATGGCGTGTTTCTTAATTTCTGTAAATCAGAGAGGTAACTCCTCTCTCTTCCTAAATAATCGGAAGTGTATTATCTGGTCTGACCTAATATAAACAACGCAAGTTCTCTGCTAATCGCTGCATGAGAAGGTCACGAGTTGTGTATGGGGTATTTTCAAGTGACAAAATGGCCTGAAAACTGCCCAGAAAGGATTTTCTGTTCAAGTGGCAGTTAAAGCCTAACTGGAGAACATACCAAAACCACTGAAGACACTGACGCTCATTCTTTCGGAAGATGAATCAACTCCTGATAGACCTTCAACATTTTGGCAAACCCGTCAGAAGTTCATTTTGTGACAGAAAGACAAAAACGCTATGCTCTTTGTGTTAACGAGTCTCATTTGTACAGAAAATTGTATTTTCCTAAAGTTCCTATTTTTTATGGCTTTTGGTCATTGTAGTTTATTGTTTGTAAAAAAAATATTTTCAGTTTAATAATATGTTTTTCAGGATAATTATTTGGTGTATGAACAATATTAAGTTTTAGTATTTCCTAGCTATTTTGTGAATTTTAATTAATATTTTGCAGATTTATTCCCTGCTTGCATTTATTTCTTGATTTTCCTGTTCTATACATTGTTGCTGTATAATAAATCAAAAGAAATAATTGAAATTTATTTATTTTAAAAATGTTCAAAATATGGGGTAAAATTTACCCCACGGTGTCATTAACGTAGATGTCAATGGCAGTGTCAATCCAGGGTTAACTTTCATACACTATTCCAAGATCTTGAAGATTCCTAAAAAAATAAAAAAAAAAAAAAAATAAAAAAAAAAATGGCATTTCAAAAACTGCCTCTATTCAAATTTTTGATCAGCTGTTTTTATTTAAATCATTTCATTTCTGAAAATCACAAATTCCAGGACGTCATGAGATTCTGGTTAGACCTGGGAGTGGATGGATTCCGTGTTGACACACCTGGCTTCATGGCAGAACATCCTGACTTCCCTGATGAACCAAGAATACCCAATTGCACCTTCAAACTTGACTATGAGTGTCTGGATCACATCTATACCAAGAACCAGCCGAGAACTTATCAAGTTCTTCGCCAGTTTCATGAAGTACTCGAGAAGGAGTATAAATCAGACAAGTATATATCAAACTCTACTTTTTCCATTCAAATATATATAAACCTGAATGCAATTTATATCAGGGATCAAAAATAATTGTTAACTTTTATTTTAAAAAAGTATTTTTTTAAACTTTTACTTATATTTCCTTTTAACAAAAAGTGAAAATATGAAAATAACCTCTTAAGTTTTTTTTAAAAAAACTGTAATTTTTCAATTTAAAAGTTTGAAAATAATTGTTATTAAAACACTTTCTAGGAAAAAAATTAAAGGAATAAATTGAAGTTACTAATCTTTATTTTTTGTTTTGTATCAACAAATATATTTCAGAAAATAAACAAAAACAAATTTTTAAACAAAGAACATTTCACTAATTTTAAATCCAAGGAAACCTTAAAATTCTTGATTAAAATATTCAAAACTTTTATTTCAGATTCAAAAGAATAAAAGTATTACATTAACGTTTATTATAATGTACTTTATTTTAAGAGTTCTTAAATAACATTTACTCTTAAAACTTTTAAATAAAAGTTTATTAACAGTTATTTTTTAACTTATAAAATAAAAGTTTCGAACCCAGAAGCAGTGTGATAAATAATAAAATTGATGTACATCTAGTCTAATATGTAAAATTCTCGTGCCACAGTGTTTGTGACCAAACTCCTCCGAAACGGCTTGACCAATATTTTGAAAATTTGTGTGTATATATGGTAGGACTGAGAATAGGTTGTTAACTATTTTTCATACCCAAAAACTTAACTATGGTTCACCCAAAAATAAGTTTTTTTATTTTGTGGACAAAATGTTTTATTTTTAAGTTTTTATGATTTGGCATTAAAAAATGCATACAACCCTTAATTTTCACCCTTCTACCACAAATACCCATTTTTCAATATGTATTAGTACTTTAATAATTTTCAACCCTTGATGGTCGATAAATGATCAATGATCACTGGATCAGTTATTCCCGCCAGACCGTCTACCGGTGTCACTTCTCAGCCAGTAAACAGCACGGAGTAAGGATGAGAACGAAGTGTATCTTCTCACACAATAAGCTTTCCTTCTCTCACTCCCTACAAAGTTTTCGGCCGTTATAATTCCTACAGATTTACCAATTGAATTCAAACGCGTTCAATTTCCAATTAGTTTGACAATTGCAATAACAATCAATAAGTTGCCAGGCCAAACGAGATGTCTGTTTGTGGCTTTGATTTGGGCACGGCGTGTTTTTCACACGGACAATTATACGTGGCATGTTTTGGCTTGGATAAACCATCCAGTATTATTGACAGAGGACAATACAGACTATCACCACTATGTACGAACAACCAGGCAGAAAACTTTGCAATTATAAAAGCAGTAGAAACACTACATTCCATCAGTCACGACGGAGACACATGCATAATATACACTGACAGCAAGACAAACATAGCACGAATATACAACAACCAAAATCATAACGAACAGACTGAAAACATTAGAACACTACTTATTCTGTGTAAACAGAAAAATGTGACAGTTACAATAACATGGATTAAAGGACATTCTGGACTATTAGGGAACGAGACAGTTGACTTACTTGCAAAATCAGCTTCAAAGGACACGACATTACCTATATCTTACTCTAAAAATCACAGACTATAAAAACACTACTGCGAGACAAATCAATGCGAAAATGGGACGACCGATGGACGAACACAACTAAAGGAAGACATTTACACAAATTCATACCTACAATACTCAACAGACAAAAATTAACACTAAACAACTTTAAAGTAACACAATTTATATCAGGACATGGACCGACGAAAAGTTATTTATACAGATTTAAACGAATCAGAAATAACACATGTAAATGCGACAATACAACTGAACAGACTTACGACCACCTCCTGTATGACTGTACATTACTGGACGGACCCAGGACAAAACTCATTAAGGACATTACCTTACAGGACGGAACTTGGCGCATTGGCAAACCTGACTTACTACTTACATATTTCAAGGAATTTGGTGCATTTATTAAGAATTTGGACCTTGCAACATTCAATGAAATCATCTGATTGTATACATATGTAACTTATTACATATGTATATAATTCTTTATTTGTTTTCTTTACTTGTTTTTTTTCTTTGTTTTTTTTTTGTTAGTTTTTCTTTTTTATTATTTTCAATATTGTGTTAAATATTAAATTAAAATGTCTTATACGTCTATGTACGTAATCAAAATACGTGCAGTATCCAAAAGGATGGCACTCGTACTTTAAATAAACTCCCACGATGGAGGGTTACTCCAACGTGGAAAACAGGAAAACCATCCAGTATGTTTGTATTGGCTAAAGATGGACTAATCAAAAATATTCTACACTCCATTGAGAGTGTACAAACTAAGTTTTTTTTTTTTTTTTTTTTTTTTTTTTTTTTTTTTTTTTTTTTTTTTTTTTTTTTTTAAAATTAACATAATTAGTGATAGAGATATAATTTGTAATATATTAGTTTATTTAAATTTTTTAACGTCCATTATTATTAACTAAGAATTTTAGGACGGGTTATCTATAGGTTACCACCCTTTTCAAGGCAGGATAGGGCTGAAGACTTTTCTTTTTATTAAAGAAAAGCCACCGCCCCATAGTGGGAATCGAGCCCACAACCTTTGGCACGGAGTGTTAAGTGCTCACGCCTTAACACTCACGTCCACCGGGCCTCCAAATATATTATTTAAGATAATAAAGTCCAATGAATTAAACAAACGTATAATCGGTGATTTGCTATTTTTATAGGCCGTCATCGTTCACAGGTCTCTATTCCTCTTTCGGTCATAGACCACATTCCCACGTACTTTCAATAAAATAGTTTTTTTTTATTTCACTACCGGAATAATCACTAGAAATACTTTATATAGCAAAACAGTGTTTGCCTGGTCAGCCAGTATATATATATTCTTCTTGTTGCTTCATCACTATGGATTATTTATATCATTAATAAGGTTTTTGTTTCGAGAATTTTTTTTATTATATTATTCTTTCAATTTATAATAATGTTCTCCATTTTTTAAAATATTTAAAACTCAATTTCAAATAATTCCAAATATGATATAACCTATTAATTGCAGATACATGATCCTGGAAGCGTTCGCTCCCTGGGATGACTTGAAACATTACTACGGACCTTTGATGTCTCCATTCAACTTCTTTCTTGTGAATGATTTGTGGATGGATACGAATGCTAAGAAGCTCCAGAGTATCGTCAACAATTACATGGACAATATCCCTCAGGGAATATGGCCGAATTGGGTGGTAAGCATGTTTATTTTATTTTTTAATTAATAACAACTAGTTTACTCAATATCCAAAATTATCAGAAATTACCAAAAGCAATTTTTTTTCTATTTTGATGTTTCTACATTTCTTTAGTAAGATTTAAATGAGATTTAATGTCTGCAAATGCAAATTACACAATTTATGAAGTAATTGTAGCCTTTAAGCGCGTTTCTACCTCCCTTCATCAAGAGGAACCTCGCTGGAGAAAATAAGGGTCTTATTTTCTCCAGCGAATAATATATATATATATATATATATATATATATATATATATATATATATATATATATGCATATTCTATACCACTTATTTCTGACCATTAATTACGTATATTTATTTTTTAGGATATATATGGCGACATATTTATATATAATATGGGTGGCGAGCTGGGCACACATGGGGATTTTATGGCCCCTGAGGAGTTAGCATAAAGGCCATGAAACATGTAGGATAAGCCAATAAGAAAGTAGTACATAAGAAAAAGGAGTACTATTTTTTTACCTGCGCCACATATATCCAAAAAAATAAATATATGTATATGTTCGCTCTATAGCTGGCACAAAAATGGACTGATTTTAATGAAATTCTGTACAAAAATACTATTCGAGTTTTTAATGATTGTTGTTAACCAGCTGAATCCGCACTGCGGATCATAGTTTTTCCGGGGCGAAATAACGTGAAACAAATCATCATGGGTGTATATAGAAAATAATTTCGGGAGGGGCTAGGAATATTCTGGGGGGAGGGGGCTGCGACCATTTCCGGGGTATGGAATACTATAAATTTAGAGCTTGGAATAGTTTTTGGCAACTAAAACGCTATTCACGTAAAATAAAATATTTTTTATGAACTAAGTGATCTTATTTAATTTATTTTTAAGGGTCTTAAAACAAGTTTTTACCATCAAATCAAAATTACAGATATAAAAGTAACAATCACAGGATGAAAATATGCTCACCGTTGAGAAGAAGGAGAACTATGCTTCACGGATGTGTAATCATACCTGAATCTGTTGGATCGTGGTGTGTATGAGTAAAGGAGCAGGTGGGGGAGGGAAAGGGTTGACCATCCATTTAGTTCAGGCTGGGGTCTTTTTTCGAAGACCACATCCAGTTACTTTTGAAGTAGCAGTAGTGATTTTTAACGGTTACTCCGTACTCGCTGATAAGCTTACTGATTATCTTGCAGGTTCTTTGCTGGTTATCTATTACTACTTGACTCGTTATCTACGGTTATAAACCATATTATATAATGGCAAGCAATATTTATTAATAAAAGGGTTAATATGATCAAAATCAATTCTCTCAACTACGAAAAAAGTTATTAAGCATTGAAGTTAACTATTTTACAGGTCATGAACGATAACATAAACAATGATATTTGTAAACATACATATTTTTTCTCTATCTCTCTTTTCGGATATTTTACAATGATTTAGCATTATGAGCATACGTGCTATGCGTTTCAACTCGCTTCGCTCGCTCAAGAAGATATCGAAACTGTAATCAATCCAACTCGCTAAAATTAATAGAATTCTATTAATTTTAGTGGCTCTAGTCAATCCAACTCACTACAATTAATAGAATTCTATTAATTTTTGCTAGTAAGAAACCAATCGCTTTTTCTTTGTCAGGAACATCACGAACTAATTGTAAAATACCCATTTTTTTCTCACTAACATAAACAGAGCTTTTTCACAAACAAACGCTAATTCACTGTTGAAGGTTACTTTACTCCCAGCAAGAACCAATAGAATTGCTCAACGGAATACTCCAATAGAAATACAAAGTAGTTATGCGCATGCGCTGAATCACTATTAAAATCATTACTGCTACTTCAAAAGTAACCGGATCAGGAGTAACTGGAAAGTAACTTCCAAAATAAGACCCCAGTGTGGTACTAAAGGAACAGGTTTGTTGTAAATTTGTTAGTAATGCCAACTTTTGATTTAGCTAGGAAATCATGATAACAAGCGAGTCGGAAGCAGAATGGGTGCTGATATGGTTGATGCTATCAATATGCTGATATTGCTGATGCCTGGAACATCAATCTCTTATCAAGGCGAAGAGATAGGAATGGTGGATGCACATATCAGGGACTACCAGATCTTGGATTGTTGTGGAAGAGATCCTCAGAGATCACCGATGCAGTGGGAACCCGAAGACAATGCTGGTAAGAAAGTTCAATTTTAATTAAAGGCCTCAGAGGTCTAGGTGAAATTTTTGAAAAAAAAAAAAAAATGAGTTAGATACAGGAATGGGTTGTGAACGCCATAATATTGTAGGCAGTAAAGAGGTCTAAGCATGGGCGTGTATATAAGGGGGGGGGGGGGCTGAAAGAGATGCAGCCCCCCCCCCTGAAATATTGATTTGATCGGTAAAAATTTCATAAAACCCTTAGAAATAAATTAGGTAAATAAGATCATTTAGTTCATAAAACATTCTATTTTGGGTGTAATAGCGTTTATGTTGGCTAAAACTCTTGCAAGATCTAAATTGTTAGTATTCCATACACCGGAAATGGTCTCAGCCCCCCCCCGAAATTTTCCCACCCCCTCCGAAACTATTTTCTATAATGGATCTAACTGATTTTCTTGACAGTGCCCACTAGCTTGAGCATAGTTGGGCAAAAATTAGCGAGCGCTAAAAGCTGATACCTCTCCGCTAATTTAGCGATAACGTAGAAACCCAGCGCTAATAACACAGGTCTACAACCAAAAATTTGATTTGATGATTTTGGCTAATCTCTGTGTTTCTCGGTGTGCTGAGGCCGAGAATGAAGTCCGTTTTTCTCTATCACGTACATTTTTTTTTCAAATCCATAGAACATAATATACCTGCTATACACATAAATTTGGTAAGAAGTAGTTTTTTTTTTTTTTTTTTTTTTTTTTTTTTTTTTTTTTTTTTTTCCAAACGATTTCTCTTTTTATAAACAGACATCTTTCACTAGGTGGTGTAGGCAATGACTCCCTCAGTAGATGTTGTAGGCCTGAGGGTGTCTAGGCACGACCTGTTCAGACAGGAACGTACTTGTTTGGTCTCAGATGTCACCGTCTGAACCTAAACGAGATTGAACCTGTTGTATCAGGAACTTGGAGCTAAATTTCTGTTCATTCTCTCAGTTCAGTAGTATCAACTGAAGTGAACACATTCACTGAGGTCTCTTAGTTGTGTCAAAGTGATTAAGAACGTATTTTAAGGTTTGAAAGACTACTTCTGTTTTATCTGTGGTGAGTACACAGTTAAGAAATACCAACGATATATAACAGGTTTTGTCAAAAATGTATATTATGCATATTTTGGCTTGAGAATAGGAGATCAAGATAAAGTGTGGGCTCCTCACAAAGTATGCCATAGCTGCGTAGAAAAACTTCGCTTATGGTACAAAGGAGAGTTAAAATCTTTCGGATTTGCTATCCCAATGATGTGGAGGGAGCAAAAAAAACACGTTAATGACTGTTACTTTTGTAATTGTCATGTTCAAGGCTATAATTCCAAAAATCATAAGCTCATTAACTACCCTAATGTGGAATCTGCTAGTCGTCCGGTACCATACGGTCCTGGATTGACAGTTCCTCAGCCCCCTCGTGACTTGGGCAGTATAGATAGGGAAGCTAATAGAGAAGACTGTATGTCGGAGAGCGATGAAGTACATAGTGAGTTCAAAGCAAGCAGTTCAGAAGACGAACCTCAGCTTATTTCTCAACAGGAGTTGAACGACTTAGTGAGAGATCTTGGACTTCCAAAAGATGCAGCTCAGTTACTTGGCTCCCGTCTTAAAAACAAAAATTTATTACAGCCAGGCACTTCTTTTTCATGGTATCGACACCGTGAAGCAGTTTTTGTTCCTTACTTTGCTCTGGATGAGAATCTTATTTATTGCAAAGACATTCTTGGTCTGATGGGTCAATTTGGTATACAATATGACCCGATTCATTGGCGTCTATTCATAGACTCATCAAAGCGAAGTCTAAAGGCTGTTTTGTTGCACAATGGCAATACTTATGCTTCAGTTCCAGGTACATTTAAAAGAAACATACGAAAATTTGTCATTAGTTCTCGAACGAATTCATTATAATGAGCATAACTGGTTGATATGTGGAGACTTGAAAGTACTTACTATGCTCTTAGGTCAGCAATCAGGGTACACCAAGTTCCCTTGTTTTTAGCGCGGTTCCTCCCTCCCCCATAGGGAGGAACCCCGCTTATAGGGTTGATACAATGAAACAATCCGGAAGTGCCGACTAGATAATTTCGCGTTTCAGAACCCCTAGAGACCGAAAATAACGGTGGTTCAAATTTGTATATATATATATATATTTGTCTGTTCGCTCATTTCTGGCTTCCCTGATGGTCCGATTTTGATGAAATTTGGTACAAAAATCTGTCGTCCAATTTGAAAGGTCAAGTTCGTTAACCAGCAAAATCCGCCCACTGGAAGATGGCGTTTGGGGCGAAATTCGCGCAGAAAAAATCGCAACGCTTACGTTTTTAGCGCGGTTCCTCCCTCCCCCATAGGGAGGAACCCCGCTTATAGGGTTGATACAATGAAACAATCCGGAAGTGCCGACTAGATAATTTCGCGTTTCAGAGCCCCTAGAGACCGAAAATAACGGTGGTTCAAATTTGTATATATATATATATGTATATATATATATATATATATATATATATATATATATATATATATATTTGTCTGTTCGCTCTCTAAATAGAAGACGAATGGTCCGATTTTGATAAAATTTGGTACAAAAATCCTTCGTCCAATTTGAAAGGTCAAGTTCGTTAACCAGCAAAATCCGCCTACTGGAAGATGGCGTTTGGGGCGAAATTCGCGCAAAAAAAATCGTAACGCTTACGTTTTTGAGTTCATAAGCGTCTAAGTACTCGTTTTATATGACTCCTGGGCTAGGAAAACGAATGAAACCATTTTCAAGGCGATAGCTTTAACCGTTTTCGAGAAAATTGGAAAAATATTTTTTGAATACCGTTTTTGGTTTGGGTACTTAGAATCATGGGATTCAGTTGAAACATTTTCTGCATGTTCTACTTTCATCAAAACTAATATGTTGAAATTTTGGTTACGTTTGGAGTTAAGGAAGGGTTAGAATAAAATATTTTATTAACAGACATAAAAAGTTTTAGTAACTTTGTTTACTTTCCTTAATATCTCGAAAAAGGTTGAGAATCTTGTGAAACGGAAGAATACCATTAGAAAGCTTATTAAATGCTCTAAAAAAAAGGTTCTAATGAAAGTTTTGATTAGGCGATGTCAATCGGAGAAATAAGAGCTTAAAACTTTAAAGTAATTGATTTCGCTTATTCGAACTGTTCTTTTTGTCTGTTTTTTATTCCTTGTTATTTTTTAATTGCTTATAGTTGGATAATGTATTTTACAATAAAACTGGTTAAGTAAAATAACAAAAACAATTTATTGTTAGAAATATAGATTTCCAAGATTCCAAGACCTTGTCACTAGCGGGTCTGTTTCTAGTGTAGCGGACCCTTCCAGGTAAGATTGTAAATCATGTATGTCACCTTTCAAGACTTTACTACTCACAGGAATGGCGTTAGTGACCTTAAGGGTTGACACGCCATTATAATAATTAATTTAAAAAAAAAGACTGGTGGAACCAAAATAATAACTGCTTCTATTTTAATCTTTCCAAATTTGACTAGGGATATGAACGGAACCGCGCTAAGATGATGCAGTCCTGCGAGACGGACTTTTTATGTTTATGGGATAGCCGAGACAGAAATTCCCATTGGAACAACAAAGACTGGCCATCACGAGGAGCTCTGTCGCCAGGCCAAAAAAATGTAATTAGGAGAAGTTTGGTTCATTCTGACAAAATCCTGCTACCTCCTCTACACATAAAGCTAGGGCTGATAAAACAATTCGTAAAGTCTCTCAATAAAGAAGGTGAATGTTTTAAGTACTTATGCTCCAAGTTCCCACGATTAAGTGATGCAAAGCTAAAAGAGGGGATCTTTGTAGGCCCAGATATTCGGAAACTTTTCACAGATCCACATTTCACTCAGACCATGAATGAGAATGAGAAGGAAGCTTGGAATTCTTTTGAAGATGTTGTTGAGAAGTTCCTTGGTAACGTGAAGGATCCCAACTACAGAAGTATCGTGGAACGCATGTTGAAGGCATTTCAATTACAAGGTTGCAACATGAGTTTGAAGGTTCACTTCTTACATTCGCATGTGGACTATTTTCCGGAAAACTTAGGGGAAGTAAGTGAAGAACAAGGGGAAAGGTTCCATCAGGACATCCAGGAAATGGAACGTAGGTATCAGGGCAAATGGAACGTAAACATGATGGCTGACTATTGTAGGATGCTGCAGCGTGAATCATCTGAAGAGTCCTACAGCCGGAAACGAACACGGAGAAATTTTCAAGAGAAAAAAATACGTTTTCATAAAAATAATAACTAAATATGCCACTGTTAATTCTGAAGCTGTTATTTCTACACATTTATGTATTTTGTACAGTAAACAACATTGAAATAACTAAAAGATCATGGAAATAAATGAAAACTCTTATTCGCCAATTCTCTTTTCTTTTAATGGTAGTATCTCTGCCCTTACTTGAGATTGAACAATTTCCTTACGTGATAGAGAGGGACTGACCTCATGTTCGGCTTCAGCACGCCAAGGAGCATAGAGATTGACCAAAATCATCAAATCAAATTTCAGAAAGATTATTTTTGTAGACCTGTGTAATTAGCACATAGCGACGGCAGGGCGCTAATCGCTAATTTATTTATGAAATGTTTAAATATCGTGATAGCTAATAGCTTTAGCTATAGTTACAACATTTTGTCATCTCAAAGTTCACTTCCGGTCTGCTCTGAGCAACTTCCAGGGGCATTCTACCTCACACCTCTTCCACTTCCGCTTTAATCTAGATGATTTCCGATCACATCAATGTCAATTTCGATTACTTCCGGTCGACTCATGGCTATCACTGGGTAACTCCTTTTCGATCTGGCTCCAGGGCCGCCACATCTCAGAGCCGGGCCCAGGACCAGATCACGGGCCCCCTCTTCTCAGAGCCGGGCCCCCACTTCTCAGAGCCGGGCCCCCACTTCTCAGAGCCATACTGAAAATTATAGGTCTTTGGACATTTTAAAATTATTTTCATCTTGAGTTTTAAGCGAAATGAGAATAAAAGCCGACAATCGGTGCAGCAAAGGTCACTTTCGGTACTTGTAGTTTTATTACGACTCCTAATGAAATATACTATTCTGGGACTGCACTTGTTTTGTCGTTTATGTACATTAAAAAAATATAGATCCCATTCCAATAAATATAGGCGACGCCCGTCTATATTTCTATACCCCATTCTTTTTACAAGCTCATAACCTATGCATTTTTTCCCAATTAGCGAGGCCCGGCCCGGGCCCCCACAGCGCCCGGGCCCGGGACAACTTTACCCGGTAGTCCCCCCCATGTGGCGGCCCTGTCTGGCTCACTTCCGGTCACTCATGGACAATGGCACACTCCAACCCTTCTTAATCTAGGTTACTTCCGGTCTCTCAAAATTTACACTCAGACGTAACCGGGTGGATCCGAGCCAAATTAGGGTAATACAAAATTCTCGCCTGGATTACTTCCGGTCTCTCCCATTTAGTTCTAGGTCACTATATTCATCCCTGGGTAGTTTCCGTATGAATCTTGGCAACTTTTGGCCACTTCCGGTTGCTCAAAATGGCTTCTGGGTCACCCACATTATCCCTGGACCATATCCGGATGAATCTTGGCTATTTTTGAGCACTTCCGATTTCACTTACGGTTGCTCAAAATGGCTTTCGGGTCATCAAAATTATATCCGGACCGTTTCCGGAAGAATCTGGGCTATTTTTGACTACTTCCGGTTTCACTTTCGGTTGCTAAAAATGGCTTCCGAGTCACCAAAAATTATATCTGAACAGTTTCCGGATGAATCTGGGTTATCTTTTACCACTTCCGGTCGGTCAAAATGGTTGCGGTGGGTCCCAGGGATGCTTCCGTAAAAGACCCAGGGTCCACTGATAAAAGAAATAGGTAACTACACCAAAACATCAGGTAAAAGATACGTGCACAAACGTACTAAACACATTCTTATGAACAGGACTACTGAAAAGTAAATATGTAAGCTCTAGGTGGTATATCTAGTATACTGCCTGATCTCTGATCCTATTATCTCATAACACTAGCAGGTCTTCTACAATCAGTCTTTAATGAATTTAGTTTGCTCAATTAGTTTTATGTCTAGTAATTATTAATTATTATTATTATTATTACTATTATTATCTATTATTATTACCTCTCCTATTACTTATCAGTGTAATATCTCTTCAAATAATTATTATCATTATCATTGTAATTAAGTATTATTTATCATTAATTATTTTAGTTATCGTTAATTTATATTATCATTATATGATGGGTCTTAGTAGTTAGTAGTATAAGTCAGGGTTTTTGTGACATTTTTCCCTTATAAATAATTGATAGACTTTATTTTAAACACGGCAGTGTGTTAATCCTAGAAATAGAGTGTTTGTGTGGTATAGAGGTACACACGTGTAATTGTAATCGTTTTCTTTTATTCAATAAACATATTTAAATTTAAAAAAAAAAAAAAAAAAAAAAAAAAAAAAAAAAAAAAAAAAAACCAGGGATGAATATCACGTTAACTGCGGTGCATGCCCTGGGGGCAAGCACCGCATATAACTTTAGGTAAAACTGAAGTTTAGCGTCCTCAAAACCGTTTTATTTCAAATTTTGTACAATAACGTATTTTGATTCACTAAACACGAATCTGTTTAAAAAAAAGTTCGCTTTCAACTAGGAAAGAAGTTATTAAGCACTAACGTTCACTGTTAGGAAGGTTATAAAAGTAGGCGTAAACAGTGTATTTGTAAACACGCGCATGCGCAGATATGTAACATTGGAAAACAGATAACTCTCATTTGAAATGTTCATAAACCATTTATTCAAAAATATTGTTAATTTTAAGGGCATCCTCCCCCCTGGGTTTTGATATCTTCTTGAGCGAGCGTAGCGAGAGGAGACGCATAGCATGTATGCCTAAAAGTTGTCCTAGACATTCTTCTTATCTTCCTAGACATCCTTCTTAGCTTTCTTCTTCTTCTTTAGAAGCGATGTTCGGTGGACACAAATCCCCAATCGTACAGAAAAATGCCTTTAAGCGCTCTTCATATTTATGAGCACGTTTGAAGAGAATAATAAATTCGTGCAACTTTATTGCCATTTTTTTTATAAAATAAGAGTATGTTGACAATTAAAGTTCAGCAGGCGCGAATTAGAACGAAGTAATAATTATAAAGGCATTAGCTAATTATTAAGGGATTTCTGTTATATAATACTTTTCGTGAACGAAACAAGAAATGTAAAGAATGTTTCATTATTTAAAAAAATGGTTGTGAATAAATAACTGCTGGTGAATCTAAATAATTGATGGTAAATTTCAATTAAACTTCTTTATTACAAACTTTTCCATACCCGCGCATGCGCATGTTGACAAATTTAGTTGTTTACATAGACATTGATGTGACCGGAAATCATCTAGATTAAAGCGGAAGTGGAACAGGAGTGAGGTAGAATGCCTTTGAAAGTTGCTCAGAGCAGACCGGAAGTGAACTTTGAAATGACCTATCACGATATTTAAACATTTCATGAATAAATTAGCGATTAGCGCCCTGCCGTCGCTATGTGCTAATTATTAGCGCTAGGTTTCTTCGTTATCGCTAAATTAGCGGAGAGGTATCAGCTTTTAGCACTCGCTAATTTTTGCCCAACTATGCTCAAGAGTATGACAACGTTTTTAATATCTACTTTGTAAGTCCAGAAAGGAAATTAAGGAGTCTATGTGCGCATTCTCCAATTCTTCTGCATATTAATCATAAACCGGATGATGTACCTATTATGTATCGTCGAAAAAAAAGAGCTAAGGACCCGAGGATTTGTCTAGTATGATCAGTGATGTGGGGTGGGTAAATACCCAGTGGGTAGGTAAATATAAATTGGGTATTTACCCGGGTATTTACCCACAGGGAAGGTAAATACCCAAAAAATGGGTATTTTCAGTTTTTGAGCCATACAACTTCTTTGAATATTTTTTGCCGCAAACAAGGACTGAAACTTACCCATTTGATAATAAAAACTTAATGAACATTAATACTTACCCAGTAATATTTTAAAGAAAGTTAAAAGTCGGTCTGGGTATTTATGGGTATTTACAACTTAATGTATATCTATGAATTTTCATGATTACTTTTACAGTGGGGACGGTTAATTAATTTTAAAAAGGTTTTAATGAAGCCTATTCAATTATTAAGGACTTATTTAAATTTATAAAAGGGGCAAAAACATTTTTAATGTTTATTATAATAGTTCAAAACCATTTTAAGTTAAGTTTAAGTTTTTGATCCTTGTTAATATTATTTGAAATTATGCTCATACAGTAGTAACAACATTACAGTAAGCGGAAATCTCACCAGAAATGAAAAGGTAGCTTCTTGATGACAGATTGTTTTGAGTCCGAGTCAGGAAACTAGTCAACATCCTTAATCCAATTGTTGAACTTATCACTGCCAGTCAGTTAAATGCCCCTTTGATCCACACAGTTCATAAGAGCTTTACGAATTACTGAAAACTCTTCAACAAGAAACCCAGAATCTTCTCTTCAAAAAACGGAGGAAAAACTTGTGTTACTAAATAGGAGAAACGCATTCAGTTTGGTGTTGGAAACGCACATCTTGCTGCAGACTTGTTGAACTCTCCCAGGCAGAAGCATGGGATTGAAATCAGTTGATCTTCGGAGAAACATAGCTTCGGAACAAGAGGGACTATGGCAAAGATCCTTTGTTTGGGAAGGTCATGAAGACAATGACAAAGAAAATAATAAAATAAGTCCCATGTTATGGTGGACAGGCTTGAAAGGTACATGTGTTTTGATCAATGAGAAGGTAACTTAAATTGTGTTTTGAGAAATTGAGATAATCCTAGTCCAAAGTTTTAGCTGAGGCTACATTTTTGTGAATGCAGTAGGTACAGTAGTATCAAATTTAGGCAGACAACTTGTTTTATTGGTAGTCGGAAGGTCCATGGCAAATTTTCAGGTAATAATTTATTATTTATTAACCTCTCAGTGATCCTATTTTATAATTTATTTTTGTTTTAATAGTTTCTCAGTGTTGCAACGCCTCTAAACTGGCAAGATCCATGACATTTAACAATATTCTACTAAGTCGCGGTTTAGTTAAATACCTTAAATACCCGGGTATTTATGAAATTGGGTATTTACCCGGGGTAAATACCCTGAAGAATAAATACCCGGGTATTTTACAACACTAAGTACGATCGGAACTGTAAAAATATAGTTGTTGCTATTACCACATAATATGTAACATAACATGTTATGTTACATATAACATCAAATACTGAAAACATTGAGTTTTCTACTTAGACCCCTTGACCTCTGAGAATAATGTAATTTCATGTTTTTTTATGATTATAAGCTAATAATCAGAAAAACACTGGAGTGTTTGCCTTTTGAGGAATATACGGAAGTTACGCGGCTCCTGCGTGACAGATTTCTGGTGTATTTAATTTGATATTTTTCCTATTCCTAGGTTTCTCGACTGCAAACAGAACATGGCTACCATTGAATTCGGATTTCTCCAAAGTGAACGTCAAAACGCAGTCTTACGACAAACACAGCCACTTGAACACATACAGGAGACTCGGGCAGTTGCGAAAATTTCTTGTTAGTTCGACCAAACTAGAAACTGCTACAATCGGTGATTGGGTCTTTGTTTTTAAAAGGTAATATTTCTATTAGTAAGTTGAATAGTTAAATATATATGATAGTTAGTTTATATATATATATATATATATATATATATATATATATATATATATATACATATATATATATATATATATATATATATATATATGTATATATATA
This sequence comes from Gonocerus acuteangulatus, assembly GCA_946811695.1. Taxonomy (NCBI): domain Eukaryota; kingdom Metazoa; phylum Arthropoda; class Insecta; order Hemiptera; family Coreidae; genus Gonocerus; species Gonocerus acuteangulatus. Next base: position 116,034,598 of record OX328125.1, read on the forward strand.
TATATATATATATGTATATATATATATATATACATATATATGTTTGATGTTATTTTTCGTTGCTGGGATAGTATTTTTGGATGGAACGGCATTTTTCTCCAGCGGTGGTACTCCTCCTCAGCGCTACTAACGGACAGAATCCCAATTCAATTCAACACCATTCGTCCGCCGATACTGTGGCTAGATGGGAGAAATGTCATTCCCTTGGCTACCACCGAGGAAGAAACAAGTACCTGGCTGAAGAAGATGTAGATGAATCCATCGAAATATTCCAGGAAGAAGTGAGGAGGAGTACCACCGCAGGAGCAAAATGCCGTTCCATATATATATATATATATATATATATATATATATATATATATATATATATATATATAAATATATATATATATATATACATATATACATATATACACACATACACACATTGTAAGGCCCCGTTTTCCCTTGGACTTTGATAAGTGAATAAAGATGAAAGGAAAGGTTGGCTGTCCATCTCTGGAGATGTGGGAACAACGAATCCGCAAATGTTGCGTCTGGGTTGTTGGAACCGCACGTCGCTGATTCGTAAGATTCCAGGAAGATTTAAGACCTGACAAGAGTTTCTCGTCCAGCCACCTGCTAAAGCAGGAGTGGGGTAAAAAGAGCTGGCTTACCTCCGACGGGTCAGAGCTCACGCCCGTTCCTCAGGTCTTGGCCGAGTTGGCGATGAGAGGTAGGTCAGTTCTAAATATTCTCTAATCTCCCCCAATGGGAATAGCTGCTAACTCTATCTAGCTGTCTCTCACTCAACCCTTTCTTTCATCTTAGCAATAGCTTATGATATTTGTGATTGTAACTGTAACCTGAGTATAAATTATAATATTGAATTTCCACTTCTCTAAAATATTTCCCCATTATCTATTCCTTTAAATCCCGTCCTTGCTAATCAGTCCCTTTACAAATATATATATATATATATATATATATATATATATATATATTCAGAATTTACAACAATGTAAAAATACATTTCTAGTAAATTGTTCAAATGGAATCGTGTCGTGGAATCTCGTGAGTAGACAAGCTGTACGGTTTCTGTAGCCAGAAGATAGTGTGATTACAATCTGTATGAACTACACCTGGAGCTAATCTCTAGTTATGCTTCAGTCGGTGAACGGGATTATTTAGGATTAGCTGTGATGACAGGGAGTTTATTAGAGAATTAGGATGGTTGTGTAATTTTGAATGAGATTTTTCATACAATGCTTTTGATAAGGGTTGTATAAATGGAATATTGAGGTAATTATGGAGAGTCGTGGGCGTATATTTTGTTTTGTTGAGAATATTTCATGTAAAAAATGCCTATAACAACGAAACATGTCTTCTACATCTACCCTGGTCTAATAGGTGTCCAGAGGACGCTAAAACGCAGCATTTTACACTAAAAAATTTAAAATTTTCTGTACACCCCAAACGCCTAGGTGCTCCCAGGCCCCCCACCCCGGCCGAAATGTGAATACGCTAGTGGGGAGAGCCAAATTGGAGACAAATAATGGAGTGTAAGTTATTTTACAGAGGACTTTAGACTGTAAGGATTGAATTTTGTAGGAGTTGGAGGGCTTTGTGGATCCCCAGAGTTCTATGCCATAAGTCCATATTGATTCGAGTATTGTCAAGTAAATGAGTATTTTGTTATTAAGTGTAAGGTGTGATCATCGGTCGAGTAAGTGTAGTAAAAGTCTGTACCGTCGGTTGAGTTCTTGTCTCTTCTGATAATGTGTGGTTTCCAAGTTAGTCGTTTGTCGAGTATAAGTCCAATGTAACGGATTTGAGGTTTTTGAGGAAGAAATGAGCCGTTGAGGGACACCGGAGGACAAATGGATCGTCTGAGGGCAAATGTTAGGTGGCAGGATTTCTGTGGGTTTACTTTAATTCTCCACTTGGTGAGACAAGGAAGGTTAAGGTTTGCCTGAAGGGACCTGGATACGAGGTTCGGCTCTTGGCTGCAGGCAAATATGGCTGATAACAAACATATGGAGAGATGTGTTAGGATAAGTTAGAACATCGGTTGTGTATACCAGGAATTGGACTGAACCAGAGTTGGGCATTATTCAATAATCTTTCAAATACATTTTTATTCAATAAGAATTTATTTATTGATTAAGTTATTCATCCACTGATTTTTTTTTATTCTATGGATAAAGGGTTTTGAGCTTATAGATACCCCCCCCCCCGTTATTTTATTAAAAATATCATTATTTATAAATTATTTAAAAATATTTTTCAGAGAAAATAAAGGCCGAGCCTTCTATGTGCTGATAAACTTGAACAACCGTGAAGAAAAGCCAATCCTCACCGGGACCTTCAACGATCTTCCTACAAACGTAACAGTTTACATACCATCGGACAATGCAGCTTACGTCACGGGGTAAAAGCAGAAATATTTTTTTATTTTTATGTTTTAATGTGTTCCTAGATTAGCGTCGCAATCCAAGGTGCAGCAAGAAATTTTCTCAACGGGCCTGAGAAAATTCCCTGCTGTAGGTGGGACTCGAATCCCATCTCCCGCATGAGAATCCAAGCTGTTAGCCACTAGACCACGGGGAGACCCAGAATTAGTTATGTATTTAAAATTAAAGATTGGCACAACTGAATAAACAAAAAATTGTCATTTTATATGAGTAAATCGTTTTGCTTACTCGATCAAGCGACGGCTTTAACGGCAATATAATACTTTTCGAAAAAAAAAAAAAAAAAAAAAAAAAATGAAAAGACTTTTGAATTCTTGAATGAGGATTGTACTAAAAAATTACGGACTGGCTTGAAATCGAAATGCCATTTAAATGTCCGTGAGGCGGCGGATGGCGGAAAGAGGTGGCGGAGTGAACCGCTCCCCTCCTAATCAACTGATTTAGTTTATTTTTATATACTACGAGTTTATTTTTATATACTACGAGTTTATTTTTATATACTACGAGTTTATTTTTATATACTACGAGTTTATTTTTATATACTACGAGTTTATTTTTATATACTATGAGTTTATTTTCATATACGTACTAGCTGTTACCCAGTGTGCCATGCTACACCTACTTTCTCTCTTGATACCTAATTGTCTATACCCAGTTACGAAAATCGGTCAAACGATGTGAAATTGTTTTAGATCATAATGATACCCGGCAGAGGCCAGCACAACAGCACTTCATCTAACAGCCGACAGAGGCAAGTAGTTGTCGATTCAAAATGGCCGTCACAATCTGACTGGTTCAGTGTAGCCAATTTTTTTTAACAAAACTTTTGACCAAATTTTGAAATTTGACTATTTGACTTACCTTGAGCGAAACCTATTCCAAGAGAACAAATTTATTCAAACTAGTAGTAAAAATATTTCAATAATTTCTAATCCTGAGAATTTGGTTTGTAATTGTTTTTATTTCTTCCAGGACGACCTTGAAGACGACTTCTCCAATCAATCTACGCCCCAGATCGGGATTGGTGTTGAAAGCAGAGTAATGTGCGAAGAGGAGTTTACAAATAATAAACACATAGCAATCCTAAAGATAATTTTCAAGATCAATAATATAACAAATAAAGAATTATCATTGGGAAAAATAATAAATTGTTAATGAAACAGTGTTTATTTACTAATCCTTCCTAAATCCATTAACTTCTAGAAGAGTGTTTTCAAGAGAGGATTTAACCATTATCTATTTCTCAATCAAAAAATATAAAAGGACAATCCAGAAGTAAAGAAATCAACTTCCTGGTATTCATATTATTTTTATTTAATGATTAACAAAAGTAAGCCTCATATCATGAGGAAGGACTTGTTTAAATTAGTGGAACTTAATAAATAAATAATTTACTTGCATGAAACTTGAGCACAATTTGAAAGAAGAAATGTACTTTCATTTTGCTGATTGGTGGTGACGTTAATCGTTTTTGCCGCTGCCACCAAATTTTGATGGAGATTGGAGGGCTTTGAGTGATAGCCAGCGCGTAGGTTGTGTAGCGAATATTGAGAGACAAATCGACCTGGACAGGAACTGATGAGTGAAGTGTAGAGTATAAAGAAGAAGATAGAGGCTAGGATTTTCCCCAGCCTAAATAGGCAGGTAGGATTGGGGAATCGTGGGAATTCTAGAGCACTGCAGCTCTCAAACTGCTGAAGTTCAATAGGCTGGAAGGATTGGGGAATCGTGGGAATTCTAGAGCACTGCAGCTCTCAAACTGCTGAAGTTCAATAGGCTGGAAGGATTGGGGAATCGTGGGAATTCTAGAGCACTGCCGCTCTCAAACTGCTCATGTTCAATTCTGCTGAGACGAGTCTGCTTACCTTCCTGTCCTATGCTTTTTCTCACAAACTGCATCAAATTTATCTAAAGAAACCCCGACTAAAATAATGTACCTTACTCTACAACCCAGGCCATACAGAAATTATAAGCTAAGATAAAGGGGACAGTACTCATATGTGTCTGCTTTTGTGGACTATTAACACACAGCTTGTCATATTGTCGAGGGTGTTGGCTCACATTGGCCAATACAACAATAGTTAGAACAGGCATCTAAAGCGATTGAGTGCGTTGCTTGGAATAGTTCAACGACTTCAGAGCAGAAGACCGAATGACCCAGTGAGCCAGGATTGCCGAGATCAAGGCAAACTGTTATATTCGCCGGGACTATCAAGAACGACACACAGTTCCACCAGGTGCTGAAATCCGTATCTAATCGAGGGCGTACCTCTCCACATACCAGCCTTTCAAGAGTGCCCTTAACCAAAACAGGAAGGAGTGAGGCAAATTCGCATTAGGTCGGAAGGGGTCAAAGGCCGATTTCTTCGTAAGCAGTAGCACCTCAGCATTCTTCCAGGTGACAGGGGAGTAGTCAATGTTTTGGCATGCATTGTAGAATGTAAGTAGGTTTGGAGCAAGTATCTCTCTAGTCCCGCAGAGCATTCTAGCCATCATGCCGTCCTTACCCTGGGCTCCTTTCCTGATGGCCGTATCTATTGTCATAACAACATCGACCAAGCCCCAATTGCCGGAGCAATCGGTAAAAGGGTTGGACTTTTATCAAGCTCCTTACTTCCCGCTGCTGGTCGGTGTCCTCGTCGAGTTTGTCTGCTCCGTAATTTTGAGCCAGAGCATTGTAATAAGACTTGGCGTAGGACGACGAGAAACTCTTCCTTCCGTCGAAAAGCCGGAAGGGCCGCAAGGTTAGCATCTTTACTTGTTTTCGCCAGCCCTATTACGCTGGAACAGCAACATTGCAACCCCAACTTCTAACATACTCAGTAATTTGTTGCTAATTTGTTGCTAATTTGTTACACTATTTTCAAATTTGTCGCTCCAGCCGTTTCCGAGAAAACGCGGCTGTGCTAGCGTAATATTACGCCAGCACAGCCACCCCTGTAACTTTTGATCTAATTGTCTGACGAAATTCAGATTGGTACGAGAATTTGTTGCTAATTTGTTGCTCTAGAATGACACCAATCACGAATTTGTCGCTCCAGCCGTTTCCGAGAAAACGTGGCTGTGCTAGCGTAATATTACGCCAGCACAGCCACCCCTGTAACTTTTGATCTAATTGTCTGACGAAATTCAGATTGGTACGAGAATTTGTTGCTAATTTGTTGCTCTAGAATGACACCAATCACGAATTTGTCGCTCCAGCCGTTTTCGAGAAAACGTGGCTGTGCTAGCGTAATATTACGCCAGCACAGCCACCCCTGTAACTTTTGATCTAATTGTCTGACGAAATTCAGATTGGTACGAGAATTTGTTGCTAATTTGTTGCTCTAGAATGACACCAATCACGAATTTGTCGCTCCAGCCGTTTCCGAGAAAACGTGGCTGTGCTAGCGTAATATTACGCCAGCACAGCCACCCCCGTAACTTTTGATCTAATTGTCTGACGAAATTCAGATTGGTACGAGAATTTGTTGCTAATTTGTTGCTCTAGAATGACACCAATCACGAATTTGTCGCTCCAGCCGTTTCCGAGAAAACGTGGCTGTGCTAGCGTAATATTACGCCAGCACAGCCACCCCTGTAACTTTTGATCTAATTGTCTGACGAAATTCAGATTGGTACGAGAATTTGTTGCTAATTTGTTGCTCTAGAATGACACCAATCACGAATTTGTCGCTCCAGCCGTTTCCGAGAAAACGTGGCTGTGCTAGCGTAATATTACGCCAGCACAGCCACCCCCGTAACTTTTGATCTAATTGTCTGACGAAATTCAGATTGGTACGAGAATTTGTTGCTAATTTGTTGCTCTAGAATGACACCAATCACGAATTTGTCGCTCCAGCCGTTTCCGAGAAAACGTGGCTGTGCTACCGTAATATTACGCCAGCACAGCCACCCCTGTAACTTTTGATCTAATTGTCTGACGAAATTCAGATTGGTACGAGAATTTGTTGCTAATTTGTTGCTCTAGAATGACACCAATCACGAATTTTTCGCTCCAGCCGTTTCCGAGAAAACGTGGCTGTGCTACCGTAATATTACGCCAGCACAGCCACCCCTGTAACTTTTGATCTAATTGTCTGACGAAATTCAGATTGGTACGAGAATTTGTTGCTAATTTGTTGCTCTAGAATGACACCAATCACGAATTTTTCGCTCCAGCCGTTTCCGAGAAAACGTGGCTGTGCAAGCATAATATTACGCCACGAGTTCGGACGCATAGCGCAGGAAATCACGTGACCTTGAGCAAGTTTTTTCATTAAGGTCATAATTGGTTCAACAAATACGACCGATATTCCATTTTTCCTATATATTTAAGCCGAAATCGCCCTGAGAACACTTTGAAGTGAGTAACGAATATTTTAAGGTGAGTTGTAATTCCCATGATTTTCGTAGATGATGAAACGTCTGTGTATGTAATTAAACCCTAATTTTTCTTATTGTTTATATGGGCGTATATAAGGGGGGGGGCTTAGGGGCTGCAGCCCCTCCCGGAATTTTGATTTCATGGTAATAACCAGAGACCGAAAATAACTATTTTTATTTCAAATGAGTTTCACTTAACCTTTAATTTTTATTATTAGGAAATAAAAATAGAAATTCCATCGTAATTGATAATATCAATTAGATATAAAATATATTATATTTTAATATTTTAAAAAAAAAGTTTAATAATTTTTATTTCAAAACCTTAAAAATAAAAATTATTTGAATAATGTTATTTCGACATTTTTTTATAACAATTTTCAATAACATTTTTTTTTTTTACTTTAACTTTAAACATTATTTTAAATAATAAAAAAAAATTAATGCTATAATAAATAGAAAGTAATGCACAAAAACGAAGTCTATAATATACAATATATACTCATACAAATCAATTGGATTTAGAGGAACTTTGATTCACTGACATAAGCAAATAACTTATATTAATCAAAAGGTTTCAAATCAAGTATTTATTGATTTATTCCGAGGATAAGAGATATTTAATAAATGAGTTTCACTTTACCTTTAATTTTTATTATTGTGAATTCAAAATAAAAATTCCATCGTAATTGATATATTTCATTATTTTTTTAAAACAATTTTCCAATAATTTTTATTTTAAGAACATAAAAATAAAAATTATTTCATAACAGTTAATTATTAATTTTAAAAATATAAATTATGAAGTATTTTTCATTTTTTTAATTAAATCATATTTAGGAAACATTTAATTTTTATTTCGGTCCTTGATAAAAACTTGTCATTAAACCCTTAAAAATATATTAAATAAGATCACTTAGTTCATAATACATATTTCATTTTACGTGTAATAACGTTTTAAGGTGCAAATGACCACTCACCGTAGATGCACAAAAAAAAAAAAAAAAATAAAAATAACGTTTTAGTTGCCTAAAACTATTCCAATCTCTAAATTCTTAGTATTCCATACCCTGGAAATGGTCTCAGCCCCCCCCCCCCCGAAATTTTCCCTGCCCCGTGGGGTGAGTTCGGACATGCATGAATTATACCCGCGTCCCCTTGGCTTAAAGGAAAACAGTATTTATTCCAAAGAGGCTTTGAAGAATATGATTGACGATGTCAAAACCAAGAAGGAGGCTCTGAGAGAGGCAGCGGATCGATTTAGGTATTTTGTTGTTTCTTTATTTATTATTTATTTATTTCTTTAGTTTATTTATTTGTTGGTGTTCTGCATTATGCCGAAGTACACCTTATATTTTATATAGTTATTACAGAACATTATATGAGCTTATTGCCTATATATGTATATTATGTATATATTATTACATTGCATTATATTACCTTATTCTTTATGTATATATTATTACATTGCATTATATTACCTTCTTTTTTATGTATTTATTATTACATCGCATTATATTACCTTATTGCCTATATGTTTACATACTAACATTAAATTATGCTTAATATAAGTTTGTTTTTATTATTTACTTAAATACATATGTACATATACATATAATATTAGATTACATGATTTTAAATTATTTTGAGTATTTATATATTGTGTTAGTGCTATTGCATTGTATTAAAAAATAATGTTAAGAATAGAACTTAAAAAAAAAAAATTACATTAAAAATTAGTTTTAAAATATTAAAATATATATATATATATATATATATATATATATATATATATATATATATATATATATATATATATATATACAGGGTGTTCAAAACTCGATTGACACCCCCCTTTTTTTCACAATTTTTGATATTTAAAAGCGAAACTTGGTGGGTATAAACGTGGTCGAATGTACATTCATTGGACCCAATGCACGACCCCTCAACTTTCTCCAGGTCTTCTCCAGCAACCCTAACTCTGGAATCTTCAATGGAAGCGGGGTTATTTTTATGACGGATTATTGTAGAGAATTGAATTTTAGGTCGATTTTATATCGGTCATTTTTTCGCTAAAGCGCACCAATGAGTAACAAATTGCCAAAAACCGTTAAAACCCTTGTTTTTTGTCACTTTTCTGCCAATAACGCAGAAAGTATGTCCGTAATGGAAAAAGTAATTAGTATAATCGTTGTAGAGGATTAAATTTTCTTTCCAAAAAGTACCTTTAAATGCCTAAAACGTAAATAGGAATGGGGCAAAACACACTTTTGTTTTTGAAGTTTTCAGAAAAGTTAATGATCAACGTGGTCTACGCATCCGTAAAACTTAATAAACGTTTTCTAAACTTTTTGCTCCACCTAAAAATCAAATTCAATTAATTTATAAAGGCATTAAAATAATAAATTTAAAGCAATAGAACTCACCTAATCATTAGAATTTCGTAGCAATTATTTTTGTGTTGGAGGATTTATTTATTTCTTACGGGGTCTTGACATCTAGGCCATTAGTGCCGACATCCAGGGTGCAGCGAGGAATTTCCTAAATAATAAAAGTTGAGGGGTCGTGCATTGGGTCCAATGAATGTACATTCCACCACGTTAAGACCCACCAAGTTTCGCAAATATCAAAAATTGTGGAAAAAAGGGGGGTGTCAATCGAGTTTCGAACACCCTGTATATATATATATATATAAATTTGAACCACCATTATTTTCGATCTCTAGGGGATCTGAAACGCAAAATGTTCTAGTCAGCACATCATCACATCACCTGTGTGACTAGGTGTCGTCAGTGTGTTTTGCAAGGAAGCCTTTTGTAAAAACGTTCATAATTTTCGATCTATTTGTTCTGTAATTAACTTTTATGCAAGAATTAATATCAAGAATAATTTTCATTTAATTTTGATGATATCACAAAAAAAAACACAAATTACTCTTATTTATTTGCTGTTTTTTTTATTCTAGAATTTCAATTACATTATGAAATTGAGAGATAATCTCCGTTTTGAGTATTCCTTTGGAAATTTGATTAAATAAAACAACATTTGTGTGATTCGGCAGTCTGGAGGATTTATTTTCGAAGAGTAGTGATTTTCGAAACGTTGTCTCTAACCAGAAGTTTATATTATTACTGTTTGAATTGATACTACGGTTTGAATGAGATAATTGTGGACATTTAATGTACATTAGCCTTTAAGAACATTTAATGTACATTAGCCTTTAACAACATTTATGGGCCTTTATTTCTTTTTTTTATTTATTTAATTTATAGAGTTCTGCAACAGAGGCGAAAAACTCTTTAAATGTCAGTCGTCAACTTCAAATGTGATATATATGTATATAAGAACATATGAAGAAATAAACTTGTAGGTAGGTGTGGGTAAGTAAGGTGTGTCCAATACGAATCCTGGATAGGATGACTTCGTCCCGGCGGGACAACTGTTCATTTGTTCAGGCTTTCGTTGTATTTTTGTATATGGGCCTTTAAGAACATGAAAAAGTCCAACTCGCAGGAACTGCGTCATCTTAGCGCGGTTAAGTACATCTTGAAGAAATGGAATAGATTAGCATCACAAATCACAGGAAACTGACAGCCACTGCCATCATGCTTACCACAGCCACTCCAAACTTATTACCAATACCTTTCACCGTTTGTTAGCTTATTTTACTACAATACTAATTTTACTGATAAATGCAATTTTAAACTAGAAACAACCAATTAAAAAGTGAGATAAAGAAAGAGAAAACCCATTTCAAAACAACAAAACAAACACTTTTTAAGTTTTAAGCGCTTATATCTCTCATTGACGTTGTCCCATCGAATATTGCTTCAGAACATTTTTTGTAGAGAATTTAGTAAGCATTCGAATGGTCACTTTCCACTTACCACGATTTCCCAACCGGTATCGAGATATTTACGAAAAATGTATGGAGATCCGAAAATTTTTCACGTCTATTAATAAAATATTTTTTTTCCGACTCGCAGGAACTGCATCATCTTAGCGCGGTTCCGTTCTTATCCGAAGTGCGATTAGGAATGGAATAGTAGCTGCTATCGCTAGGTTTTGATCTTTCGTTAAAAATATAAAATAAAATCTCAAAGAGAAGGAAGCTTAAAGCGCCACATATGGAAACTGACAGTTTTCTAAGTGGATGGGACTCTCCCGTCATCGCGACGCTCACTCTAGGAAAACTCTATTACCAATATGATTCTTATTTTCTCAGCTTTAATGAAATACTCATTCCACCGTTAAATAAACTTAAAAAACAAAAGTGAGGTAAACAGTGACAAAAACCCGTTTAAAATAACAAAACTAACACTTTCGTAGTTTTAAGCACTTACTTCTCCGACTGACATTGCCCCATCGAAATTTCCTTCAGAATCTTTTTTTTAGAGAATTTAGTAAGCTTTTGAATGGTTACATCGTACTTCCCACGATTTCTTAACTGTTTGGAAGATATTAAGGGGGGGAAATGGTGCTAATACCTACCGATAGCTGCTATATTCCTTCACTAATCGCACTTGAGATAAGAACGGAACCGCGCTAAGATGAAGCAGTTCCTGCGGGTCGGACTTTTTTTTTGTCAGACAAATTAATGTATTATGTTTATATTATAATATAAATATTATGTTTATAAGAAGAGCAAATCACTTTAATTGCGGTGTAAAATATTGTTGCTAGATAAATCTAAGTATTATATAAGGAAAAAATGGTGCTAATGACTCAGATTTCGATGCACCATAAAAGAAAAAACAAATTAAGGACAATATACGAAGATTCCAAACCATTTCATGTCTGTTAATAAAATATTGTATTCTAATCCCAATAACGCTACACTTATACAGAAATAAATTTTTTTTAAGTGCCTATTTAATACGTATAAAATAAGGTTATAATGAGCGATCCGCTGTGACATATAACAAGTACTACCACCGTGTGGAGTGCAACTAGTATAGACCGGTAAGTCAGTACCACTGTGGTATGTAAACAGCGGCTGTTCTGATACTGGCAAAAATTAGAAATCCTACATTCCTAAAGTTGTTTGGAGGCTTATCTTTATGACTCTAGAAAGGGACTTACAGATGACGAGGATACACTGGGCGATACCTGTACTGGGAATGCCCTCCACCCTAAGCCTCCTAGCTCCTCACCTTCGAATTGAAACAAAACATTGTTTCTATATATACGTATCCTGTTTTATTGACTAATACATTTGACTACTATAAGCAATCACAAAAATAACGAGCAGTGAAAAAAAACTGTAGGAAACACACAAAAAGATTCGTTCAAATGAACGAAATTACCTATGTTTCAAGCACTTATTTCTCCAAATATAACCGTCCCATCGCAAATGTCTTCAAAACATTTTTTGTAGAGAATTTAGTAAGCATTCGAATGGTCACTTTCCACTTACCACGATTTCCCAACCGGTATCGAGATATTTACGAAAAATGTATGGAGATCCGAAAATTTTTCACGTCTATTAATAAAATATTTTTTTTCGCATACTTCCTTAACTCCAAATGTAACCAAAATTTAATCATCTTAGTTGGGATTAATTTCCAAGATGTAGAAAATATTTCAATTGAATCCCGCGAGTCTAAGTACTCACAAAAAAATAATGACCTACAAAAACATTGATTCCACTTTTCATAGAAAGGGTTACATATATCACCTTAAAAATGGGTTCATTCGTTTTCTTATGTTAACAAACCTATAAAACAAGTACCTGCAAGCATATAAACTCAAAAACGTAAGCGTTACGATTTTTTTTGCGCGAATTTCGCCCCAAACACTATCTTCAAGTAGGCGGATTCTGCTGGTTAACGAACTTGACCTTTCAAATTAGAAGACAGATCTTTGTGCCAAATTTCATCAAAATCGGACCATTTTTGAGCCGTCAGGAGCGCGAACAGACAAGCATATATACATATATATATATATATATATATATATATATACATACAAATTTTAGCCACCTATATTTTCGTGATCTATAGGGTCTGAAACGTGAAAGTTTCTAGTCGGCACTTCCGGATTGCGTCATGAGGTCAACCTCATAAGCGGGTTCTCCCTATGGAGAAGGGAGTAACCGTGCTAAAAAGAGTATTTTATAAAGGGAGCCTGCTAGAGTTGTTGTTACCAGGTATGTAAACATAACATCACGTGGACAAGTTAAGAGAGTTAAGAATGAGGGAGGAAGCGGTGAATTTCCTGTAGCTACTAGGTACTGTCAGATTCCTGTGAAAGCTGATTCTTATAATCTCCCGTTCTCCGGTATGCCATTGCGTCGGTGTTTTAATTTTTCTCAAAATACCAAAACATAATATTAACCTTTAAGTAGAGATGTGGGGAGTTTCATCACCCCATGACTTAATTAGCACTATATTTTGAATTTAAAAATTTACAATCCATTTCATCGCTTTGGTACCTTCATAAAGAGTAGTTCTCTTCACATTGAGGTTGCATTCGCAGAAAAAAAAAACATTATTTGTTTATTTCCTGGGCCTTTTACTGACTTAGGGTGTTCTCAACACTCTACTTACGTAACAAAAATTTAAAATATAATGTCTTCTTTCGACCGCCGTTTGACATTTTATATTAAGAGAATCAAGAAATAATGAAGAGGCGTTTTAAGTAAATGTGTGAAAATGATGGAGAAGATGAGTCTATTGATTCGGACGATGAGGAAAGAGATAGGTATTTTTGAAAAATCTACTATATATTTGTCAAATACCACTCACTCACTCACTCACTTACTGACCTATCATCCCCTAGCCCAAACCACACGACAGAAAATTTTGAAATTTTGCATGGACACTCCCTATAGAACGTAGGCGCTCGCTAAGAAAGAATTTTTTGATATTCGAATTTTTAAGTATTTTTAGAGGGGTTTAAAGTTTAAGTTGGTTAGAGCAGGCAAGCATAGGTAGCATGCATTGCTAGGACGATAACAGAACAGCTGTTACTATACTGTATCTATTTCATAGTATTATTTTTAATTGAGCTTAATTTCAACTATCATGGCAGACCTTGAATTACTAAAACTGAGAAATAAAATGTGAATTTTTCCCTCAAAGAGTTTCCGCCCTTGACACAAAAATTTGAAATTTTACACGGGCCATCCGTTTAAAGTATAAACACTCCCTAAGAAAGGTTTTTTATTTTTATATTCAAACGTTTAAGTACTTTTAGGGGGGGTTTGAATTATTAAGAAGAAAATGGTTCGAATTTGATAACATTTGGTACAAAAGTGTGCTAATGGCCCAGGCAGTCGAAGCACACAAAAAAAAAAAAAAAAAAAAAAAAAAAAAAAAAAAAAAAAAAAAAAATTTGGTACAAAAATCTTTCTTCTTATTTAAAAGTTTATGTTCATTAACCACCAATCACGAATTTGTGCTGGCGTAATATTACGCTAGCACAGCCACGTTTTCTCGGAAACGGCTGGAGCGACAAATTCGTGATTGGTGTCATTCTAGAGCAACAAATTAGCAACAAATTCTCGTACCAATCGGAATTTCGTCAGACAATTAGATCAAAAGTTCCGGGGGTGGCTGTGCTGGCGTAATATTACGCTAGCACAGCCACGTTTTCCAGGAAACGGCTGGAGCGACAAATTCGTGATTGGTGTCATTCTAGAGCAACAAATTAGCAACAAATTCTGGTACAAATCTGAATTTCGTCAGACAATTAGATCAAAAGTTACGGGTGTGGCTGTGCTGGCGTAATATTACGGTAGCACAGCCACGTTTTCTCGGAAACGGCTGGAGCGACAAATTCGTGATTGGTGTCATTCTAGAGCAACAAATTAGCAACAAATTCTCGTACCAATCTGAATTTCGTCAGACAATTAGATCAAAAGTTACGGGGGTGGCTGTGCTGGCGTAATATTACGCTAGCACAGCCACGTTTTCTCGGAAACGGCTGGAGCGACAAATTCGTGATTGGTGTCATTCTAGAGCAACAAATTAGCAACAAATTCTCGTACCAATCTGAATTTCGTCAGACAATTAGATCAAAAGTTACAGGGGTGGCTGTGCTGGCGTAATATTACGCTAGCACAGCCACGTTTTCTCGGAAACGGCTGGAGCGACAAATTCGTGATTGGTGTCATTCTAGAGCAACAAATTAGCAACAAATTCTCGTACCAATCTGAATTTCGTCAGACAATTAGATCAAAAGTTACAGGGGTGGCTGTGCTGGCGTAATATTACGCTAGCACAGCCACGTTTTCTCGGAAACTGCTGGAGCGACAAATTCGTGATTGGTGTCATTCTAGAGCAACAAATTAGCAACAAATTCTCGTACCAATCTGAATTTCGTCAGACAATTAGATCAAAAGTTACGGGGGTGGCTGTGCTGGCGTAATATTACGCTAGCACAGCCACGTTTTCTCGGAAACGGCTGGAGTGACAAATTCGTGATTGGTGTCATTCTAGAGCAACAAATTAGCAACAAATTCTCGTACCAATCTGAATTTCGTCAGACAGTTAGATCAAAAGTTACAGGGGTGGCTGTGCTGGCGTAATATTACGGTAGCACAGCCACGTTTTCTCGGAAACGGCTGGAGCGACAAATTTGAAAATAGTGTAACAAATTAGCAACAAATTAGCAACAAATTACTGAGTATGTTAGAAGTTGGGGTTGCAATGTTGCTGTTCCAGCGTAATAGGGCTGTTTTCGCCTCAAGGAGAGCTACTCCCTAAGGACCATCGGCAGTTGAATCTTGCTGAAAGTTTCGCATCGATGCCTTCTTCGCCTGTGAGACCTTAATTTTACAAGCCTTTCTGGGTTTGTATACAAGCTATTGTATTTGAGGCCTCTGGTCGCTCCATTTCCCCCATCCTCATCGCCGACTTACGGTAATCATCATTAACCGACACCACTCCCATCAAGGATCTTTCATCGCTGAGCCGATCCCAGTACACGTTGCAATTTCCAAACCCTCTGGTACACGCACGCTTAGCCCTTGTTAGACACCCTACTTCAACTCTAAGGCCGGGCGCAAATGCATCCTGGGGCTTAAGTAGGCGAGATGACAGAGAAGATTCTGTAAACCACAGGTTCTAATAGAGAGCCGCATATTGAACCCAGCGCAGCCACATTCAAGACATGGGCTCTGTTGTTTATCTGATCTTTTGAGTTAGTACCACAGTTTCTTAAGCCCTCCCTCGTAATAACTCCCGCTAAAATTCTGAATCGTCGAAAGTTCCATCTGTTTTGTGCACAATTATCCAGTCGGTACGATACCAGTCACCCAGATTACATGAGAACGAAAACTATAGACCAGATTTGGGATGAAACCGCCAAAGAATTGACCATGGACAGGTTACATTTGGTAAGTATAGGTTATTTTTATAATATAGAAGTACAGAGTAGACTAACATTTAAAAATATGTTAACATATAAAAATGATATTAATGTAACAATAGAATTAAAACAAAAAAATCAAGTGAACAAAACGAAATTGAGCTGGGATGAATTGGTGGTGACGGCTCTGAACTGGGTCCTAAAGATCTCCTCTGCATGTTTTACTGCAATTTGTGCGTTTCCTCTGCTGCATCTGCCCTGGGCTCAATTAGCACCCTGGCTAATGGTGGCATGATCACTTAACGTATCGTGTCAGATATTCCACACCGAGCATATGAGGTCAAGCTAGGGACTAGTTAATGCCACACTAATATGGAAGATCCCACGGAGGCCTGAAAAGTCGGGATCAAGGACGGGTCGTCCAAACATGTCAGCCTTACATCCCCACAAACGTTTTCCTCGCAAATTTCCCTAAGGTGGGCTCCATGCGTTGTCCTCGGCCATTACAGTAGTATTGGTTTTAGCTTGTACTATAAACCTTTCCTGTCTGCACGATATCGGCCGCAGGGCCTGGCATGGTGGAAAATAAGCCCGTCTTACGGGAGGGGGATTTCCCTGCCTTACGGAACTCACAGCCAAGTTACTCGTCAACAGTGCTTTGTGGCTGAGGACTGACTTATCCTCCCCACATACACAACTGTAGCCGGGGGGTGCCCTCCCCCTTTATGGCTCCTTTAAGCAACAGTCCCTGACCCTACACTGACATAGCTTCTTCGGTAGCTAGAAAGCTCTTCTATGCATTAAGTTGCAAAATCCTTAAAATATTGCGGTTCTTCGGCTGGTTGCGCAGTGCTCAATCCTCAACTTCACCAGCGCATACGAGGTACTGCGACCTGTAGGGTGGGGCAGTCCTCATCCTCCGTTGAGTGTCGCAAAGTCATACGAGCTGCGGCGCAATTTAATCATGTAGGCTTATTAGATTTATAAGGACATTTTCTATAAACATGATCCTTTCCAGCACAACATAAACATAACATAAGCAACTCTTCACTCTATGACCAAATTGCTGGCACCTGTAATGCCTCGGTTCTTCCCAGTTGTCATCACATTTGAGGTCAAGAACTCCCCTTCGTATTTTTTCCGGCAACGCCTCCGCTCTGGTTGTTGCGACCACCTCTAATCTGGTTGTCCTCCTTAGCAAAACCGTTATCCCCGTTAGTATTGATTTTTGTCTTGCGTATTTCGCTCCAAAAACCTTGTTGGTGGAACCACCATCGTGGACGGGTTTTGCTGGTTAACGAACTTGACCATTCAAATTAGATTTAAAGATTTTTGTACCAAATTTCATCAAAATCGGACCATTATTCACTGAGCTGGATCGCGAAAAGGCAAATATATATGTATATACATACAAATTTGGACCACCGTTATTTGCGATCTTTAGGGGTTTTGAAACGTAAAATATTTCAGGTAATAAAGGAATTTTAGACCCGCAAAAAACTTTAACCCAATTCTCTAAATAATGTACTGTTGGCACTTGGTACCCATCCGTTTAAAGGCGTTCATATTTAGGGGCACGGTAGTGCGCCAGGCCAAGTTCCGTTCCACGCACACTGTGGGTATATTATACCAAGTATTAGAGCCGATTTTTACCCTCTCATAACTCTTGTTAACGATAAACTTATGAAATTTTACACAGGTATTATAATACTAGATGTGAGTAAAACTGGAAATTTTCATAATTCTACATCGAATAGTTTCTGAGATATAAAACTGGCCAATTTGGAATTGCACAAATAAGTAAGAAGATATTATTAGGTGCTTGACAACGTATTAAGAGCCTAAAACCTGGGCCAATACTATGATATCATAACTTTCATAGGAAAACTGTTTTTGGGAGGGGCCTGGAACTTGGCCACTTTTTTTTCAACGTCAGTTTTTTTGGGGGGATAATATTGTGTAATAATTACGGTGATGTGGTGAATTTCTCTCAGTAAACCATCACAGTTGAATGAGAACATTCTCTCCAACTTGAGATCATTTAAGCCATCCAGATCACCTCATTTTCTTCCTTGTGCAAATTGTAAACTATGATGTAATATGAAGTGCCCTCTGAAATGTTTGAGAAATTCCGTGGTTTTAATACCATAATGCAACAACTCATGAGAAGTGGAGAAATATCTCGGATTTTTGAGTATGGAATCGGGAATGATAAATTGAAGAGGGCATTAAATGGAATAAAATGATAAAATGTCACTATAAAGGTGATGATATTTATCTAGAATCTTCAAGACATTCTTCATTAGAGATGGTTCTTCTACCGGCGTTGTATCTCCTCTTCTTCTCGTTGCCTGTCTTCGCCGAGCCGGAATGGTGGAAGTCCAGTATTCTCTATCAGATATACCCGAGATCTTTTGCAGACTCTGATGGTGATGGAAACGGCGACTTGAATGGTAATTTCTTTTTTTTTTTTACGGCGCTTCGACATCTAGGCCATTATCGCCGACATCGAGGGTGAAGCGAGGAATTTTCCCAACGAGCCGTGAGTTGAGAAAATTCCTGCCCCGGTGGGGATCGAACCTACCATCTCCCGCTTATAAATCTAAGGCGCTAGCCACTAGACCACGGGAGACCCCTTGAATGGTATGTTAGAAATATTTATTGAAAACTTACAGGAGCGGAGTACTCATTCGGAAACTTCGAATTCTGCCAGGAAGGCTCCATTAAAAACAACCAAACATTCGTTCTTATTTTAAATATCTTGTTTTACTAACAAATTCGTTTTACTGCTAAAATCAATTATTAAAACACTGAGAAAAACAACCGTTCAAAGCAAAGAAATCAACACATTCGAGGTTTTAAGCAATTATTTCTCCGCCTGAGTACGTCACAACGAAATAATCTTTAAAACCGTTTTTGTAGAACATTTAATAAACTATCGAATGGTTGCTGTCCACTTACTACGAGTTCCCAATCATTTTCGAAATATTTAAATGAAAAAAAATCCAAACTTAGTTAGGGAAACTAGTTATATTCACTATACTCAGATGCGGTTACAGATATAGCCTTTAAAATGGTTCATTTGTTTTCGTATATTAAAGAACCTTAAAAAAGGACGTGAATTTTGCCCAGAAACCATGTTCCGCTCAGCAAATTCCGCTGGTTAACGAAATTGGCTTTTAAAATCGCACAAAGTATTTTTTACCAAATTTCATTAAAATCGGTAGAGAGCAAACAGACATATATATATATATATATATATATATATATATATATATATATATATATATGTGTTGTTCATTCGGCATCTGTCTCCAGCGGTCTTGCTCCTCCTGTCATCGCAATATTTCGCCGGATTCCTCTCCGGCTTCTTCAGGCAATCATTCATCCTTGCTGGTTGCTAAGGGAAGGATGAATGATTGCCAGCGAAGTAGCTTGAAAAATAGCATATATATATATATATATATATATATATATATATATATATATATATATATATGTTGTTTTTTAAGCTACTTCGCTGGGAATTCAATGTGTTGTTCATTCGGCATCTGTCTCCAGCGGTCTTGCTCCTCCTATCATCGCAATATTTCGCCGGATTCCTCTCCGGCTTCTTCTGGCCTTCACTCATCCTTGCTGGTTGGTAAGGGAATGAGTCCGTCTTTTTTTTTTTTTTTTTTTTTTTTCCTAAACCCCACTTTAGATAAAAGAGAAATAAAAAGCATGCAAGGAAGGGCATGATGAAAACGAAAGTGAAAGAAAAACGTGCAGGAATGCAAAGAAAAACTAAGGACCTCGAACGACACAGGCGGGCGTAAGGGCCACAGGTAGAGGGAGGATGAGGGAGGAGGTGTCCTTATTCTGCATTAATGCACTTGAAGGCGGTAAGTAAAGGAGAAAAAGGTGTAGGATTCCCAAAGGGAGGTATGTGTAATGTGCTGTGTGGGGCACAGCGATAGAGGAGGAGGTAAAACGAAAGATAGTCGGAGAGTAGAAGAAAGAAGAAAGGGGAAGAAGGTCAGTTATACTGTCTTACGTGTCAAGTGTCAGTGTAGCTTGTGTTTGTTGGATTGTTCCTATCGTGTTCTAAAATGTGTTGTGTTCTAGTACGTCTACTAGTCGTCGTGTGAACTCTGTTGGTCCTTGCCAGCGTCCTGGTCGTCCAGGTGGTGTGATGTCGTTAAAGAGTGGATTGTCATGGTACTTAAGTCCGTCAAAGAATTTGATGTGACGTCGTTTTATGAATTCTGAAACTGTAGGGAGTTCTAAAAGTTTGTGTAAGTCGGGGGCTTTGAGTTTATTGTGTGAGGTGCTCCGTGTGACTGTTTTGAGTATTCGGTTCTGAAAAGATTGTAGTGTTCTGAGTATGGTGGGGTTCAGAAACCGAAAGAGTGGTGTGCCGTATAGTAGTGCCGGTCGTAGGACTCCTTTGTAAATGAGTAGCTTCAGTCTGAGTGAGAGGTTTGGTGAATTGAGTAAATATCCAAGAGAGCGGGCTTTCGTCCTGACAAGCTTTAGCTTCTTGGTAAAGTGTGTGTGAAAACTGAGGTGTGTTCCTAAGTGTATCCCCAAGTAATTGATGTGTCTTTTTAACTTGTTTCTTTTGTTTCTAACCGTGAAATACTTGGGGCGTGCTCGTGTTGAATTGCCATGAAAGGCGAAGAGTAGTGCGTCTGTCTTGGTCGGGTTTACTGTGATGTGTATTCGTCGCAGTTCGTCTACTACGTCTGCGCAAACCTCTTCAGCTTGTTTTAATGCCTTTGAATGTGACATGGATGTGCTGTATATCGCGATATCGTCGGCGTATAATGAGTCCGTCCTTGGTCTGGGCTCCCTTTATACGTCTTGGGCGGAGATTGTGCGAGCCAATAAGCTTGGGGGTCTGTGGGCCAATGGGGAGTCGGCTGTCTCCGTCCGCTTCTTCAGTTGTCCGTTCGGGGCGCTGATGGTCTTGCGTGGGTGGCTTGACTTCTATCCTCTTCATTATGGGCCGCCATGTGTTGGAAAGGATGAGTCCATCTTCTCTATTGAAATTGGCCGGATACTTCTGGATTTCAATCGCCTCCCTGATTTGTCTTCTGGTCAGAGCGTCTTCTTTGGCTAGGGTCTTGGCTTGGTCAAAGAGGATTTGTTTGGGGCACTCTTCTCCGTGTGTTGCCACTGCAGAGTATTTCGTGCGTCCCAGCCTATAGTCAGCAGCGTGCTGTCCAATCCGGGTGGCTACCTTCTTCCCTGTCTGTCCTATATACACCTTCCCACAGTCGCCCGGTAGAAGGTATACACCCTGGTCTTGTAGCCGCTGCTTATCCTTGCTTTTGCTTAGCCAATCCCCAATTTTGTTCAGCGGTTTGTAGGCGACCTCTATCTCATGATTCCTGAAGACTCTGCCTAACTGCTCGCTGACCCCACTGACGTATGGCAGAGTAATTCTGCGTCGTTGTTCTGTATCTCTCGTGTAGTTAGCATCCCGGTGTCGATCCTTCGCTATCCTTATAGTCCCGGCCAATTTCTTCCTGTCATAACCATTACTGGCTAAGTCCTCCGTTAACTGTTCCAGCTCTGCTCTTAGGAGTGTATCGTTGCTGCACAGGGATATAGCTCTGTGTGCTAGTGTTTTAGTTACTCCGGTTTTTTGCGCCATGTGATGGTGAGATTCGGCGTGGAGGTATCTTCCTGTGGCCGTGGGTTTCCGATAGACCGTGTGTTCTAATCTCCCGTTGGGTCCCTTAATGATCAGGAGGTCTAGGAAAGGCAATCTGCCGTTCTTCTCTTCTTCAACGGTAAATCTGATGGCTGGGTGCGAGTTGTTCATCAGATGAAGGAATTTTTTGAGTTCCTCTGCACCGTGCTGCCAGATTGCGAAGACATCGTCCACATATCGTAGCCAAAGCTTCGGTTTGTGTTCGGTGCCCTCGATCAGTCACCTTTCGAAGTCCTCCATGAAAATGTCAGCCACAACTGGTGATAGGGGACTGCCCATGGCCACTCCATCCTTCTGCTTATAGATGATTCCCTTGTACTGGAAGTAGCAGGAAGTAAGAACTAGTTCAGCTAGTTCCATCATCCCTCCCTCCAGGAATTCATTGTTCTTGATGATCTGGGTAGCATCTTTAGCTGGAAGGTTGGTGAAGAGGGACTCCACGTCAAAGCTCACCATCAGGTCACCTTCTTCGAGCCTTGTGTTTTTTAGGATTTCCACCAAATGAATTGAATTTCGTACTGCTGAAAAGGACTGGCCTGTGTAAGGTTTCAGAGCTTTTGCCAGCACCTTGCTGGCTCTGTACGTGGGCGCTCCAATCATGGAGACTATAGGCCTGAGGGGTGCTCCTTCTTTGTGGATTTTTGGTAAACCATAGATCCGGGGTATTCTGGAGTCACCGGGGGCCATCTCTGCGATTCGTGCCTTATCTTTTATCTTCTCTTTTAAGATTTTGTTTATTTGATTTTCAATTCGTTTGGTGGGGTCCTTTATGTTCTTCTCATATGTGTCTATGGACAGTAAGCCTTCCATTTTGTCTTCATAAGATGTCTTGTCGAGGATAACCGTTACATTTCCTTTGTCAGGAGGACTGACAAAGGAAATGTAACTAGTATATATATATATATATATATATATATATATATATATATATATATATATATATATATATACTAGCTGTTACCCGGCGTGCCATGCTACACCTACTTTCTGCCAGAGTTGGGCAAAAATTATCTTCGGATAACGGATGACGAATAACCTAGGTTATTCGTTATTTGTCATCTATAATTTTCGGATATCCGTTATCTGTTATTCGAAATAATTACCATTTACGTAAAGTTATCCGTCATCTTTTATCTTAAGATTTCATTTGTAATAATTTTTCATTTTACGGATGAATTTTAATTCGATGGATAAATTTTCATCCGAAAGATGATTTTTATATTTGGAAGATGTGTAGAAAACCAATTTACTACTTAATCATAATGTATTTATTTATTATTTAAATATAATATACCTAATATGTAATTATTTAAATTATTATTAAATATAATTATTTATTACATTATTATTTAAATATATAATTAAACTTTAAATTAAATTCAACATAGATTTTAAAACTACTCTTTTCTCAAACATTTCATCAGAGAGTCGATTGCTTTTTGGAATATCCGTTATGGAAGCAAACGAGAACAGCCGTTCGACTGGTGCTGACGATGGAAGTGCCGTGTTGTACTTAAAAAACAATTTCTTCATGTTTAAATATTTATTTAAAGAGTGCAATGCCATGTGCAAACGAACAGTTTGTCTTTGCCCGAATGGATAGAAAAAAGTGGTATTGTGGACGGATAACGAATAAAAGATAACGGATAATCAAATGACGAATAAAAGATAATTCACCCGTTTCTCGGATAACGGATAATTGGTCATCCGTGATTTTATGATTAACTAATAACGGATAAAAAATTATCTTTTATTCGTTACTTAAATAAAAAATTATTCGAATAAGCCCAACTCTGCTTTCTGCATATAGAAGAGCCCCAAAAAAATTAGAAACCAAAAGAGTATTATTAAAATCTAATAACACAAACCTGTAACTGTTTCGAACCCGTGACCTCCCAACTTTGAGTCCTAGACGACTTTGATCTAACCTATAACACCCCCGTATCAAGACATACATTTATGCCAAGTTTGGTGAAAATCGGTCTAACGGAGTGGATTTTTATAAAAAAAAAAACAAAAGAAAAAAAAAACAAAAACATACAGACTGCAGCTGGTAGACGTTTTTGACTTGGCCTATGACAATCCCCTGATCAAGACCAACCTGTGTGCCCAGTTTGATCAAAACATATAGAACGGTTTTGATTTTATAGAGAACAAACATACAGACCGACAGCTGGTAGAGGTTTTTGACCTAGCTTACGGCACTCTCCAGATTAGGATCTACTTGTGTACCGAGTTTAGTCAAAATCGGGCTAACGGCGTGGATTTGTATGAGGTACAAACTTACTGACAGACAGCCGGTAGACGTTTTTGACTTAGCCTACGACACTCCCCAGATTAAGGTCTACATGTGTACCGAGTTTAGTCGATATCGGACGAACGGTGTGGATTTGTATAAGGGACAAACATAATCGAACGAACGGTGTGGATTTGTATAAGGGACAAACATACAGACAGACAGTTATAAGGCGTTTTTGACTTAGCCTACGACACTCCCCAGATGTGTACTGAGTTTAGTCGAAATCGGACGAACGGTGTGGAGACGGTATCGACTTTATTAAAAATCGGACGATGATAAATAGGGTTGTACTTAGTACAACCCTGACATTGTAAACTTACCCCCTGACATTGAATATAGCCTGTATGTTGACGATCTTTTAATATTCTACACTTCAAAATCCACTGAACAAGCCCAAGACCGAATACAGAACGCAATCAATACACTTACACTCTGGAACGACAAAACAGGTATGAAGTTCTCGACAACCAAAACAAAATCTATATTATTTACAAAGAAAAGACGGAACATAGACTACCAACTTACTATGTACGATACAGACATTACAAAAACAACAACAATAAAATTTTTAGGAATTCATTTTGACAAACACCTCACATGGGTTCCCCACTTAAAAGAACTTCTCGTTAAATGTAAAAAATCTCTGCATATTTTGAGAGTTCTAGCAAACACTAAATGGGGTGCAGACAGAAAAGTACTGCTAAACTTCTATCGATGTTACACCAGGTCCCTTCTGGATTATGGATGCGTAGCATACTCATCTGCCAAGCCCACTACACTGAAAATGCTTAACACAATATCAAACACAGGACTACGTCTAGCACTGGGTGCCTTCAGATCAAGCCCAATATGCAGCCTGAACGTAGAGGCAGTAGAACCTCCACTAGAGATCCGAAGAAAATACTTAATTGCAAAGTATTACTACAAAATTAAGTCTCTCCCTCAGCCATCCTGCACAAGAGATATCATAGAAAACCCTAATATTAATCA